>BSBK01002123.1:600000-960000 GCA_027943335.1 Chamaecyparis obtusa | reverse complement strand
CACCCAAATTATTTGATGCTTCAGGATCATCAAAACAATTTCCATAAACAACAATTAAAGAAAAATAGCATGCTTCATGTCCTTGTTCCTCTAGTTCGTAGACATCCTCAAGTCACTCAGAAGACATAGTAAGAAAAAATTGATAATAACAGATAGAAGACAAAGAAAAATTTGCATACTTCTTTCCTTGTTTTTCTAGTACGAAGACATCCTTGAGTTACTCAAAAGACATGATCATCAAAGAGAAAAACCATTTGTTTGCATTTGTTATTGGTTTTTTTTTTTTTTTTTGGATAGATTTTTCTATTTGATGGTGTTGAGAAACACATTTTTTTGTTGGGTGAGTGGTGTTTTAAAAAACTAGTGTTTAGTGGCAGAGAACTTGATATTCGATAAGTAAGATATTTGTGACTCTGAATCTATTGTGAAATATGACCGTTATGGAACCAGTGTCAACTCAACTTGATGACTAGGAACTTGCCCTAGCTAAAATTGACTTCCCTAAGGACAAGATGTAAAT
The DNA here is from genome assembly GCA_027943335.1 of Chamaecyparis obtusa. Classification (NCBI taxonomy): domain Eukaryota; kingdom Viridiplantae; phylum Streptophyta; class Pinopsida; order Cupressales; family Cupressaceae; genus Chamaecyparis; species Chamaecyparis obtusa. The sequence continues at coordinate 959,480 of BSBK01002123.1, read as the reverse complement.
CAAATCTGAGCCATGATGACATGAAAGATGTGAAACCAACTGATATGTACAAGGATGCAAAGGATATGCAAAATATATACAAGTGATGAAGATGTAGTTAGACAAGCGATGTATTGATAGATGAAGCAATTGATTACAAGAAGTGCCTAATTGCCAAGTTTTCACCACTTAGAGTTTATTTCTATTTCTACCAAGGTGCCTATTTACTAGGTTTTCACCAAGGCAATTTTTCTTGTTTTTTTTTTTTTTTTTACTTTTTCTCTTTTTTTATTTTTTCTATTTTTAAATTTTTCCTTTTTTTTATTCATCAAAGTGCCTATTGGCTAGATTTTCATCGGGATGATAATTTTTTCAAGACTTTTTATGATGTTTTTGATAGTATTAAGGCATATGTTTTCCATGCTTTCACCAAGATACCTATTTTTCTCAAGATATTTTACCATGTTATGCTTTTCTTCAGGAACATTTTATGTTTTTTTTTTGGATTTCTTGGGGATCACTTTCTGCTATTTTTGGATTATTTTAGGAACTCTTTCTATTGTAAAAACTATTGAACTAAGGACGCCAAGTATAAAATTTATTCAGATGGATTGTGTTGATCAGATAAGGAAGTAGGTAGCCTTCAAGTGTTGACATCTAATAGGCATCAAAACCATATGTTTTTGTGATGACAAAGGGTCCCAACTAGTTGGGTCTAAAATTTCCCTTATGTTCTCTATCTTGTTGTATATTCATATTCTCTCTCAACACAAGATCTCCAACTTGAAAATCTCTATGTCTTACCTTTTTATTATATCCTCTTGACATCCTTTTCTGGTATACTCTGAGATGATTGAATACCTCCTATCTATGCTCATCTGGCAATTCTAGTGCTTGGAATCTTGAGATTTTGTATGCCTCAATAGTGAGGAATCCTCTCAATAATTTTTTTAATGATGGTATCTCTACTTCAATAGGTAAAATGGCTTCTAACCCATAAATAAGAGAAAAAGGTGTAGCTCCTATTGGCATTCTAATGCTGGTGTGATATGCCCACAAAGCTGGATTAAGTTGCAAATGCCAGCTTCTACCAAATTTGTTAACTGTTCAATACAAGATCTTCAAGATTTTATTTTTAAATTCCTTGGATTTTCCATTCCCTTATGGGTATTAAATTGACAAACAATGTTTTTTTATGTGGAACCTTTTACACAATTTATCAATATCCTTTTTTTAAGTTGTCCTTCATTATCTATTACTAGAGAGGATGGGATACCATATCTGCAAATGATATAATTTAGGATAAACATGAACACTTTCTTACCTATGGCTTTGATTAGAGGTACAACCTCAACCCACTTTTTAAATTACTCAATGGAAGTTATAATAAATTTGTGTCTTTTGGAGAATGAAGGATAAAATTATTCTATCAAACTAAAATCCTACTACTCAAAAGGCCACTATGTAATGAAAGGTAACAAATCCCTTCCTAGAGTGTGTATAATATTACCATAAAGCTAACATTTCTTACATTTCTTCCATGGTAGGTCAATATCATCCAACACGTAAGAGTTTGTTGGCCAAAGTGAGACTATTCAAATGTGATCTCCATATACCTTCATGGACTTATCGTACAGAATTATCAAACTCTTCACATTATAAACACATAATTAAATTACCATTGAGGCCTCTCCTATATAATTCATTATAAATGATTAGATATTGTGAAGAATGACATATTAGTTTTCTCTTTTCATTCTTAGATAGGTCATTAGGAATATTTTTATCTATTAGGTAGGAGTAGATTTAGTTATAACAAGATGATTCATGGCCTATGATTTGTAAAATAAGGCATGAGTGAGGAGATTCATATGTGGGGTTAGGTAACTCTTCCATCAGTAACTCAATGGATTTGTTTCTCCTTGATTTGTAACACTAAGGCTAAGGTATTCATTACATCAACTACTTTGTTTTCTACCCTATAAATATAGTGGAAAGTTATATATATATAATAATTCTTTAAGTCATCCACCATATTCTTGTATGGCATTATATTCTCATCATTAGTTTGATATTCATCATTAATTTGGTTGACTATGAGTTTTGAATTGCCACAAACATGTAATTCCACTATTGCTTATTCAATTTCCAGTTTTAACCCATTGACCAATCCTTCATATTTCATAATATTTTTGGTGTAAGGAAATAAAAACTTATATGGATTAGGAATGGTGTACCCTTGTGATGTGATAAGGAGTATGCTAGCCCTAGATCCTTTCTATGTGATTGAGCCATCAAAGTATATTTTCCATGGATATTGAGTCAAGTGTAATATAGCCTCATTTGGGAACTCAATACTTAGTGGTTTTTCATCCTATAGTGGTGCATCATCCAAATGATTAGCATTCAATTTTCATAAGTGTTCCTATGCTAGATACTTTAGTTGTTCATGGATAGAAGGAGATAATGCTTAATGATTTGTCTAAGATTTCATTGAATGGTGAGAATGTTTTAGAGCAACCTAGAGTTTTGTTAGCTAAAGCATCTTAGGATGATCAGAAAATTAAAGAAGGAAGCTTGTAGCCCACCATTAATCAACATGATCCATAGGTCAAGCCTCCTCCCTTCTATGTCACTCTTATCATAGGAAATTTTTTGGTTCATAACTATATGATTGACTCTGTTAGACTGATTTCCCATCAATATAAAAATCCTATGAAAGTGGTCTTATCCTTATGGTTTTCCTGAAGTTGCCTGCCCCTGCCTGCAAGCTTGTTTTTATGTGCAAAGAAAATATATGATGCTTTATGGCTTGCACTCTTAGCCCCATGATCATTAATGTGTTACCATACTCCAGTTCAAATCGCAAGGTCTGAAGTGTTAAAACCAGGAAGATATTTGAGTTTCAGGGTCTGTTGGAAATTGCTCTTTCATATCACAGGGTGTCAAAATTGTCCAAGTATGAAAACCCTCAATGTTTTCACATTCCTTTATTACCTTAGTGTCAATGTGAAAACCCTGGTTATTTTTTGTCCATTCGCCTCTTCATAGCTAATCTCTGGCATTAGGTTTTCTTATATGTGTTACTATGACTGTATAGGGCCCAACTTTTCTTGGTTTTTCAGTCACTTGATCTCTAGTCTCCTAGGTGGTTAGGATTTTCATTTGGTGACTGATGTTTTCTTCAATCACATGTTCATGCTATCTTGGTGGTTAGTTCTTTAACCTTTGATGATCTGGTGAGTGGTTTGTGTTGCATCTAGCAGTCTCAACTCTAAGGAAATTAAAGTTCGGCATGATCTACGGTCATCGTGATGCCACAAAGAAAAGTTACAAGAGGGTTAATCCTCATAGCATTGTGACAATCATCTGATAAAATAGTGACGGGGGTATATTGGTGGGCCAAAAAATTTTAGAAAGAATGGCAGTGTGGTAAAATCTATGGTTGTTGCATGATTGCAAAAGATATTCTTCCCCTTTGCGACCATGTGACCACCGTCCGATTTAAAGGTGGTGGATCCGATGTCAAACATATGATGATGTACTTGTTCCTAATTGGCCATAGGTTTGGTGACATGGATTTTTTTGGTGGGGCCTGAGAGTTAGATACCTTTTAATCAATGGATTTCGCATGTTCGTAAGGCAAGCTTTTCTCCTTTGTGATCATGTGATGGACGTTAATTCTTTCCAAATCTGTAATCGATGAAGTGGTGGGTCCAAATTGCCATGTCATGTTGATGTGCTCATTTCTCATTGGCCGAATGATTGTTGATGTGGTGAAGTTGTTTTTAAGGGCCCGACTGACCATTTTTATGATTTTTGAGAACCACACGATCTACTAGGAGGGAGATTAATCAACAATCATGTTTTAAACTAGTTGATTAACCACTGCTACTTGAAGTATGAATATTTTAAGGGTCTCTCAATGACAGAAGGATTGAAAATTCAATGTTTTGACATCTGATCTACATGGTATGATTTTGTGCTAACTGGTACAGTATGGCCTGAGGTATGATTGATTGTGGAAAGTGTCTGCACCGTGGTGGTGGGTGAAATAGCTATTCAAGTTGCATCGTAGTTAGAGTTGTAGTGGGTAAAATTGATGGGTTTCCAGTCTCTTGCATACTAGTCAGGGTCAGTGCCATAATTGAAGATCATTCTTGGATTTTTTTTGCTCCAAGATTGCTTGGTTTCCTCCCCTATAGTAAATTATGATTGAATCCAGTTGGTGGGTTGTTGTGTCCCTAATTCTGCCCTAGCTATCTGAAGCTTGTTGCATCCTTTTCAAAGGATTCCAAGATAGCTAGGGACTATATATTGCTACTTGTTGTATGAAAAAGGTTGTTGATGATCACTTAAGTAATTGAACAAGGAGAGCTCAGGTTTTGAGTTTTATTTCCTTAGTATTTTGTCATTCTGCAATGTATTGATTCTGATATTTTAATGAGAATACACTTGAATCCCGGTCTTAAACTTATGTATGTCTTCTTATTATAATCCTACATTCTTCTATATTAATGTCACAAAGTGAGTTAGTATATGGTATACAAAGTATATTGTGAAATTGTCTTTGAGTTCTTGCCAAAGTCAAGATTAAATCCTTAAAGGTAATTTCAAAGAATCCATGGTTAAATGAGAATTTGATGTCTAGGTATAAGATTTGAGAGGAATAATAGGCAAAGCACTTATTCTGGGTTTGGGTGGGTTAGAGTTAGGATCTTAGTTGATATATGTTATTGGTGACTCTGTACCCTAGGGTAAGACACTGATCTATTCTCCAGAAGCAATTCATCATCATCAATCACAAATATAAATGATAAAATTTTTAAATCAGTTTGTAAAGAGTATGAATGCATAATATTTGGTGACTCCTTTCAAGAAGTGAGTCAAGGGTACACCCGCCTAAGCATTAGGCTCAAAGTGTAGGAGGATCCTTATTGATCCTTGTTAATTGGCCCTTTTTCTTGTAGAGTTTGGAGTGGTGATAGAGTCAGTGACATTAGCTTGTCAATCATAGTGTAAATCTATAAGTGGAAAGAAAAGGAACCAACAAAATGGTGACTCTACTAGGGAGAGTCTAGAGATAAAATAAATTTTAGCATATTCTGGTGTTTCTCCAGTTTCAGCTTGTGTTGTCTTTTTGACTTCTCAAGTTTTTCTTAGGATTTTTCCCATTGAAAGTGGGTGGTGACTCAAAGGGTTAAGAACCAATGTTTATAGATTACTAACCATGGACAAAAGAAGGAATACTAGGTCTTTTGTCAAGAAAAATCTAGAGATTACTTTGGAACAGTTACCTAGAAAAGAAGGAAAAAGTTGGATCAGAAGAGATGGAGAATCTACTAGTGCTCCTATAAGAGAATAGAGTAATGCTAGAGAGAGAGTGCCACATCCATCCTCTGATGAAGAAGATTCATAATACAAAAGCTCTAAATCTGATAGTGGCCACTCTCGGGATAACTTTTATGACACCCCAGAAGCATTATTTGAAGATAAAGATTCACATCTTGCAGATCAAGGTGCGCAGGCAAGAGAAATGGGTTTTAGACCAAATTTAAATCTTGATGAGGATATATTCAGAAGGGAGCCCATGGGACCAAGGCATGTTCATTTCCTGTATCAAAATCTTATAGATATGGATGTGTCATCAAGCTTTGAAGACATTATGATTGACCCAAATGATTTGGGTGCATTAAGATTGTAGTTGGCAGAGCAGGATGCCATACATAAAAGATTACAAAAAGAAAGAGAGGCTGAAAAAATAAATGCATTAATAGAAAGAGAGTCTCTACTTAGAAAGATTAATGAGCTAAAGGAGAGAAACAAAGTGCTTGCTTCTGCTCCTAAAACTTTACAGCATGATGTTTTCAGTGATCTTGAGGCTTTGAGAAGTGAAAGAGAGCATTTGCTGCAAGACCATGAATTTGATAAAGAGGGTCTTGTGATTAGATAGGTTCAGAGCTATGCCTATTTACCTAAAGATGCAAATGATTGTGTAGCTACCAAATCTACTACTATTGTTAGTGAGAAAAGAAAACAAAAGATGGTGGGGATTCAAATAAATGAGCCGGTAAAAGTACCAAAGGTCCCACCACCTTTTTCAAATAAAGATATAGAGATAGAAAGGAAAGGAAAAGAAGATGATGATCTTGCAAGAGAATTTGAGAAGGCTGAAATTGAGGCTTCTATCATAGAAAAAAGAAGAAAGATCCAATTCTTGAGAGCTTCGTCAGCAAATACTCTTGGGCCATCTACTACTAATGAAATAGGTATGCCATCTACAACTTCTAATGTTGTTTCACTTGGAAATGTTACTGCTAGTAATCTGATTCCTACTTCATCTGCCAAGATAAGTGTTGACCCTAAAAAAGGGTCAATTGTACAAGTTTATGGAAATGTAAATGTAAATACTAACTTAAGTTTTCAAAGACCTATGTAATTAGAGGGATATAGACAAATTACCTTTGATGGAATACCAGACTACCCCAATGCTTTCCCTATTGATATAAGAGATAAGATACCTAAATTTTCTAGTAACAATGCCATTAGTTGTGAAGAACACCTTAGGTTGTTTTTTGATGTGCTAAATGACTATGAGGTTGAACATGAGGATGTGGTCATTAAATTGTTTGTTCAGTCTTTGGTGGAGGATGCTAGAGATTGGTTCAAGAGACTTCCTGACAGATGTATTGATACATGGGATTCCTTTGAAAAATGCTTCAAGGAAAAATATGGTGATAGGCCTAATGCCAACTTTATGTTGAATGAATTTAATACCATAAGGAAAAATCAGAATGAATCTGCAGCCGAGTTCAACATGAGATTTCAGAAGGGTATGCACAAATTATTTCAAGTCATGAGGTTAGATGACAATGTCTGCTTAACCACATACTTCAATGCCTTTGATGGTAAGATGGGATATTTGTTGAGGGAAAAAGAACCAATAACTCTTAGAGATGCTTTTAGGATTGCTATCAATATTGAAAACAACATGAAAATATCAGGAAAAATGGGTGGAAAAAGAGATGACCCTGAGTTGTTTTGGGATAAAAAATACAAAAGGGATAATGAGAGAAATGTTGGAAATAAGAAGCAAGAGGAAGACAAGTTGGATAAGGTGTTGAATGCACTAAAGGACTTAAAGGCACCTAATGTCAGAAATGAAAAGGTTTCTACTAGTGACAAGCCTTATTTCAACAAAAAATTTAATAGGCAGAATAGGCTACAGAATTATCCTTATAACACCCAATGAAAGGATGGAAAACCTATTATCCCTGCTACAAAAGGAAACAATGATAGATCTATCTTTGATCCATTACAAAGAGCTTCTATAAATGTCATGGAGGACACACCATGGTGTGTTTCTTTCTAGTCTCCTCATTCTATAGAACATTGTGTGGTTGCACAATCCATGGCTGCATATCAGGATGGTGGTTTTGAGGAACCTGATCAAGAGGAAACTCATGATAATATTGGGTGTAACATGACATCTTCATATTTGGGATATGAAGATGATTCTGACATTGATGAAGAAACTGATGTGTGCTTGAAGAGACAAAACAAGGTTTTGTTCCATCAAGAAGTATTCTCTTACAATGAAGACATTGATGAAAAGACATGCAATATGAATTCTTCCTCTGAGCCAATGAATTTAAGAAGACCTTCAAAAGAATAAATTACTAGAATCACTACAGAAATGGTAGCTCAAGTACAAACAAGAAATATGATAGAAAATAATACCAATGGAAAAGATGCAGGAATGTTTATAAAGGATACTAATCCTAAGGGACCCAATGGAAGAAAATCAAAAGATGGAAATTTAGTAGAGTTCAAAAATGAAAGAGTCAAAAAATGGGAATCAAGGGGAGTTGGAACTAAAAAGATCTCTTCTGTCCATAATAAAGATAATCAGAAGGAAGTAGAGAAGCTAGTTAGTACAATGGCTAAAACTGAAAAAATGAAGATGACAACTACAACTAATGTATCAAAGAAACATAAAGACACTAGAGCAGTGCAAATTGAGGTTCCTTCCTTTACCCCTATTGATATGTTAGTTGTATTGTCTCAGATTACTATCAAGGTTCCTTTGTCAAAATTATTGAGGATCCTTGAGCATAAGGATAAAGCTCTTGCATGGGTGGATAATGTCCATGATAATGATGTTGCATATAATGAACCCCAGGCTAAAGTTATTAAAGAAATGGAAATTCAGGGAATGGTATCTTAGATACCACCTATATACTTGGATAGCTCTGTCAATGCTAGCCTAGAAAACATTGATCCATTTTTCCTAAGTATCATAGTGAATGGAATGAAATTAAGGAACTGTATGATTGATTTAGGGGCCTCTAATACTATCATGCCTTTCAAGATCATGGAAAAGTTGGGCCTTAAAGTTGATACAGTCCAAGGCAAATGTTGTGCAATGGATCAGAGAGAAGTACCAGTTATTGGGACCATAAATGCAATGCCTTACAGATTGGCAGCTTATCCAGAGAAAAATTTGACAATGAGTGTCTTGGTAGTGGATATCCCTCCTCATTATGGGATGTTATTATCTAGGAAGTGAAGTGCTGCCATGGGTGGAAGTTTACAATGTGATTTGTCCTATGCAACTTTCAATATTGATGATCATTTTATTAAAATTGAGTGAGAGCCATGAGTATGCCACATGATTGAAAGGAGTATTAACAATGAGACTACATGTTTTGTGGATACTGATATTAATGTTTTTAGATCAGAGGTTGCCATGCTTGAATAGGAATCTATGTTGCCATCTATCACTATGGAGGTGAGTGCTCAATCTGAGAAGGGTGATTTATGGGTGATGTATTTTGATGGTGCAAATTGCAAAGATGGTTCAGGGGTAGGTATTTTGCTTATCTCTTCTGATGGGAATGCTTACAAGTTCTCCTTCACACTAAGCTTCTCATGTATAAATAACATAGAAAAATATGAGGCATTACTAATAGGATTGAGGTTGGCACACAAGCATGGAATTAAATGCATAAAAGTTGTGGGTGATTTAGAGTTAGTTGTGTCCCAAGTAAGATTGGTATATGCTTCCAAGAATAAGAGATTGAAACAATATAGAAATGTTGTTTGGGACATGATTGAATGCTTTGATGCCTTGAATATTATATGGAAGGATAGGAGTAACAATAAAATGGCTGATTTGTTAACCAATATTGCAATCAATCCTAGTGACATTACTTTTTCTGGTGTCTCCAAGGTTGAAATTTAGACTAGGCCCAGTATACTAGATAATGTTGAAAATTGGTAGGTTTTTGAAGATGACCAAGATATTTTGAGATTTATGAATTTTGAGGACCAATATCATGATCAAGAACTAGATTGATCGACCTTGGTTGAGATTGCAGAAGGAAGAGAGGTTATCCTTGGTAATGAAGTCCTGCAACTTAAGACTAATAAGGTTCCTAAGGGACTTGTTGTTTTAGAAACTATATTTGATATTCATGATAGAGTTTAGATGGATACTAAGAAGAGAGATCAAATGGATGTGGATGAAATTAATCTTGGTACACAAGAGGCACCTAAGAAGGTCTATATTGGAAGAGAGATATCTCACAAGGTAATAAATTCTTTGATTGAATTGTTAAGAAAATTTAGGCATGTTTTTGCCTAGTCATATGATGACTTAAAGGTTTATAGGGAAGACTTGTTTCAACATAGTATCCCTTTGAAGGAGGATGCTAAGCCTTTTAGGCAAAAATAGAGGCCAATTAATCCTACCTTAGCACCCAAGATGCAAGAAGAATTAATGAAGTTGAGGTATGATGGAATCATAAAACCTATGAGGTACTCTTCTTGGGTGTCAAATTTGGTTCCTATCAAGAAGAAGAATGGAGATATTAGATTATGTGTGGACTTCAGGAATCTAAATGTTTCCTCTCTGAAGGATAACTATTGCTTGCCTAATATGGAGGCTATGTTGTAAAGGGTAACTAGTTTTGATTTGATGTCTATGATGGATGGTTTTTCTGGTTACAATCAGGTAATTGTAAAAGAATCAGAGTAGTTTAAGATAGCCTTCACAGCACCTTGGGGAACTTATGTTTATGTGAGAATGCCTTTTGGTCTCACAAATGCTAGTGCTACTTTTCAAAGAGCAATGGATGTTGCCTTTGTAGATTTTATGGATGTTTTGCTTGTTTATCAAAATGACTTAACTACATATTCCAAAAGGGAAGAAGATCATTGTTCTCATTTAGAAAAGATATTTTCAAGAGCCTTCGAGTATGGCATTTCATTGAACCCAAGGAAATGTGTATTTGGTGTAACTGAGGGTAAGTTGCTTGGCCACTTAGTTGGAAAGAAAGGAGTAAGAATTGACACTAAAAGAGTGATGGCAATTGATCAAATTCAAAAGCCAAAACATGTGAAGGGAATCCAGTCCTTCTTTGGCCAAGTAAATTTCTTGAGAAGATTTGTTACAAATTTTGCTGAAGTTACTAGGCCAATATCCAAAATGTTAAAAAGGGGGTCTGAGATCAAATGGGAAGGTGAGCCTGATGAAGCTTTCAAGAATATCAAGCAGGCAATTAAAGATGCTCCTATGCTTAAGGCACCTAATTACAATGTTCCAATACACATTTTCTCTTTTGCATCTTTTCATACTGTTGCTGTAGTTTTATTGTAGAAAAATAAGGAAGGTTTTGAGTAGCCTATTGCATTCTTTAGTAAATCTTTACAGGTTGCTGAATTAAAGTATGATATCAATGAGAAAAAAGATATGCACTTGTGAAGGTAGTAAAGGCTTATAGGTGTTATTTGATGGGAGTAGTTGTTATTTCATTTGTACCAAATGCTACAGTAAAGGATATTTTTTCACAGCAAGAAGTGTCTGGGAGAAGATGCAGATGGATTAATAGAATTCAAGAGTTTAAAATTGACATCCAAATTACCAAGTTGGTTAGAGGTCAAGGATTGGTGAAATTGATGAATCCAATCTTGATGCAAATTAGATAAATCAAGCTAAAGTTGATCACACATGTGATATGGATGATTGTATCTGGTATCAAGATATCATTTTTTACTTAAGAAACATGAGTTGTCTAGATGGAATGGATGAAAATAAGAGAAGGACACTGAAACTATAGGCAATCAAGTATGTAATCATAAAATGCAAGTTATATAAAAGGAATTTGGATTGCATACTTTTGAAATGTGTTGATGAAGCTTAAGCTGGCAAATTGTTGAAGGAGATGCATGAGGGGATATGTGGTGGGCATTATATGGGAAAAAATACTAATCAAAAAATTCTAAGAGTAGGATTCTAGTGGCCCACAATCTTCAAGGATGCTAAACAATTGGTAAGAAACTGTGACGCTTGTCAAAGATTTTCTGGTAAGCTCAGGTTTTTAGGAAATGTACCATTGAAGCCAGTAGAAGTGCAGGCTCCTTTCCAACAATGGGGAATGGATTTTATAGGTGAATTCCCAAACAATTTTAGTGGGGGACACTCTTGGATCTTAGTTGCCACTGATTATTTTACAAAATAGGTTGAGGCTATTCCTACAAGGAATGCAACAAGCAAGGTGGTGACTGATTTCCTATTGAATAATATTGTCACAAGGTTTGGTTGTCCTGAAAGGATTGTCAGTGATAATGCAATGTGCTTCAGGTCTTCTGAATACAAAGAATTCTGCAAAGGTTTAGGGATCTAGATATCATTTTCCTCACCTTATCATCCACAAGGAAATGGACAGGTAGAATCAACTAATAAAAGCTTGATAAAGATTATCAAGAGAATTCTTGAAAAGAATAAGAAGGCATGGAATTCAAAGTTGCCATTAGCTGTATGGGCTGATAGGGTAACTGTGAAAAAGGTAATTGGTTGTGCACCATTTGATTTGGTATATGGAATACGTGTGAGGATGCCTCAAAACAACTTGCTAGAAATGTATAAGTTTGTTCAAATATATGATGAGGATCTGGAAGATGAAATGCAGTTGAGAATTGAAGACTTAATCAGGCTGGATGAAACTAGAAGAGAATCAGTTTCAAAGAATGCTAAGTTGCAGTTGCAAGTCAAGAGTTTGTATGACAAGAAATCAACAGAAAGAAGGTTTGAACCAGATGATTTGGTGTTGATTTGGAATGCCAAATTGGAAGATAAAGGAAAACATGGAAAATTTGATCCAATCTGGTTAGGGCCATATGTGATTCATGAAAAATGGGGACAAGATTCATACATTGTCAAAGAGTTAAATGGTGACATTCAAGAATTGCCAGTTCATGGATAATTCTTGAAGAAATACTTTAGTTGAAGTACCTTTCTTTCCATGAATAGTAGTTAGGCTTGTATATATTGGTGTGTCTCTTTTTGCCTGGTCTTGCTTTTGTTTGTAGGGTTTTGTCCTATCTATAGTTGTGTTCCAATGGGTGGTCTGCTCTCCCAAAATTCTAAATTCTTGCATGGGCACAAGTTACCCATCATCCCTAGATAGAGCCACTGTTAGACTGATTTCTCATCAATATAAAAATCCTATGAAATTGGTCTTATCCTTGTGGTTTTCCTGAAGTTGCCTGCCCCTACCTACAAGATTTTTTTTATGTGCAAAGAAAATCTATGATGTTTTATGGCTTGCACTCTTAGCCCCATGATCATTAATGTGTTACCATACTCCAATTCAAATTGCAAGGTATGAAGTGTTAAAAGTAGGAAGATATTCGAGTTTCAGGGTCTGCTGGAAATTACTCTTTCATATCGCAGGGTGTCAAAATTGTCCAAGTATGAAAACCATTGATGTTTTTGCATTCCTTTGTTACCTTTGTGTCAATGTGAAAACCCTGGTTGTTTTCCATCCTTTCACCTCTTTGTAGCTAATCTCTAGCATTAGGTTTTCTTATATGTGCTGCTGCGACTATATGGGGCCCAACTTTTCTTGGTTTTTCAGTCGCTTGATCTCTAGTTTCCCAGGTGGTTAGGATTTTCATTTGATAATTGATGTTTTCTTCAATTGCGTGTTCATGCTATCCTGGTGGTTAGTTCTTTAACCTTCAGTTATCCGGTGAGCAGTTTGTGTTGCGTCTGGCGGTCTCGACTCTGAGGAAGTTAAAGTTCAACATGATCTACAATCGTTGTGATGCCACAAAGAAAAGTTGCAAGAGGGTTAATCCTGATGACATTGTGACAGCCATCTGATAAAAAGTGATGGGGGTATATTGGTGGGCTAGAAATTTTTAGAAAGAATGGCGGTGCGGCAAAATCTACGGTTGTCACATGATCACAAAAGATATTCTTCCCCTTTGTGACCATGCGACCACTGTCTGATTTAAAGGTGGTGGATCCGATGTCAAACATTCAATGATGTACTTGTTCCTAATTAGCCACTGGTTTGGTGACATGGAGTTTGTCAGTGGGGCCTGAGAGTCAGATACCTTTTAATCAATGATTATCGCATGTTCGTAAGGCAAGATTTTCTCCTTTACGATCATGCGACGGCCATTGATTCTTTCCAAAGCTATAACCAATGAAGTGGTGGGTCCGAATTGCCATGTTGTGCTGATGTGCTCATTTCTCATTGGCTGAATGATTTTTGATGTGGCAAAGTTGTTTTTAAGGGCCCAGCTGACTGTTTTGCTGATTTTTGAGAACCACATGATCTATCAAGAGGGAGATTAATCAATGGTCATGTTTTAAACTAGTTGATTAATCATTTTTTCTTGAAGTATGAATATTTTAAGGGTTTCTCAGTGACAAAAGTACTAAAAATTTAATGTTTTGACAACCGATCTGTATGGTATGATTTTTCCCTCACTGGTATAGTATGGCCTGAGGTATGATTGATTGTGGAAAGTGTCTGCGTCATGGTGGTGGGTGAGATAGCTATTCAAGTTGCATTGCAATTAGAGTTGTAGTGGTTAAACTTGATGGCTTTCTAGTCTCTTGCATACCAGCCAAGGTCTGTGCCATAATTGAAGATCATTCTTGGATTTATTTTGCTCCAAGATTGCTTGGTTTCCTCCCTTGCAGTAAATTCTGATTGAATCTAGTTGGTGGGTTGTTGTGACCCTAATTCTACCTTAGCTATCTATATCATCTTAAAATGGAAGCACTTCCATGTTAAGAGAATTTATCCCTCTGAGTAAGTGGTTTAGAGTCATGATTGGCATCTTTGCATTCTCCCTAGTCTTCCACTTCTTCTCTGCACTTGATTTCTTTATTCTAGGTGAAATTAGGGTTAAGGCCTTAAGGACTTCCCTGATTTCCTCTCTTCCATGGCTCCATTTTATAGGTAGGGTTTAGAAATGAGACCTCCTAGTCCTTCATCATATGATTTTGAGGATTTTCTATCTATTCCAGACACTGGGTCCTGTTCAGACATCAATTTCTAAGTTTCTAGCATCTCTGGGATCTCTGTTGCAGAACCTGACAAAGTTAGGGTCTGAGGTCAAAGTCAACCTTGACCCTGACTAGGTCAAGGTTGACCTCAACCTTGACCTCCTCTGGCCAGGATTTCAAATTGTCATTTGCTGGTAATTTAGCTTTCAGGATAATTATTTCCCACCTTCGGGTCGGTTGTTTCGGGTTTCAAAATGGTAAATCCTTTAATGGTATTTAATCAAGCTATATTTTCTAAAGGTGAGGATCTAATTGGGATTTAATTCTTCAAGGTGGCCCATCTAGAGGAGTGTGCCCTAGATCACTATAAAAGGAGGCCTTCCTCTCTCATTTGATACATCTTATCCAAGCAATCAAGCTCTCAAGTTCTCAAGGTGATCAAGCAAGCATTCATTCAAGTATTCATGTCTTCTTCTTCATCCAAGTTCTCCATTGAAGATCAAGGATTCAAGCATTCAAGCTATTGAAGGGATTTGGCTCAAGCATTCAAGATCTATCATTCAAACCCTAGATCTAGCCACCATGGTGGTGTGATCTTCCTTCAAGATCCTTTGTTCATCTTCAAGATCCATATCATTGTTTCCTCAAGGTGAATTTCAAGCATACAATCATGGAGGTTTGATAATGTTATGTTCAAGATTTCATATCAATATATTTGATTACATTCCAAATACATTAGCATATCTATTGAATTGCATAGCTTCATTGTTAGATTCATTTCTACTACTTGCTAGCATTCTCCTATTTCAATTTCAATATTAAGGTTGATTCCAAACCGGGGTTTGACCAAGGCAAACTCCTCAAGAAAATAACAAAACCATTTTTCTTGCAGGCACAGGTGTGGAATCTTGGATCTAAGAGTGAATTCAGATACCCTTTTCAGAAATCTTTCAAGATCTACGAACAGAATCAGAATCGGACTTCAAATAAATAATGTGCTCTTTGACCTTTTAAAAGGTCAAAGTTGACCTGTGTGAATTTGGAGAAAAGATTTATGGGTTTTGTCCACCTTGACATTTCCAGTCCAAAACAGGTGATGGAATCTTTAGAAAGTTCATACATAAGCCAAAATTCAGCATTTTCTACATCTTCCCTAATTCAAGGTTAGTATTTGCACCTCAATTATTTTAGATTTCAATCTTGATCCAACTATAGGGAAGTATAGGGTTTCTCTCTCTCTTTCATATTCTTCATAGATTGATTCAATTGTGTATTAACCTCTTGGTTGATCAAATTGGATCTCTCCTTTGGGAATTTGGATTTAGGAGTGAATCTTACATTTTCCCCACACACATACACAAATAGTGGTGATTCCAAATCACCACTATTCATTTTGGTGAACCTGACTAGCTTACTCTCTTTCTTTTTGGTGTTAGATTTACATTTTTTTGTTGCATCTATACTTCAAAAATTCAAAAAAAAATCTATATATTGAATAAAATCCAAAAACATATTTCTTTCATTTTTATCATGAAGATTGTTAAGATGTTTTGGTGCATAATCATGTTTGTTATTACTCTTCTTCTAGCATCTATTTATAATGCATATGATATTTATGAGGGTATTATTCATTTCATAACATTGATGACCCTTCACTTTGCTCTTGCTTATGCTTTTGTGAAGTTGCCTGATACTAGTCTACCTACATTTAAAACTTTTCTTAGGGATTTATGTGGTAGCCTTATTCATCTTTTGGATTATGTGAAGAATTTGGTAGATGATACACCACCTCCTAATCTTCCTAATCTTCATCCTACTCTTCATCCTAATCTTCCTATTCTGATACCTGATTCTCCATTTGTTAATCCTCGCTCTTCTCATACTTATGATGGGATTCAAGCTATAGTGCAGGATGTGGATGTGCAAGATTTATTTGATTTACCTTCTTCTCCTAATCATGATGATCTTAAAGGAAAGGGTAAAGAAACTTCTTCCAAACCTATTATCCCACCTTATATGACCTTTACTCATGAACATGATAAACAATCATCTCCTATAGAAGCTTTGCATGATATGTACACTACTGGATATAATATGGTGACTAAACAAGGCTATAAAGGTTTAGGGTTAGGAGTTAATGAACATGGTATTAAATTTCCCATTAATATACCTCCTAAACCGGATACGTGTGGCATTGGAACTTCTAAATCTCAAAGTCAAGTTAAGAGGTGTGGATCTTTGTCCTCCCCTTAACGCTCATCTCTCTACATCTCTAATGGATAATCCTAACACTCATCAAGAAAATGCTAAAATAGTATATGTGGAGCTAATGAATTCTAAGAAGGAAATATTTAGACCTATACCTATTGATGCTTTGTATAAATTTAAATGTCCTTTCCACTATCGTAATACTCATTTGCTTGCCGATTGTAACAACTTCAAATTAGATGTTAGGGATAGGGCTGTGCATGGTATTATACCTTTTTCTTGCACCGTCTTACAACTTCTTCATAATTTTGGTATAGGGGATTCCCCTCCATTAGAGCTGGAGTAAATGTTCCTATCCTCTTGTCTCATGACTGGGGGGCAAGAGGCATAATTTTATCCAGTCTTTTAGGATCCATTAGGTCTTTTTATTGAGATTTAATTGGTATTCTTTATGTTTCTTTCTTCCATAGTCTTGCATGATTTTTTTATCCATTCCTAGGAATTATATTTTCTTCTTAGGAAATATTTTCTAGGACATGTGTTTTGTAAAAATGTCCTGTGTCTTTCATCCCTCGGGGGGCAAGGTTTTTCCTTCTTTCTCTTTTTCTAAGGGAACTTCTTTCCTTAGCTTAGTAGTATTTGCTTATGTTACAATATTATTTCATCATAGTGACAGAGATTTTGATTATGGATAACCTTCTTATATGAGAAGTTGTTGTCCTGGGTCATCACTTCTTCTCTATGTTGCAAATTATGTTTAATATAAACTTTTATTCTGGCTTGGTGTTAAAATTGTTTTCCTTCATTCCAAAGATTCCTCTTGCTCTTCTTCACTGGGGGCTTGATGATTGAATCTTTGTTCCCACCTTTTGAAAGATGATATCTTATCTAAACACACTCTTCTTTGGTGGAGATCTTGGTGATAAGATATTTTTCATTGAGGGTCCTTTTCCATAAGTGACATATTCTTCTCACGATTATTTATACTCTTGGATGTAGGGGTCAATATCTCTCGTTAAGGATATACTAGACATTGTTGTAAGCAGGATATCTCCTTTCTTTGTGAAGTAGGTATCCTCTTCCATCTTTGTTCCTACACTTGGGGGGAAAAGATGCCTTATCCTTCTTTTCTATCTTCAAACATTCACACATGGAGTCACAAATACAGGTTGTGAGTTTGGTAGAAGTACTTTAGCCTTGGAGGCTTGGTATGCTTTTCTATCTTATTCAAATCTATGCATTGTTATTTCATCTGGTATTCTCTTCTTTTTTAGGGATTCACCTCTTTCCTTGGTTAAGTAGTATCTATGTATTATGTGATATCCAATCATACATGAAAATTATGGTTTGCATTTGCAGACCTATGCCCTTTATGAAAACCGTATTTTTTGTTTGACATTGGATTTCCATGGTTGATACATCTCTCACCTTGGAAACTGAATAGTGTGCTATCCCTCATTAAGGGTTACTGTCTTTTCACTTCTTGCATGATATCTTTTACATTTGTCCCTTCCATGTCCTCATAGGATTTGTGACCTTCTTGGCTTGGACTGGGTGTTATCTATGGATATTGTCTTGATGCTGAAGAAGGCTTTATCCTTGTTCTTTCTTTCCTTAACATGACAAAATAGTATGTTTTTTTCCATATTAAGGAGGGGGGCATATGCAGGGTCTCCCTTGTACTATAGTTTTTTATTTTTATATGCTAAATCTTGGAAGGTAATGCACATAAGTTGCTAAATCCTGAAAAGACATGCATCCATATGCTAAATCTTTCAAAGGTAATGCACATAACTTGCTAAATCCTAAGGAAACGCACATTTTTTAAATTTTTCAATATGCTAAATCCTCTAAAGGTAACACACATAAGTTGCTAAATCCTGAAGGGATGCACATTTCCAATTTCAAATATCCTAAATCTTAGAAGGTAACGCACATAAGTTGCTAAATCTTGAAAAGACATGCACCTATATGCTAAATCTGTTGAAGGTAATGCACATAAGTTGCTAAATCCTAAGGAGACATGCATTTCATATTCATAGTGATACAAGAATGTGGATCTATGGGTATTCCAGAAGCTGTCAGAAGATGCATTACAATTACAAGCACAATTTATGGGTGAACCTATTGGGCTCTCCCTCCAGGGTGATTCACGATAAGGTAGGCATCTTATTGGGCGAGGTAATCACTTTCTCTTTTCTCTCTTTTCACTTTCATCCTAGTAGGACTAGATCATGAAGCTATGTTGTCTATAGTGTTTCTCTTTTCTTTCTTATGTAATCATTTATGCTTTTATGATAGCTTTCCAAATATGATATTGGTATGAGAAATATTTCTTAGCAAGGTTTCTTATGCTAATTGATTTGGGTTGTTTTATACTAACACTTGTTCTTTTGTATACTCTCATGTATGTATGCTCAGTTAGAATCCTTGGTCTAGGGGCTTGTGTCTTTAGCTAAGTGTTATTTTATCTCATTTTGAATCCACTAGGATCTCTTCTCTCTTCTCCTTTACCAAGAGTTTGCATTGAATCCATACTCTTGCTAAAGTGGGGGCTTAATGTATCATCTTAAAATGGAAGCACTTCCATGTTAAGAGTGTTTAGCCCTCTGAGTAAGTGGTTTAGGGTCATGATTGGCATCTTTGCATTCTCCCTGGTCTTCCACTTCTTCTCTGCACTTGATTTCTTTATTCTAGGTGAAATTAGGGTTAAGGCCTTAAGGACTTCCTTGATTTACTCTCTTCCATTGCTCCATTTTCTAGGTAGGGTTTAGAAATGAGACCTCCTAGTCCTTCATCATAACATTCTAAGGATTTTCTATCTATTCCAGACACTGGGTCCTATTCAGACATCGATTTCTAAGTTTCTAGCATCTTTAGGATCTCTGTTGCAGAACCTGACAAAGTTAGGGTCTGAGGTCAAAGTCAACCTTGACCCTAACTAGGTTAGGATTGACCTCAACCCTAACTAGGTCAAGGTCAACCTTGACCTTAACCTCCTCCCACCAAGATTTCAAATTGTCATTTTCTGGTAATTTAGCTTCCGGGATAATTATTTCCCACCTCCGGGTCGGTTGTTTCAGGTTCTGAAATGGTAAATCCTTTAATGGTATTTAATCAAGCTATATTTTCTAAAGGTGATGACCTAATTGAGATTTGATTCTTCAAGGTGGCCCATCTAGAGGAGTGTGCCCTAGATCACTATAAAAGGAGGCCTTCCTCTCTCATTTGATACATCTTATCCAAGAAATCAAGCTCTCAAGTTCTCAAGGTGATCAAGCAAGCATTCATTCAAGTATTCAAGTCTTCTTCTTCATCCAAGTTCTCCATTGAAGATCAAGGATTCAAGCATTCAAGATATTGAAGGGATTTGGCTCAAGCATTCAAGATCTATCATTCAAACCCTAGATCTAGCCACCATGGTGGTGTGATCTTCCTTCAAGATCCTTTGTTCATCTTCAAGATCCATATCATTGTTTCCTCAAGGTGAATTTCAAGGATACAATCATGGAGGTTTGATAATGTTATGTTCAATCTTTCATATCAATATATTTGATTACATTCCAAATACATTAGCATATCTATTGAATTGCATAGCTTCATTGTTAGATTCATTTCTACTACTTTCTAGCATTCTCCTATTTCAATTTCAATATTAAGGTTGATTCCAAACTGGGGTTTGACCAAGGCAAACCCCCCAAACAAACAAAAAAAACCATTTTTCTTATAGGTACAGGTGTGGAATCTTAGATCTAAGAGTGAATTCGGATACCCTTTTTGGCAATCTTTTAGGATCTACGAATAGAATTGGAATCAGACTTCAAATAAATAATGTGGTCTTTGACCTTTTAAAAGGTCAAAGTCAACCTGTGTGAATTTGGAGAAAATATTTATGGGTTTTGTCCACCTTGACATTTCCAGTCTAAAATAGATGATAGAATCTTTAGAAAGTTCATACATAAGCCAAAATTTAGCATTTTCTAGATCTTCCCTAATTCAAGGTTAGTATTTGCACTTCAATTATTTCAGATTTCAAGCTTGATCCAACTATAGGGAAGTATAGGGTTTCTCTCTCTCTCTTTCACATTCTTCATAGTTTGATTCAATTGTGTATTTACCTCTTGGTTGATCAAATTGGATCTCTCCTTTGGAAATTTAGATTTAGGAGTGAATCTTACATTTTCCCCACACACATACACAAATAGTGGTGATTCCAAATCACAACTATTCACTATCTAAAGCTTGTTGCATCCTTTCCAGAGGATTCCAAGATAGCTAGTGACTATATATTGCTAATCATTGTATGAAAAAGGTTGTTGATGATCACTTAAGCAATTGAACAAGGAGAGCTCAAGTTTTGAGTTTTATTTCCTTAGTATTTTGTCATTTTACAATGTATTGATTCTAATATTTTAATGAGAATGAACTTGAATCCCAGTATTAAACTTATGTATGTCTTCTTATTCTAATCCTTCATTCTTATATATTAATGTCACAAAGTGAGTTAGTATATGGTATACAAAGTATATTGTCAAATTGTCTTTGAGTTCTTGCCAAAGTCAGGATTAAATCCTTAAAGGTAATTTTAGAGAATCCATGGTTAAATGAGAATTTGATGTCTAGGTATAAGATTTGAGAGGAATAATAGGCAAAGTACTTATTCTGGGTTCAGGTGGGTTGGAGTTAGGATCTTATTTGATATATGTTGTTGGTGATTTTGTACCCTAGGGTAAGACACTGATCTATTCTCCAGAAGCAATTCATCATCATGAATCACAAATATAAATGATAAAATATTTAAATTAGTTTGTAAAGAGTATGAACACATAATATTTGGTGACTCCTTTCAAGAAGTGAGTCAAGGGTACACCCATCTGAGCATTAGGCTCAAAGTGTAGGAGGATCCTTGTTGATCCTTGTTAATTGGCCTTTTTTCATGCAGAGTTTGGAGTTGTGATAGAGTTAGTGACATTAGCTTGTCAATCAAAGTGTAAATCTTTTAGTGGAAAGAAAAGGAACCAACAAACTCAGGGGAAATTAGTTCAATCATATCTAAGAAATTAGCACACACCTTAGGGTTTTTGTTAGAAAGTAAAGTCCACCAACATAACTAAGAGGGGGGGTGAATCAGTTATTTAATAATTATAACTTTTATCAACTTCAATAGTATTTAACCATGTAAGCAATATAATTACCAACCATAGAAATATATTCATACACAATGACACAATAACACAAGATATGTTGACTAGGGAACCTCTTGATCAAAGAGTAAACCCCGGTGGGAATGATGCCCAAGAAAGATGCACTAATATGAATATTCCTTGTGAAAGGATGGACTCTGTTAGGAGTCTTATGAAATACATTCAGTACATATGAATCCCTATTAGGAGATTTTGAATCCTTGTTAAAAGATTCTAACCCTGTTAGGAGTTATGGAAGATAGAAGTATCCACTACCCAAACAACTTCAATGGTAAGATCACTGAACACACTGTCCAACTAACCTTAAGATTATTTAGAAGAATAATATGGAATATGTTACCTCCTCACTATGCCAAACCACACTCACTACTACACCATATCTCAATTTCAGATCTATGTACTTTGCATATCTTCCTTCACAATTTCGCACTCATACTTAGCTCTTTTCTTCACTTCATGCATATCACATCACACATCATCACTACAAGTAAATTACAATTCCACTTCCACATTACAACAAGGAAAAACATTCCTTCCTTTATACCACACTCAAATAATTACAAATGAGTCAGCACACAATTACAAAATAAAATTTTCCACACGCTACATCAAAATTACACAAAACTGTCAAATTCCAAATACAATAAATCTTCACTCATGTGACCTTGAAGTTTGCACTATGAACCACATTACTATCAATGTGTCTCAAACTTCCCTTTACCTATGCAAAACTAGATTCCATCTTGATTAGGAGATATCATCCGATTTCCACAAACCACTACTCAGGAATACTACCTGAATACTGCTTCCACCAAAATGCTCATAACTTTCATGAATAAATGAATTACTATCTTCCCTCTTAACCATAGACATATAATATATCAAATAATATAACCTCAAAATTGCATAGCTCCAGCTATAATATCCCATGTGTGCTAATCAAAACACTATCTGCTTCTCTGCGAGTCTCCAGAAGATCACTGTGTTGATATCAGTGACAATCATAGTCATGAATGCAACAACAACTGCTATAGAATGACTACCAAGCATTCATTCCTAACAATCTCCCCCATTGGCATTGATGGAAACATAGATGAAAAACTTCCAATGTTCCAAAAATCCAATACTGCAACACAGTTGCTCTGACAACCATTTTCAAGTCCTCTTCATCAATCAAATCTTGCTTTATTTTCCTATTCAGTTCTCTCCAATAGATGGTACAACTGGTACAAATAGTTTTTCATGTATACTTCTCCCCCATTGACATCAATGATAGAAATTTCATCATTATGTCAACAACAACTCAATGTCAAAAGACACTTTTCAGAAAATACATTTACTAGAGTCCTCATGACTCAGCTTAGATACACATACTCCCCCATAGAGGAAGTACCAACATCCAATCCAAAAGAAAGATAGGGCTCATATAGCACTAGATGGATGCAACCAACTGCATCATTACTCAAAAGTAGGCTAGGGCATAACCCCAAGCATACCTCTCAGATACTCAAATGTATCCTTAGGCAAAGGCTTTGTAAATATGTCTGCTATCTATTCCTTTGTGCTTATGTACTCCAGTCTGACTTCTTTCTTAGCAACTTTCTCTCTTACAACATGATACTTGATCTCTATATGCTTTGTCTTAGAATGTAATACAGGATTCTTAGACATACTAAATGTGTTGGTGTTGTCACAATGTATGACAACAGGCTCAAAAAACTTAATTCCAATATCTTTTAGCATTTGCTTCACCCAAATTATCTGGTTACAATTGTTTGTTGCTGCTACATACTCTACTTTTGTTGTGCTTTGTGAAATACAATTATGTTTCTTGCTCAGCCAAGAAACTAATCTTCCTCCAAGAAAAAAGGCTCCACCACTGGTGCTTTTCTTATCATCAACACTACCTCCCCAATTAGCATCTATATATGCACATAGGGTAAATCATCAGATTTTTCATACCACAATCCATAGTCCATTGTGTCTCTTAAATATCTCAATATCCTCTTTACTGCTGCATAATGTGATTCTCTAGGTTCAGCTTGAAATCTTGCTACCATTCCAATGACTAAATGTGTTATATCCAATCTTGTGTGTGTCAAGTACTGCAATCCTCCAATCATGGATCTGTATTTCTTTTGCTCAACTATCGGTGTTTCATCTTTGCTAGATAGTTTGTGTCCTATAACCATAGGTGTTCCAACTAGTTTACAGTTCTCCATTCCAAATCTTTTTAGCAAATCATTCAAGTACTTTGTCTGAATTACAAAGATACCATCATTGTTCTATGTTATCTGTAATCCCAAAAAGTATTTCATCTCACCAATCATACTCATTTCAAATTTTGTCTTCATTTCATTAGCAAATTTGTCACTAGCTTCATCTTCTCCTCCAAAAATAATTTCATCAACAAAAATAACTATAACCAACAAACCATTTTCAATTTCTTTTGTGTATAGATTGCTATCAGTTGTACCTTTTATAAATCCCAACTTTAATAAATACTTATCTAGTCTTGCATACAAAGTTCTAGGTGCTTGTTTAAGTCCATATAAAGCTTTCTTTAATTTAGATATGTCTCCTTCTTGAGTCAAAGGAAAACCTTCAGGCTACTGAATGTAGACTTCTTCCAATTCACCATTCAAAAATGTGGACTTCAGATCCATCTGATATACTTTGAATTTTTTTAAAAGCTGCATAGGCCAAAAACATTCTTACTACTTCAAGTCTTGCTACTTGTGCAAAAATTTCTTCATAGTCAATTCCTTCTTGCTGTGAGTATCCCTTACATACCAATCTTGCTTTGTTTCTTACTACTTCTCCTTGTTCATTCATCTTGTTTCTGAATACCCATTTAGTTCCAATCACATTCTTGACTTTAGGTCTAGGAACCAATTCCCATGTCTTGTTCTTTTCAATCTGATCTAGTTCTTCTTTCATAGCATTATTCCAATGTTCATCTTCACAAGCTTCACTAGTAGATTTAGGTTCAATTTGAGAAATCAAACATAAATGTACCTTATTCTGAGTCAGAACTCCTCTATCCAAACTTCCATAACTTGTTCAATAGGATGATGTCTTGATAAATACCTATTTGGTGTCATAGTCTCAAATCTTGCTTCAACTGTTGATTCTTCTCTAGATTTCTCATGACTCTCATTCAACAATTCACTGTCAGTCTCATAGAATAACTCAGTAGTTTCAATGTTAGGCTTAGGATGAGCTTCTTCATCAAAATCATAATCAAGCATTCTTTCCTGAATTTTGAACTTCTCATCAACTTTAACATTTGCGCTTTCAACAATAGTTTTAGTTCTCTTATTGTAACATCTATATGCTTTTCTCTTCAAAGAATATCCAAGAAAAATTCCTTCATCACTTCTAGGATCAAATTTTCCAATATCATCATCTCTCTTTATATAACATTTTCTTCCAAAAATTCTAAAATACTTAACTAAGGGTGCATGTCCAAACCATAATTCATAAGGTGTCTTGTATGTGTCTACTCTGATTTGTACTATGTTCATTGTATATACTGTTGTATTCACTGCTTCTCTCCAGAATGTCTTTGCCAAATCATTCTCAAATAACATAGCTCTTTCTGCTTCAGTCACAGATCTATTTCTTCTTTCTACAATACCATTTTGTTCAGGTGTTCTAGGGATTGAAAACTATCTCTTAATACCATTCACTTCACAAAAAGTGTTAAAATATTTAGAAGTAAATTCTCCACCTCTATCAAATCTCAAACATTTAATCTTCATTCCAGATTCATTCTCAACTTTATTGTTAATGATCTTAAACTTATCAAATGCTTCAGGTTTTTCTTTAAGAAATGCAATCCACATCATTCATGTAAAATCATCAACAAGAATCATAAAATACCTTTCTCTATAGAATCCTCTAGTCCTGGTAGGACCGCTCAAGTCTGTATGAACAATCTCCAACTTCTCTGCCGATGTGAACTTCTTACTAGGAAATGAACTTCTCTTTTGCTTAGCCATCACACATTCTTTGAAAATCATGTTAGTAGGCTTCATTATTTTAGGCAAATCCCTTACTGCAAGTGTAGTACTCACTTTCACAATATTGTCAAAGTTTATATGACAAAACCTTCTATGCCATAACCAACTATCATCAATCTTAGTAATCAAACATGTCATCTCAGTAGGATTTAACTGAAATACATTACCTCTGGTTCTAGATCTAGTTCCAATCAGATTTCCATCTTTATCCTTGGTGCAGGAGCACCCTTCCAAGGGCTCCCACCAACCATTTTGGTTATGCAAAACACTTCTTCAATGAAGGTTTTAAATACAATAAGAGTGTTTGACTTATTTGAGTGTGAAGACCCTAAGTAGAGGGCTTAGTTTTGTTGTGTCTTTCTTTACTTGGTTGTACAGTGACTCATGATAGGTTGGTATCATGAAGTCATTTCTTTTCTAGAATTCATAGGTCTAAGTATAAAAGGTTAGGAGAGTTGTTTTGATTATTCAAGCATGTAAAATACCTTAGAAAGGTCTTAGGAATGGAGTAGCACAAAGTGGCTCGAGCAAGAAAAATTGCTCTAAAAGTTGCTAGCAACTTTTCAAAAGTTGCTTAGCAACTTCTCTTTTGTAATGACTAAACCTCACCAAGGATGCTCCTAACCCTAGCTAGGATCTAATCTCATGGAGAATACTACATTAAGTTTGAGAAACCCTAATGACAAGGTTGGAAAATATTATTGTACGGCTACAGTACTGAAACAGCAGACTGAACCATAATTTGAAGTGACAGTTACTATTCTTTGCTATGTTTTGAAGTAAATAGAAGAGATCTGGTGGATTTTTTGTGTGGAACATTGTTTCTAGTGTTAGTTATTTCATGTTTATGCATTAGATTAGGTTTGTTTCAAGTTTTGTGCTCATTTTTGTTCAGTTCTTTCATTTACCAGTGCTCTACTAGTTTTGGAGAGCTTTGTATAAATGCGGCTGTAGAACTTGATTCCATCATAGATACACTATGGGACTATGGAATCTAAGTTTACAAACCCTAACTTGTAACACAATGAAAGAAGGGGCCTAGCAAGAAAGGACAAACATTAGTTTGACAAAGCCCTAGGTGAAATAGGAGTAGTCCGGCTAGGGATGTCTAGCAGCAAAAGAGTTCTCCAAGATAGTGCAAGGAGTTCCAAGATAAATCCCTTTGGGGAAGTCAAGAATGGTGTTTCAAGGAAATGTGGTGTGAAGGAGGAGGTTTGGAGAGTCAAGGAAGAGTGTTGTTGAAGACTAGGATAGTGAGAAGACTCTCAAACCCTTGAAACCCTCTAATTTACAAAAGCTATTGTACAGTCAAATGGGAACTTAAGACCCCAAAAATCCTCAAGGTTAGGTCATTTGTAGCCAAAGTCCTTTAGGATAGGGTTGTTGAAACATTGAAGAAAAGTCTTTAAAATCCCTAAGAAACCAGAAGGAGGGCTAATTAGGCCTCCTCCTTGTAGCCCTAATTTCCAAAGCAAGTCCTAAATCAGGTAAAGACCCAATTAAACCAATGACATGAATAGGTGCCAAATGCCTTGAAAACACCTTGGAACCTATTAAAACTCAATGTTGGAGTGTGGAATAGAATTGGAAGCCAAAAGGCCCTTATTAAGACTAGGTAAGGGTTAGTAGCTAGAATGCAAAGCATAGTATGTGGATGAATGAGTTTGTTATACTTGGTGGGTAGGTTAGGTAGGTCAGGGGATCCTTGAAGGAATAAGGAATCCTATAGACCATCAAAGGTGTCAGAAGAACACTTGGATCCTAGAGAGGATCGGGGGCATAGACTAAGCTAGTCTATCCTAACCTCCCCATCAGATTGGTATCAAAGCCTCTTAAGGCTTGGGAAGTGAATAGTGGATGTTTCAACCATCAGAAGAATCAATTAGATCATCACACAAGTAGAAAATGGTGACTAATGTAGAGATTGCTAAGTAGGTAGAAGATCTGGAGGAAGCTAACAAACTCCTACAGGAAAGATTGATGCAAATGGAGCAACTCTTGGATGATGTCCAAGCAAAAGCAGATAAGGTGAAAGATAGGATGGAGGAGTAGGATACCAAAGGGAAAGAGAAAACCATTGATGATGATGTACCTACACCTATTCCTCCAACTCAAGATGAGAAATTTCTTAAAGCCGTGAAGGCTCTCACAGGCAAGGCACTTGAAGGTGTCCCATTACTGACTGGTAGGATTGATACATAGCTTGTGATGCAATGGATTGAAGGCATGGAGAATCACTTAGAGTGTGAAGAGATTTCAGAGGCATAGAAGGTCAAAGTGGCCAAATCTACATTGAGAGGACAAGCTTTAACCTGGTGGAATTACTTGCAAGGTGAAAGAGAGAAAGAGGGAAAGAATCCAATCTCTAATTGGAAAGCAATGGAAAATAAAGTTAGGGAAGCATACCTACCAGCAGATTATGAAATCCAGTAGCATAGGAGGAGATTGAATCTTAGATAGAAGGAGATGGATGTAGCCACCTACACTGAAGAGTTCCACAAGTTGAGCTTGAGATCCAAAATTAATTGGAAGAAAGCATTAAAGTGGCAAGGTACCTAAGTGGTTTGAAATGGAGCATAGCTGAGGAGGTGAGTTTTTTCACTCCCACCACCGTACTTGGATGTCAGCATATGGCACAAAAGCTTGAAGAAAAACAAAGAAGAAAACAAGAACCTAACTCCAAGAATAGGGGAAGAGGTAGAGACTCTAGAGGAGGTCAAAGAGGAGGTTCTAGCAGAGGTGGTGAATCAAGAAGCCAGGGTGAGAGTAGACTCTTGGAAAAAAGTTTAGAAATTAGTACAAGAGGATCTTATGGTAGAGGAAGAGGTTCTCAAGGAAATAGAGGAAGAGGAACAGGAAGGAGTAGCTCCTACTTTGCCACCATGAAGTGCTATCAGTGTGGATAGCTTGGACACCCTGCCTATAGGTGTCTTGATAAACCATCAGCCTCAAATAATGAGAAGAGGTTAGCCTATACCCAAGAGGGCAGCAGTAGCTCATGCACTAATAAGGTTAGAAAATTGGAATCAGAAATGGGGGAGAACCTTATGTTTAGGAGGGTGCTTCTAAGGCAGCCTAATCAAGGTGAACCAAAGCAAAGGAGGGCTCTTTTTAGAGTTAGGTGCAAGGTACAAGGAAAAGTGTGCAAAGTTATAGTAGATTCAAGGTCTACAAATAACATTATAGCAGCAGAAGTAGCAAAGAAGCTTAAACTCACAAAGGTTCCACATGCAAATCCATACAAGGTAACTTGGTTGAACTAGGAGCAAAGTGTGCTAGTTAATGAGCAGACATGGGTAGAGTTTTCAATTGGAGGCTATAAAGATAGAATTCTTTGTGATTTCTTACCATGGATGCATGCCATCTTCTATTGGGAAGACCTTGGCAATTTGACAGAAAGATGATCTATGATGGAGAGGAGAACTCCATTTCTTTTAAGAAAGATGCAAGGACTTTCAAAATTTAGTCCATAACAGAGAATGAAGAGGGTTCTAAGACACCTAGTGTGTTTCTTAGTAGTGGTAACGAGTTCTTACATGCCCTACAGGATGAGGAGACCATATGATGTGCTATTATGGTGAAACCAAAGGAGGAGGACAAAAAGTTGCAGGTAGATTTACCATTGGAAGTGCAGCAAATGTTGGAAGAATTCAAAGATATAGTGAGTGATAGAACCCTTGCCACTTTACCTCCAAGAAGAGCTATAAGTTATCAAATTGACTTTGTACTGAGTGCATCTTTTCCTAATAAAGCAGCCTACAAGCTTACCCTGGACCAGAATAAGGAAGTAGCAAGACAAGTGCAAGAATTATTGGATCAAGGGCTGATCAAGAAGAGTATTAGTCCATGTGCAGTCCCAGTGGTCTTAGCATCCAAGAAAGGAGGAAAATGGAGACTTTTCATAGACTCAAGGGCTATCAATAGGATCACTATCAGGTATAGGTTCCCAATTCCAAGAATAGAAGATTTGATGGATTGCTTAGGAGGTGCTATGTATTTCACCAAGCTGGATTTAAAGAGTGGTTATCACCAAATTAGAGTTAAGGAGGGTGATGAGTGGAAGACCACTTTCAAAACCATAGATGGATTTTATGAATGGCTTGTAATGCCATTTGGGCTTACCAATGCCCTAAGCACTTTCATGAGGTTAATGAATAAGGTCTTGAAGGAATTCACAAGAAGATTTGTAGTGGTGTATCTAGATGATATACTCATCTATAGGAAAACAAAAGTAGAGCATCTTGAGCACTTAAGGTTGGTTATGAAGAGACTCCATGAAGAGCAATTAGCCATCAATCTGGAAAAATGTGAGTTCATATAGCAAGAGCTGATTTATTTGGGCTTTGTAGTGTCCAAGGGTAATCTAAAAATGGACCCAAGCAAGGTGGAGGCAATCTTGAATTGCCCTACACCAAAAATAGGGATAGAAGTTAGAAGTTTTCATGGTCTAGCCCAATTTTATAGAAAGTTTTTAAGAAACTTTAGTGGGATTTGTGCATCAGTATTAGACACCATCAAAGGAGGACTAAAAACAAAGTTCAAGTGGACTGAGGCAGCTGAGAAATCATTTCAAATATTGAAACAAGAGGTAGCTACAAAACCTATCTTACTCTTGCCAACTTTTGATAAGTTGTTCACCATTGAATGTGATGCAAGTGGTGTAGTAGTAGGGGGTGTATTGAGTCAAGAAGGAAGGCCTATGGCATTCTTCAATGAGGAAAAGAAGAAGTATTTAGCCTATGACTTGGAGTTGTATGAATTGGTACAATCTCTCAAGAAGTAGAGGCATTACCTTTTGCCAAAAGAATTTGTTGTCTTTATTGATAATCAGGCTTTAAGCTACATAAACACTCAGGATAAGCTTATCAATAGGCACTTGAAGTGGATGGATTATCTCCAATCCTTTACTTTCACAATCAAGCACAAGAAAGGGCAACTCAACAAGGTAGCAGATGCCTTGAGTAGGAAGTTATTGACTGTCCAAGAGGTACGGCTGCAAAGCATTGGAATAGCAGGGTTTAAAGACTTATATGAGGAGGATGAAGACTTCTCACAAGCCTACAAGGTGTTCCTAGAGTTTGAGAACCATTTTCATGGTGACTTTGTAGATTACACCCTTCAGAATGGACTGTTGTTTAAAGGTAATCAACTTTGTGTACCTAGAGGATCCATGAGGGAAAATCTGATCCAAGAAAAGCATAATGGCAGCCTAAGTGGACATTTTGGCATCAACAAGACATTGGAGTTAGTACAGAGATACTACTTTTGGCCTAAGCTAGCAAGGGATGTCAGGAGGTATGTTGAGCAATGTGGAGTATGTCAAAGAGCCAAAGGAGGCTCAAGCAATGTAGGACTCTATCAACCTCTACCAATTCCAAATAGGCCTTGGGAGTTTGTAAGTATGGACTTTGTGGTTGGACTCCCTAAAACCAAATTAGGTATGGATAACATCTATGTTGTAGTAGACAGGTTTTCTAAAATGAGTCATTTCATTCCATGTAAAACTACTCATGATGCAAGCTATGTAGCACATCTCTTCTTTAAGGAGATAGTTAGAATTCATGGACTTCCTTTGAGTATTGTGTCAGATAGGGATAGTAAGTTCCTGGGTCATTTTTGAAAAACCTTATGGAAAAGGTTGGGAACTAATCTCTCTTTTAGTTTAGCATACCATCCTCAAACTGATGGTCAAACTGAGGTCATCAATAGGGTGCTTGGTAACTTGCTAAGGTGTTTGACAAAGGAGTATGGGCAGACTTGGGATCTTGTTATATCTCAGGCTTAATATGCTTACAATGATAGTGTCAATAGGACCACAGGAAGAAGTCCTTTTGAGATAGTGTATGGGAGACACCCTAGAGGAGTGTGTGAGTTGAGAGACTTAGGTTCTATGGAGTTGAAGAGTGGACAAGTTGAAGATTTCACTCAAACCATCAAGGAGGTTCAAGAGAAAGTGAAGAAAACTATTATGGAGTTTACTCAAAGACACAAGGCTAAAGTGGATGAAAAGAGGAAGGAAGTATAGTTTCAGATTGGGGACTATGTTATGGTCCACCTTAACAAAGAAAGGATGCAAAAAGGCATGCCCACCAAGCTATAGATGAGGAGAGTAGGCCCATGCAAGATTCTAGCCAACTATGGAGAGAATGCCTACAAAGTGGACTTGCCATCAGACTTAGCCATCTCACTGATGTTTAATGTTGTAGACCTGAGCAGATTTAAAGGTGATATCAATCAGCAAGGTACAACTCCACCAAAGGTACTACAAGACCTTGACACCAATGCAATGCCCAAGAAGAAGCCAGCCCAAGTAGAGAAGGTTTTGGAATCCATAGTGAAGAAGACCACAAGACATCAAGTTTACATGGAGCACCTAATCAAATGGAAAGATCAGTCTTAATCTAAAGCCACCTGGATTGAGGAAGGATAGTTCAAGAAGTTTGGTATTGATTTGGCTCTTCTTGACCCTAAAGTGCCTTAGTTGTGTTGAGGGGGAGTATGGTGTAGGATCACCCTTCCAAGGGCTCCCACCAACCATTTTGGTTATGAAAAACACTTCTTCAATGAAGGTTGTAAATACAATAAGAGTGTTTGACTCATTTGAGTGTGAAGTCCCTAAGTAGAGGGCTTAGTTTTGTTGTGTCTTTCTTTACTTGGCTGTACAATGACTCATGATAGGTTGGTATCATGAAGTCATTTCTTTTCTAGAATTCATAGGTCTAAGTATAGAAGGTTAGGAGAGTTTTTTTAATTATTCAAGCATGTAAAAGACCTTAGAAAGGACTTAGGAATGGAGTAGCACAAAGTGGCTCGAGCAAGAAAAATTGCTCTAAAAGTTGCTAGCAACTTTTCAAAAGTTGCTTAGCAACTTCTCTTTTGTAATGACTAAACCTCACCAAGGAGGCTCCTAACCCTAGCTAGGCTCTAATCTCATGGAGAAGCCTATAATAGGTTTGAGAAACCCTAATGACAAGGTCGGAAAATATTATTGTACGGCTACAGTACTGAAACAACAGACTGAACCATAATTTGCAGTGACAGTCACTGTTCTTTGCTATGTTTTGAAGTAAATAGAAGAGATCTGGTGAATTTTTTGTGTGGAACATTGTTTCTAGTCTTAGTTATTTCATGTGTATGCATTATATTAGGTTTTTTTCAAGTTTTGTACTCATTTTTGTTCAGTTCTTTCATTTACCAGTGCTCTGCCAGTTTTGGAGAGCTTTGTATAAATGGGGTTGTAGAACTTGATTCCATCATAGATACACTATGGGACTATGGAATCTAAGTTTACAGACCCTAACTTGTAACACAATGAAAGTAGGGGCCCAGCAAGCAAGGACAAACATTAGTTTGACAAAGCCCTAGGTGAACTAGGAGCAGTCCAGCTAGGGATGTGCAGCAGCAAAAGAGTTCTCCAGGATAGTACAAGGAGTTCCAAGATAAATCCCTTTGGGGAAGTCAAGAATGGTGTTTGAAGGAAACATGGTGTGAAGGAGGAGGTTTGGAGATTCAAGGAAGAGTGTTGTTGAAGACTAGGATAGTGAGAAGACTCCCAAACCCTTGAAACCCTCTAATTTGCAAAACTTGTTGTACGGTCAAATGGGCACTTAAGACCCCAAAAATCCTCAAGGTTAGGTCATTTTTAGCCAAATTCCTTTAGGATAGGGTTGTTGAAATGTTGAAGAAAGGGCTTCAAAATCCCTAAGAAACCAGAAGGAGGGCTAATTAGGCCTCC
The DNA here is from genome assembly GCA_027943335.1 of Chamaecyparis obtusa. Taxonomy (NCBI): domain Eukaryota; kingdom Viridiplantae; phylum Streptophyta; class Pinopsida; order Cupressales; family Cupressaceae; genus Chamaecyparis; species Chamaecyparis obtusa. The sequence goes on along the minus strand of BSBK01002123.1, from coordinate 926,021 downwards.
TCCTTGTAGCCCTAATTTCCAAAGCAAGTCCTAAATCGAGTAAAGACCCAACTAAACCAATGACATGAATAGGTGCAAAATGCCTTTAAAACACCTTGGAACCTATTAAAACTCACTTTTGGAGTGTGGAATAGAATTGGAAGCCAAAAGACCCTTATTAAGACTAGGTAAGGGTTAGCAGCTAGAATGCAAAGCATAGTATGTGGATGAATGAGTTTGTTGTACTTGGTGGGTAGGTTAGGTAGGTCAGGGGATCCTTGGAGGAATAAGGAATCCTATAGACCATCAGAGGTGTTAGAAGAACACCAAGATCCTAGACAGGATCAGGGGCATAGACTGAGCTAGTCTTTGCTAGCCTCCCCATCAATCCTTTATCACACAAGTTTTCTCAGTAAACCAAACTTGATATCCCTTATCAACTAACTATTCAACACTCAAAATATTATGTTTCAATCCATCCATAATTTAAACATCATCAGTATTAGTCTTTCCATCAAGAGTAATAGATCCTATACCTTTAATCAAACAAGGTGCATTGTTACCAACTCTAACAACTCCTCCATCATAATTGTTAAAATTTATGAAATTTTTCATGTCACCAGTCATATGATGTGAACAACCACTATCTATAATCCAATCAACTTTCTTTTCAACTTGGGAAACTAGGGCTTTTTATTCCTTAACATCAGATTTAGGATTCTCTTCTTTAATTTCTACAGATCCTATTTCATCATTATTCTCAGTATCACTTTCACTTAGAGTTCTTTCTATACTAGCTTCAAAATCTTCATCATTAGCATAATAACATTCCTTAGATCTTCTAGGATTGGAATTATTTATGTACTTCTTAACTCTCTTAGGACATTTAGATGCAAAATGACCATATTCTTGACAAGTCCTTTAAAAATTTCTTATCGGCTGGTTCTCTTTTCACAAGCAAGGAAATACCTTCTTCAATCTTCTTGTCTTCTTCATTTCTAGATCTTCTACTACCAGCATAATCTCCACTCACACTGATGCTTCTTGACAAAGTAGGGAAAACACTAAGAGCACTGAATGCTATCTCCATTCTAGGTAAGTCTCCTGATAACCTCAGGTTCATTTCTACTGCTTCCAATCTTCCAAGAAGAGTCTCTCTTGTAAAGTTTGAAGTAAAAGGTATAACTTGTTCAATCATCTATGTTGTCTGCTTAAATATAGGAGTCAATGTCCTCAGAATTCTCCATATCACTTCATTCTTTGTCTTTGTTCCTCCACAAGATTTTATCCCTGCAATAATTTCTGACATTCTACCAATATAGCTTCTAACAGATTCATCTTCCATCATTCTTATATCTTCAAATGAACATATCCAATTATGTAATCTATATTTCTTTGCATGTTCATCACCTTCAAAAGTAGAGTGTAAAGCTTTCTAAATTTCATGAGATTTTGTTAAAAATTTTACCTGACTATATTCATTCTCCAGAAGTGCTGTCAAAAGTGGTTCTCTTGCAAGTATGTTACACATGAATAAATCTCTCTCATCATTATAACATGTCTCAAGATTATCTTCTTCAATGATAGTCTTATCATTCTTTGTAATCAACCAATAACCTAGTCCTAAACACAGTAGATGTGTCTTCATCTTCTCTTTCTAGTTGTCAAAATTTACTCCATCAAACTTAGGGGTTTCTAACCTAAAATTTTCCATGGATCTCCTTAAGTTTTTAAACTTTCCTTTCAAGGACCTACCACTCTAATACCAATTGTTAGAAAGTAAAGTCCACCAAGATAACTGAGAGGGGGGCTTGAATCAGTTATCTGATAATTATAACTTTTATCAACTTCAACAGCATTTAACCATGTAAGAAATATAATTACCAACCATAGAAAGATATTCATACACAATGACACAATAACATAAGATATGTTGACTAGGGAACCTCTTGATCAAAGAGTAAACCCCGATGGGAATGATGCCCACAAAAGATGCACTAATATGAATATTCCTTGTGAAAGGATGGACTTTGTTAGGAGTCTTATGAAATACATTTAGTACATATGAATCCATGTTAGGAGATTTTGAATCCCTATTAAAAGATTCTAACCCTATTAGGAGTTATGGAAGACAGAAGGACCCACTGCCCAAATAGCTTCAATGGTAAGATCACTGAACACACTGTCCAACTAACCTTAAGATTATTTAGTAGAATAATATGAAATATGTTACCTCCTCACTATGCCAAACCGCACTCATTGCTACACTAGATCTCAATTTTAGATCTCTATACTTTGCATATCTTCCTTCACAATATCGCTCTCATACTTAGTTGTTTTCTTCACTTCATGCATACCACATCACACATCATCACTACAACTACATTACAATTCCAATTCCACATTAAAAAAAGGAAAATCATTCAGCAAAGGATGATTCAGCAAAGCAAGGAAACTACCAACTTAAAGTTGTTGTCTTTTATTCTTCCCTAGTAGAGTCACCACTCACACTTAGTGAAAATATATAAAAATTTGAAATCTAACTCTATACTATCAATGGTAACCACTAGATAAGAAAAATAAGAAGGCCAGAAGTCTAGTTCAACTTGTACCTACATTATTTGACATAAATTTATAATACTGGAGATCTTTAATTTAGATTCATCATGACTATATCATCTCTATTCCCCAGTAGAGTCGTCATCTTGTTTGCTCTTGGTTTAGAGAAATATAAACAACCTTGGAAATGTAGAGATGTGCCTATGGGTTAGCTTACTTCCCACAATCAATACATTCATAGAAGAACAAGGACCAACTAACAAAGCACAAGGGCTTTCTACACTTTGAACTCTGCAGAATTCAAGCAGGTGTACCTAGGATTAGGATCACTTAATTTCACATTTCCACTAATCCTCACAAAGTAGACATGTTCCCATAATACTTATTATTGTCTATGACATAAAGGGATAGGGTGTGAAGATAAAAACACTACCAAGTTACAAATAAAGCAGGGGCTTTTGCTATTAAGTCCACAATTACTGACTTAAGATTTAGAATTTGATTTTTATTTGTTTTTGGGTAGAACTGATAGACAAGAAAGAACATCTCTTTGACAAAATTTATGTGATCAATCCCTTATCCATCAGGCATCTTTAAAATAATTCCTCACTATATTGTTGATTCTTATCATTCACCTTGTGAATGAAAATCATATTATAATAAGAACCTCACTACTTACAACAATCCTCCTTAATACCATGTAATTCTGTCAGGTTACATCAAGCATTTACTTAACTACTTGAGTTAACAATGAAACACACCAAGACATATAGAACTAGGTTTACAACTATTGGGCTTGAGCTTATTAATTCACAAGACAATAGGAAATCACAAACCATTAAAACAAGAGACAAGATTCAAAGCAATTCATGTAATCTTTGTATTAGTTGCCATATAACTAATACAAAAGTGATTTATTGAGCATAGAATACTCCACAAAATGAATAATAAAATTGTATATTCATTAAGATATTTGTGAAATAGAGAGGTTATAGACCTCTTGTACCAATTCTTGAATGAAAAACTAATAGAACTATGTCTCTTTTTTGGTTTTGCAGGAAAGTCTTTTCTTAACCTGGAAAGAGACTTCTTTCAAATGACCTTGGGAATCCTTTTATATGAACGAGGACTAAAAAAAGCTTAGGGTCATTTAGGGCACAATTGGGGAAACAGTGTCAACTACTACAACATGAAATCAAGAAATAATTTATTACAGAAGTGACAAGGAGAAAACCCTAGGTCAATCAGAAAATATCAGAGACAAATTTGATATTTTTAACATATGAAAACCCTAGCAGCTGAACTACAAATTAGGGTATGATTCTTTTATCACTGTGGAAAGCACATTATCACAAATATCTCATCTACCACTATGTACCAGGGACTTGAATTCTTTGACAACTTGTCCAAAACATAACTACTGCATCTAGAAGAAACTCATGCAAAATATCAAATTCAGGGTGGCAATAAAATCTGATCATATTTGGCCCAACCACCATAGAGTTGATTCAATTATTAACTCCAAAATTTTCCTTTATGGCCCAAGTGTCATGCCAAAAACTAGGGAAAAACACACACAATTTTTTTTTCAAATGTAGAACAACTATGATGACACAACTAATATTGGATGTGTTTCAGAAAGGATGAGAACATGGTGAAGTTAGTTTTCTCGAGTTGCAAGGTCTCAACATAGATAGAGTTTGGGTCACATCATGTTCAAATGAAAATTCAGTATTCCAACTCATTACACGGGTTAGAGACCCTAAGCTTTAGTGGTAACAGGTGCACTTGGGTCGGGTTGATTAAACTATAGTTTTATGTTTAACAAAGTGTTGCATCATGATCATATATCATTTGTTAAGAACATAAGTTAAGTTAGGTTGATTTGATACTCTTATACTTTGTTCCTTTTTACTAGGTGATTCACATGGGTGTATTAAACTACAAAATAGGTTGACCTAACAATACTTAAAGCATTAATCCTGATTATACAATGACCTAATACATATAACACTTTTATCATTAAGTCATTTATGACATTCAACGTATCTATTCAACACGATTCTCTTTCACTACCAAGTTGAGTAACCTATCAAACCTTTAGCATTTATGATCAATTTAATTAACCCCATTCGATATTATTATAATCCTTTAAACATAATCCAATTTAATTATTCTATCCACTTTAGGGTTCCTAACACATTCAAATTTAAGTCCTCGAAAACATATTAATTTCATCCAATATAATTTACTAAAATATACATTAGAATTCCCTAAATAATTATCATAATTTTATGATTAATTAGTCACAATGATAATTAAATTATAATCTTAACTTCATTTTCTAACACACGTTAATTAAATAAATATAAACTAATTAAAAATTAAGAATAATATTTATCCCTTATCCTAATTATCCTTAAACACATTAATCCTAGATACATATAACCCTAACCCACTAACCCCTTAAAATTAAATTTATTTAAATTCTAATCTCTTCAAACACATGAAAATATATTACATTAATCATTATTAAATTAAATAAATAAACTAATCTACACAAAGTAATTACTAACTAAATCTATTTAACATTTCCTAACTAGCCTAGACCTACTACCTAACCTATATACCCATCCCATCACCTCTCTCCCTTCCCTTGGCCCACATGCCAAGAGGGATGAGTGACATGACAAGAAGTCAAAGGGCTGCGTAATGGTAAGGGGGTAAAATTTCAAGGGAAGAGGGAAGATTTGAAAGGAGATATAAGTTTGGGGCCCACCAAATACATTTAACCTTAAAAAAATGCAAAATGAATTCAAGTTTAAAACAAAGTGGAAGACCGAGGCAACAAGCAAGGTACGTATGTCATGGAAGAAGGAAAGTATGCATGGAAGAATGGGGAAGCCAAGTAGGTGGATCTTTACCCAAGGAGGATGGGCTACCCACAAGGACAACTCCCCAAAACTCATGCAAGGTAAGGATTTAATATTAATGTGTTCCTCTATTTTGTTTGAGACAAGTAGCATGTAAAGTGGGTAAGAAGGGAAAAGGGAAACATGGGTGAAGGACCCACAGTTGTCCCCTCATGCATTATCATGACTTTCCCATTAATTAATTGCGTTAGTACTAACATGGTTTATTATGGAGGGGGTTTAGTTTATTAACCACATCTTTAGTGGAGAATAATAGGAAGGAATTGTTAGCACTTAAACCTACAGATGGTTGACATATTCAGAAAACTTACTAAACTTAAGACTCATGTACTCCCAACAGCTACATCCAGCACAATTTTATATGCTAAGGTATTAAGGATTTGAGCCTTCTTCACTTTGAGTATAAAACTCAGGCGGGTTTACCTTTCACAATTTCTTCTAAAAAGCATTACAAGATTGATCCATGTACTTGACATAGTCAATATAATTCATAAACATACAAATAAAAGTAAATTGAATAGGTTTTGATATTTTGGTGGTGAACAGGTGCAAATTAAGCTAGAACCAGTGCCTTATTCATTGGACTAGAGTCAAAACCTAACATATACATAATTCCATCAACATAAAGATGCTGAAATTTAAATGAAATGCCTAACAATTCACTCTCCCAATTCCCAACCCTGCCATCAAATTCATGTACAGATATTCAATTCCCAGAGACCTCCCTGAAGGTTTACTCTCTCCTTGACAGAAACTTGAGTTCAACCTCTATATTCACCTTGTGAACAATGCATTAAAGAGCCTTACAAATTAATGCATAAGAAAATCAAAGCATCCATACAAAAAGACAACAAGAAATAGCAGTGAAACTCCAGTGTATTTGTATTAATTTTCAACTGTATTCATACAATTTTAACAAAAACTTCAAAGAAGTCAAATCCTATATTTAGTACTTTCTTTACAAAAACTTTAGCCACCCTTACAAAATGAGGAAAACTTTCTATTTATACCTCTAGCCATCTTGGAATCCTCTAAAGGATGCAATAAGCTTCAAATGGCTAGGAAAATGACTTGCACTAAAGACAAAAAGTACAAACCATAATGACAAGGACCACAAAATAGAAAGTAGTTCACAACTACTAGCATCTTCACATGTGGCACCTTTGTCTAGAGATATTTTAGAGTAGTTACTTTGATTTATTGCATGAATGATGACCTCCATTACAGGATAACTTACACCATCCTTTGTTTGGTACATTCTCTCCCTAGAATTCTAGATCAGGTGCCATGTGTACATTACTCTTCTTCTTCTTCTTCTAGCTCCAAGATAGCTGGCTTCTTCTGTTTCCTCTTGATATTCTTTTCCCAAGCTACTACATCACCATCAGATGGCCAATAAAAACTCTACAGCTCTTCTAATGTCTTCAACTATACCTCCCACTTGGAATCAGTGATGCTCTTTACATCTGTGACAAACCTTATGCAATCATTTTCAACCTTTATCAGGTTATCAATCATACTATTGTAACCCTACACATCCAAAGTATTGTCACCCCAAAGAAAAGCCTCGTGCTTGATTATTATTTGTCCCATGCTTAGCTTCCATTCATCTACACTAATTATATTTCCATCATCCCCATACATTGAGGGCAAGCACTTACTGTAATCCTTGTCAAACATGGCCAACTTGGCCTTCACTTGATTAGATTTTCCTTTAAAAAAATTTGAAAGAGCACTCACCAATCCAATCTTCTCATAGACCTTAGTCACCACCTTAGGGATATTGGGCTTGTGTTCCTGTAGGGCATCAAACTTTTCAAACAACAAACTCCTTCCTGAGCATATGCTATAGAGTGGCTCCAAGGTAGCTAATGACTCATTCACCTTTTCATTTTCCTTATGCAACAAGACAACTGATTGATGGACTGAATCCATCCTATCTTTTATTCTATCTTTTCTATGTTGCACAACATCAAGCATAGTCTTTAAGGCTACCTCTGGCCTCACTTTCTCTAGATCTTCCACTGGCCAGTTAGGAACCTTTGCTTCTAGCTAAGGAGTGGCCTCAATTTGCAATGGAGGGGGAGGCACTATCTTAGATGATTCTTCAAGCTTATCCCTCAGCTCTTCCAATTCACCCTCCATTTTCTTGATCATCATGAGCTTTAAATCCCTATCCTTAGCAACCTTCATTGACTTTTCAAACAATTTGTCATATCTTTCTGACAATTGGATGGTTTTTTCCTCATTTAGGTGGGCCAAATGTGTTACCACCTTAGACACCTCAAGATTAGTGGTGTTCTGCATAGTCCAGACAATTTTATTTCCTTCCATTCTGTCCTCAATGCTTACTATAGATGGCTTGTTAGTTCTAGGATCCAAAGACCAAAGTGCAACTACTTGAGACTTGGGATCATAACCACTCCCTCTGATCATGTCATCAATCTACACTTCATATGACAAGCTTCCCTCTGGCTTCTTTCTAATTTGGTCAATGATGAAGGCAGAGGTCAAATCCCATCCAAGAGTTAGAAGCATGCCACTTGACTTAACCATCTCCCTTGCCTCCTCCATAGTAATCTTCTCAAGACTAGGATCATATGATGTCAGAGCTCTTAAAGTCTCCTCACTTGGTTGCATCCCTTTAGGAAAGGTCTTTTTCACTTCTTCTTGTTTCCTCCAAATGAGGAAATCCCCAAATTCCTTGCTATTGATGAACTGGTCATCACTAAGAAACTCCTCTTGGTAAAGTTCTCTTTCATCCTATCCTAGCAACAAGGGTAAATCCCCCTCTTCCTTTGATACAAATTTCTTGCCTTCTCTAATAGCCTTTCTTAGTTGATGATGGTAGGCTATGTTACCAAGCACAAGAGCTAAGGCACTATCAAGTACCCTCTTCTATTTTTTCTTCTTAAAAGGGTCAGCTACTTCAAGCCTCTATTTTTCAATGGCATCTCTAAAGTATTCCCTTCTTTCTGTGGGTCTTGTGTCAGGTCAATAATTGGTGAGCCCCCACCTTGAGGTGGACTTTCACCCTCTTGTGAATCATCACTAAATTCCTCAGGCTCAGAAGTAGAATATTTTCTTGGCACCTCCAACTTCTCCTCAATCAACCCTTCCAACTGGTTAGATAGGGTGCCATGCATTTCTATCATTTTCTCCATTCTTTGCAGATATGGGAGCTCAAGGAAAAAACCACCAAAATTAATTTCTACCTTCCTCAGTCTAGCCTCTATATCTAGCAAATCAAAATATTTGGTCCATCTTCTTCCTACCTCATTTAAGTCCAACATGTTTCTTATCACATCTTCCTCATCCAGGCCTTCATGCTTTCTGATTACTCCAATGCTAGGAATCAAGGTCATCCTAGCATTCTTGATGAAACTCTCAGAATCAACATATTGGGAGGTACTTTTAGTCATCTTGAAATGATTTAGCTAGCTACTGACTTGGTCCAGTGCTCTTTTTCTAATCAAGAAGCTGTCAATCTTGAATTGGCTCGACATGAAGGTACCCTTCCTATGAGGTTCTAGGTGTTCTTTTTCAGTCCACATTAATTTCTAGATGAATTCCATCATGTCAACCCTACGAGGTAAAAATCTAGGAAGCATGTGTGGGGGTTGGGGGCAGCCATAAACTCTGATAACTGTGAAGTTGGCTCCTAGGTAGAAATCTCCCCAATTGTGATTCCCTAGCCATTTATATTCATACTGCATTGGCCTTAATACCTTCAAGACCTTAGTTGACAACCTCACAAGATTTGTTCCCAACATCACAAGAATTGGATGGAAAAAATAGTTCTAGAAAACAATGAAGTTACACTCATTGGACATGTAATTCCATGCCCTCAACCAATATTGCACTGGGTTTGGATTTCCCTCAAAAGTAGTCCTTAATTTCAACATGCTTGCATCAAGATTATTAACATGGCAGTACAAAATTAAATTCATAAGGAGGGAGTAATGCATGAATCTAATGGGTCTCTTATTCTCCTTGATAGACACTAACCCCTTATGCATCCTATCAATTACATACTGGATGTAATCATAGTTAGTATTGGTGTGGGAATTCTGAATATCTAGGATTATCATTAAAACTTTAGCAAGCATCTTTTCTTCATCCCCATCTATCCCTAGGACCCTACACAACCCATGACACAAGAACTTCATGTAATGATAGAGCGATTAAAATTGATAAGGGGCATTCATACTTGTCAGGAGAGGGGCTATATACTTAGCTTTCTTGGGCATATGCTTGACTATCTAGTTTTTTACTGACCGAATATTACTGGCATATTTCTGTCTTTCTTTTTTCAAATCTATTGCAGTGGAAGAAGAGGCATATAAATCAAATTCCCTCATGAAAGAACCCCTATCCAAGGAAATAAAAATAGATTGGTCTTCACACCTAATGACCTTAGAGATGGGTTCATACATCCTATCCAACTCAACAATTAAATCAACATCTAACAACACATCAGGCACAATTAAATTTTCCATTCCCAACTCCCAAGCATTACAAACAGGTATAGGCTTATGCCTATTATTATAGAAATATAAGAAGATGGTGTAACCTGAACTTGAAGGAGAGATAGGGTCTTTTCATTTGTCCATGAGATCCTCAAATGTTGTGTCAATAGCCTTCTTTTTTTTATTCAAACCAAGAAGCAGCCTGACGAACTCATTTGAATAATTTAGCTTTCCCTTATCCTCCCCACTCTGCTCTTTTTCAGCTCCACTAGATGATGCTACACTCACCTCTAGATGACTCATCTTGATGGCACAAAAATTCACAGTACTGCAACTTTTGCACTTCTTACTCACTGCTTTAGCACCAGAAATCTCAATTGTCTTCAGAATAACTTTGAGCACATAAAGAAATGAAGTCTTGTCTATATACTTTGAGAATTGAATGCGTACAATTGCTAAATCATAAAAAATCTAGCCTAAGTCACTTTTGCATTCAATTATGCATATTACCAACCTTCAAATCATAGCTAGCCATGGTGTGGATGTTGACAGGATGATTTAAAAAATAAAAAATAAAGTGCAAGATCACTGATCATGGCTTTTTGGCATTAAAACCCTTAATTACTTATGTAAACCCTCATTAAAACCTAATTGGATAACATTTTACCTTTTTCTAGCTTGGTAGAGTACCTTTTCCATGTTGCAATAGTTTGTAACACTGATTGGCATGAAAACTTAACCAGACATGGTTCAGATATCCAATGAACAAAGGAACTCATGATCTCCGAAAGAATTGTTAACCCAAGGTTAAGTTTGGAGATCCAATGAAAAGGCCATTCATGGAATCTCAGAGTGATTTCTTAACTCATGCTTTTATCTGGAGATTCAATGACCACCATTGATCCCAAAGATGATCAACGATCCTTAGACTATCTTTTGAAATTTATCATGACCCTGACATAATTAAAGATTTGGCAACTAAAATAAATCTCACGTTCTCAAAACACTCAATTCAATCATGGTTAAACTTAAAGAACAAGTGACCAAAGACTTCACCAATTCTCGCAACCTTTTCCTTAAGTCTGCCATCATCTAGAGAATTAGTGAACAAAGGAATTTACAACCCATGAAACAAAACACCTTAACCGTGGTCACATCTGGAGAATCAGGGAACAACTAAATCTCTTAATCTCTGAAAGCCATGCTAAACTCTCATTTTATCTCATGATTCAATGAACAAGGCTATCTTGCATTCTCAAAAAGAAATGCTTAACCATGGTCAGGCTTCGAGATTGAGTGAATAACCCATATCTCCAATTCACTGAATGTTTTTCATACCTTGAGATTACACACTGATCGTAGATCTTAGGAACAATCAGCGGTTGTCATTGAATCACTCAATCCATTAGACTTTTACCTTTTAATTACAAGAATCAGCGACCATTGCATTCACTTAATCTCCCAAGGTTATTAAATTTAACCCTTTTATTCTGAGAATGTGTGACTGAAGAAGATACATCTCAACTTTACTTTGTTTGCCAGGTCGCTGAGAGATTTGGAGCTTCACTAACTGATTCTAAGATCCTGTGAACACTTCATTCGCTTAATCACCAAATAACTTAGAACATCACCACCTTTTCTTGAGATTAAGTGATAAAGGGATACTTTATCCTTCGTCAAATTAAAATATCAGAGTTGCCAAACTTAGAGGATATGAGAAAAGATTCAGTCGCTTGATCACTAAATGATTTGTTGTAGGACCCATTCTTTTTTAGATTAAAACCTGACCGTCGATTGCAAAGAAAATCAATGACATTTGTTGGATCACTGGCAGACTAAGAACTTAACTGCCTAACTTAGAGAATAGGAGATAACCGCCACGCCAAGTCGCCAAATATTTCAAAGAAACCACCAAGAATCAAGTGAATAGGAGACAACTCAGTCATTGAATCGCTAGATGTTAAGACTAACCATGATAAAGACTGGGAGATTTAGCGACCAAAGAAAATTAACAAAGGACTCACCACTATCACTAGTTCATTGAAAGACTTAAAGACAAGGAAGAACATTGCATGATTCAGCGAAGATAGGGAAAAATGACCACATGTAAATTTGGAAGACTTACGTGACCCAAAAAGTAATGCACAAATAGAAAGAACTAGGGTACACTCAAAATCAACCAAAGAACTAACCATTTAGGGAAAAAATGTCTAAGGAAAGGGTTTAAAAACACAAATATGACAAATTTTAAGGAGTTCTGAAACCCTGAACTAGACAAGGACACACCTTAAGGACATAAAAAACAAGACCTGGAGCAAAGACCTTAGAAAACCTAAAATATACCCAACAGGAATATTCTCTGTGGTAAATGGGAATTAAACTCTTCCCATACATTTTCCAAAGAGCATTTTGGCTCTCTCTTAGTTTGAATTTGTATATTTTTTTTCCTCTTCCTCATAACCATGTATTTCATTTTTGTAGTGCAATAAATATAACATTTTTTTTGTAATCTATTGTGTGGATTGTTCATGAATGTATTGATAATAGTTAGCTATTACTTTATATTCCTATTTGGTGATTAATCCATTTTTACCATGGTTTTCTTGAATAATACTTAAGATGCAATACTAGTTTTAATGTATATTTCTTTGTTCAGTGCATTCAAATTCATGATCCTAAATATGATAGTTGAAGCTAAAACTTAGATAGTTCATTCTTATAACATGATCTTTGTTCACAATGCATATAAACCAATTTTTTTTTAAGAAGGAAGTAGAGAGAGTATTCAACATGAAGTTTATACAAGAAATAAATTTGAAAAAAAGATATGATTTGTATCCCAATAAAAACTTGAACTCATAACTTCCACAAAATAGTTACATTTCTATTAACAATATTGAAGTCTACAACACTTGATCCATTTCATTACAAAATTCATCTTCAACATGAAACCACAATACAATAGGTGATAATACAATGGAGAGATCTCCAACACAATGACATCAAAACACCTTCCATGATCCAAATCCAAAATGGCTCCTTCATAAGGTATATCCAAAAATCTTTAAAAAAAACACATAAAATCTATCCATGGAAAGAGCTCACCTCCCATCCTAAGTCTCAATGAGACCACCCTAAGCTAGGAGAACTGGTAACCAATGGGTGACATACACACCATTCACACAACATAAAACAAAACAAAATACACCCATCCAAGGCTTGCACAATGGGATTCACCTTGAACCAATAATAAGGGGTGAAGGTGGACTTCCATGTAGGAGAATGCCAAATGAATACATACAATAACCATGCCTTTCCAAGGTTATAATCCACATACATTTTTCCATACATTCTTCTCCTTATCTCCCCCAAATCAAGATCAATAACAATGGCATGCAAGAGCCCATACACCTTGCATTTTTTTCCCTCTTCTCTCCATGAGAAGGAACTCTACACTTTCATGGATTCCAACTAACCCCTTCCCTTATACATGACCACTTCTTCCATATCCAAGGGTGACTAATGCCATTACAACCTTCACAAAACTCCCTCATTCAAACAAAGATAAACACAATAAGCATGAAATCAAACCCAAAATCCCATTCCCTTACATCACAACAACACAAATACATAGATCACATATGCAAGAGAATGAAATACATACAAATCCATTTGCAACAAAACAAAGAACTTCCATGAAAATGGAGACCAACCTTCACAATGTGTTATGGTAAAATGATGCTTGAGAAGAGCCCAATCCCTTTTTTCTTCCTTCAATCCAAAAACCCTAATGTTTCTAAAAGTAGAGAGTGGGTGAACACCCACTAACTCTATAAAGGGCCTCTAAAAAGGCCTCCAAATCCTACCCACCCACCAACATTAAATTCAGAATTGACCCCTCAGTTCTTTGGCTTTTCCTTGTCCCCTATCATAAATGTTAGATTGGAAAGGAGTGTGGTTTTGGGTAAAAGGTCAAGACTCACTCCATTTCGGTAACATGTGGGAAATGGGTCATAAAGAGGGTCACCAAGGAAACTAGGGGGTTCTAGATGTGTTAGAAATGTTCCCAACCCATACCCCTATCACTAAGGTACTCAAATTTTGCTAAAATTGATCCTTAGGACCACTTCTTGGCCTCTAGAAGTGACTGGAAAAGAATTAGATTTAAATAATCAAATTGGTGGAACTTTTCAAGTATCTCCAAACAAAGGGGGTTTAATTAGGTTTCTAATAAGTCGGTTAGGCTTAGGTTTACATTTCCAACCTTAGTAGACATGTCATTACATAAACACATAACAAGTGTCAAGTGACACTATAAAATAAAATAATACAACATCGACATGTCACTAGTTACACAGTGAAAATACCTAATATATACATACAATTTACGGTCACAAATTAAATCACTTAACAATGAGGTTTGAATCTCTTCATTAGATTCAACCTTGGCTTTATAGTTTGCACATATGGTTGGTTACTGATTCTCTAATAATATCCATGGTAATTTTTTTGCACACTAAAATGAAATATCAATAGCTCAATAAAATCATATATATATCAAATTGCATAATCAATAGACTAAACATTCTACATTTTCATTTAATAACTTTTTTTTCATTTATGCACTTGATAACCATAACTGATTGCATAATCAAAATAACATAACATATTCCTCCATTGGAATTAAAATAATCATCATAATGCATGCATATACTCAAAACATCATAAACATCATCTTGAAATTATACTGAAGTAATCATCACATGACATAAATAATACTAATAATGTCTAGTCCATCAAATATAATGTCCAAAAATATCAAATCATAATGTATCAAAATAAGTGTATCAACTGAGCTATGATGGATCGGGGTAAGGCCTCACACCAAGAATAATTAGATCTAATTGTTCATCCTTCTGGCACACCGATGCTTCCTTCCTTTGAAAACCCTAGGTCAAAAATTCAAAAATTTGACCGACAATGGATAATCTATCAAATTTAAAACATAGTCATCGATCCTTGTTCTATCTCGGCACATTGTGTGGCTCATGAAAATCAGGTAAAACCTTTGATTGACCTTAAACCTTATTTTTCCACATCATTATCTTTTGATGACCAATCAAAAATAGACACATCAACACACCTGCAATGTCTTTACCCTTCTTATAACTATGACAAGTCTTGATCCCATCATCTGGAGATCAAGCGACTGGAGGCTTCTCAAGATCTTAGAACACTTTACTTAACTAGGGTTTTATTTGGAGATCCAACGAAAAAGGAAAATATCTAGATCACATAACCTTTTTCCTAACCATGGTTTAATCAAGAGATTGGGTGACTAAGGCATATCTCACAATCTCTAAATACTTTTCTTAACCTAATTTTTATATTGAGACTCAATGATAGCCGTCCAATCTTGACCTTCATCAATGTTCATCACCCAATCTCTAAATGTATTTCTTAACTCAGCCCCTTTTCTGGTGAATTGGCGATAAAGGAAAATCTCTTAATCGCTGAACATTTATCTTGACCATGATTAGTTCAAGAGATTTAGTGACTAAGGCATTCTTACAATTGCCAGATGCTTTTCTTAACCAAGGGTTTATCATGAGACTCAAGAATAGTCATCGGTCTATCTTATCATCAATGGTCATCACTAAATCTCCAAATGTTTCATGAGTTAGCTATTTCATTGTGAGATCAGGAGATAACCATGTTCACTGAGTCACCAAATGCTAAGTCACTAATCATTGGAAACTAGAGATTGAGAGACAAGCACAATCCCCTAGTCACTAAACAAAAAGACTTAACCACCGAACATCTGGAGATCCAGAGATAACACTAAACTATTAAGTCTTGACTTGGATCACTGAAACTCTGGATGTTTCTTTTAACCCTTACTTTTTCTTGAGATTTAGTGACAACCGTTGATCAAGAACCACATCAACAGTGGTCGCTTAATCACTAGATGAAAGAAGACTTAGCTGCTACCTTAAGAGACTTAGAGAAAAATGTCATGCTAGGTCATTGGATGTTAGGAACAAAATGCCAAAAATTGGGAACTTGGAGAAATCTTCATTGCCAAGTCACTGAATGCAAACACTTAACTATCAGAATTAAGATATTATGACACAAGCCAAAATAGTTAAATCCCTACTTTGTCGCCAAGTCTCAGAATAAAAAGTCTTAAGCGTCAAACATTAAGAGACTTGGAGAAAAAAGGAAAAGAACTAGCACATGTAGAAAAGGGACTTAAGTGGCTAGAAAAGGCAATGAAGAAATAGAAAAGGAATAGGGTTTTAATGGACTTAGAAAAATTTTAGAAACCCTTGCACATGAATAAACCCTAATTTTTCACACCTTGACAAATTTTATTGATTTTTGAAGGAATAAGACCATTTTCTATAGATTTTTTGCAATGATAGAAAAATGGGCTAACAAGCAAGCTGCTAGGATACATTTGTAGACACTCAAAAATGGGCAAGTGCTTAAAATCATTAAAATAGCAAAATCTTAATCGAAATGCACTAAATTCTCATCAAAATCAAATCAAATCAAAATGGACATTTATTAAATAAAATTGGACAAAATCATTAAATCAAAGGAAAAATTAAATAATGACATTAAATAATTAAATCAAGCTTAAAGGGGTGAAAAACACTATATAATTGATTTTAATCAATTAATTGTATAGTTGTAAACAAAAAAAATCAAATTGAACCTATTCCCTTACATGGCTAATTTAATTAATTAATGGAATTTAATTAATCCTAATATCTTTCAACAAAAATTTGAGCAACCAATGAGAATTGAGGAACAAAAGGACATGGATCACTCCAAAATAGTTGAATCTCAATCACACATTTTAACTTTGAATCTCATCCACTCAATTTATTTTTTTTGTCGAAACCTGTGAGAAAAACATTTAAATTATCCCCCCATTTAAAAACATTGCAAAGTTTTTGACTCAACCAAGGCTAAATCATGATTAATTCACTCTACCCCCACCCTTGGGAATTTACTATAAATAAGAGGCATTTTGAGAGCAATAATCATCTTAGAAATTCAATTGCAAAGCATCACCATTGTAGGCAATTTATGAGTAATTGAGAGCATTTGAATTATCTTTGTATCAATTTGAGATTTTTAGAGCTAGATTAAGCATTGTACTATCATTTTCTCATTCTAGGATTGTCACTAGTAGAGAATAGGCTGAGATCTCTACTTACTAAGCTTGGATATTGTCATGGATTTTAATTTGAATTCTTAGATTAAATTTTCTTTGTATTTTTATAGAATTGTAGTTGATTATACTAATTTCATGAAGGTGTTTAACATTCACACACAATATTTTTTCTAAAGAAGGAACAATTATTGACCCCGAGAGGATAAGTGCAATCATGGAACTACCATTACCAACACACAAGAAGGGGCTACAATTTTCCTAGGGAGAATCAATTTGTTGAGAAGATTCATCCCAAATGTTACACCACTACTAAAACTTATGACCTAGATGCTAAAGAAGAATTCAACATTCCATTGGACAAGTGAAGGGAAGAGGTGTTTTGAGGAAGTAAAAGAGGAAATAGCCTCTACCCCTACTCTGGTAAACCCCAATTTTTCAAAAGACTTCATTATGTATGCATTGGGGAATACTAACACTATATCTGCCATGCTAGTTCAATAGAATGATGATAAACAAGAGCAACCAATGGCTTAGCATAGTTAGGGTCTAGATGGATATGAGTTAAACTACACCCCTATGGAGAAGCATGTTCTAGAAGTGGTAAGAAGTTTGAAGAAATTCAGGAATTTACTTTCTAACAATACAGTTCACCTCATGGTTGCCCACCCTTGTATTAAATACTTCCTTCTAAACAAGGATTTGAACCATAAAAGGGATGGTTGGGTCACTAAAGTCATGGAATATGATGTTCAAATAAAGGTTACTAAGTTCATAAGGGGGAAGGGGTTATGTGAACAAATGAATGAAGGGAGAATAGACAATAATCAACAAGAGGAAGATGATGTCCTGATGAACCAAAATTTAGAGCAGAATGCAAGCTAGTGAACATAAATGAATCACTATATCCTGACTGGTGAGTGTCCCCAAGGTCTTGATAGGACCAAAAGGAGGTATTTTAGGCTTCAATCCATTCCTTTTTCATTCTAGAGGGTGTTTTATATAGAAAATACTATAATGGTATCCTTCTAAGATGTGTTGAGCCAAACCAAATGAATAGAATTCTGGAAGAATTCTATGATGGGGCATCTAGAGGTCATTTTTCAGCAAGGACTACTACTCTTTAAGTGATGAGGGAAGGATATTATCGACCCAACTTGTATAAGGATGCATTTTCCTAGGTAAGGAAATGTAAGAACCATGCTCTATTTGATAGCAAATAGAAGTTGACATCCCTCCCATTGCATCCCATCAAAGTAGAGAAACCCTTCAAAAAATGGGGATTGGATTTCATTGGACCCATCAATCCACTATCCAGTGCTAGCCACAAATGGATCCTCACAGCTACAAATTACTTTACTAAATGGACAGAGGTTGTAGCATTAAAAGAATAAAATGAGATCTTTGTCCTTAACTTCTATTAGTACCTTATGTCAAGGTTTGGCACACCACACTCCATCATATTAGACAATCCCTTGCCATTTCTTGGAATGAAGATCTCTAAATGGGCATTGAGACACAACATTTTCCTAATTACTTCATCTAACTATTACCCTCAAGTTAATGGTCATACATAGTCAACTAACAAGAACATTTTAAGGATCATCAAGTGAACCATAGAGGGGAACCAAAGAGACCGGCACAACAAGTTGAAGTTGGCCTTATGGGAACATAGGATAACCCCTAAATGATCCACATGTAACTCTCCCTACATAATAGTTTATGGAAAAGAGGCTATAATTCCTATTGCTATTGAATTTCCTACTTTAAGCCTAGTTAAAGAACTTGAGTTAATGGAAGAAGACACTATGCAAGTTAGGCTTGCTGAATTAATTGAGCTTGAAGAAACCAAAAAACTTGCATTAGAAAACCTGAGGCCCATCATTCCCAGATGAAGAAATTTTTTTGATAAAAGAGCTATGCCTAGGGTTTTCAAGGAAGGAGACCTAGTCCTCAAATGGGATGAGTTAAATAAAAAACTAGGGAGGCACACCAAATTTGATGCTATATGGAGTGGACCCTTCATGATTATTAAGTGTAAAGCCCATAATGCTTTCCATTTGGCCACTATGGATGGAGAATAATTTCCCACTCCTATGAATGGGATTCACCTTAAATAATGCTATTGAGGTTTAAGTACTATCCCCTATATATTAGTAGTTAGTTATTTCTATTTTCTATGTTCCCTAAGTGCTCCATCATAGGTGTGTTTTCAATTTCAGTTTGGTTTTGTGGTTAGCAATAATACATAGACACATTGATGCTACTCTGCAAAGATTTATCAAGAAATAATAAATGGTTGGTACTAGTGAGTACAATGCCCATTGATACAAATCATCAATCCTCACATGATAAGTCTCTCAGAGAAATTCCAACCTATCTCAAGCATTTATTTTTGTTGGAAAGGAGTTGTTTTATTTTGAGCTAGGTTTAGTTTTGAGGCTCAAAAGACTCTGTGCCCAATAGATGCAAAAGGCAACTCGTTAAAAGTACTTAGAAAAAAAGCACTCAGCTGAGCTCACCATAAATGTTACCATACTTCTCATATTCATTTCAGATTGGTAACCTCATTACTAGATGCATGACTGTAGTACCCTAGTTTGCATTATTAGATGATCTTGTTTAAATTTTTGTTCATTTCATAAGAAGAGATACATGTAAGGGAAAAGAAATTTCTACATCTAAATATTACATGTATATATGTGCTAAATAACTTGTATGTACTGTACAAAGAAAGAAAGTGAAAGATAAAATCATCTAGGCTCACACAGGCTATGAGCATAGCCAACTTTTAGAAAATAATGGATGAATACAAACATACATAAGTGGATTAACATAAACAATGAAGGTACCAAACATTGCCTAACATGATGGAGTGTTGACCCAGGGGTGAATCTAGTATGCTCATGTATGATCCAAAATGTGCAAATAAGAAAGAGATGGAGTTAGATCCAAAGGATCTAAGTAATGCATGGCATCCTATAACTTATCCTCATCTACAATTATGCATGTGCATAATCAAGTCATACACTTCTAAAAAGGAAACCATGCTATAGGGCATGTGCACTCAGAAAAATGTTGCATAAAAGAAAGAAGATGCCATGTTTTCACTAACTTGTTTGTTCCATGTGCAAATATAGAAGAAGATTTGAAATTGTTGGTTTCCCTCATCTAGATAATAGAAAATCCCAAGAGGATGATCCTTCCCAAAATGGGCACATCCTCAACGGTCACTATTGTCTGGACAATAGCAGTGTTAAAATGTTGGAGTACAATGAATGATGTTTCCCTATAATGTGGGCACTGTCAAGAAGCCCTAAATATCCTTAACAAAGACCACATTACAGGCCAAGAGAACCCATGATCAAGTGGTAGGCCCTCGTAGTACCCTACATTGAACATGTCAGGGTTATCAAAATCCCTATTCCTACAAAGTTTCTAGCTATCCTGATAGCCTCAAGGAGGAGCAATGGTCTAAAAAATTGTAAGTAGTCAGTAAGAAGCAGTAGCCATGGGGAATTCAAGGATCACAAAGACATAATAGTACAGAAACCATGGGAGCATAGAAAAGAGATCGACCCTAAAGGAAGTAGTAAGTGACTTCCTTCATGTGTCTTAATAAAGTAAATGAGCATCTAGTGAATAACTGTTGTGACTACATCATCCAAATAGTGCAACAACAACACCAAATGTTGTTTTCCATATGGTGTTGCAATGGAATCATTTCCAAATGATGTATCCACAATAGTAACCCACCATGCTAAGAATCACAATGCAGTCGTAATCAAGCATGAGGAAATAGGAACAATAGGTACACAAAATCTACATTCAAGTACTATTATCAAGCATGGAGTCTTCAAACGTGTGTGCCAAATCTATAGAAACTACCAAGGAAATGAAGTTGCAAGTGATGGAGTGATGCAAGGCAGGGGCCAAGAGGGGCCAAACAATGGCACACCCTAATGATCCAAGCCTACTTAACACATGTAGAAACAAATAACAATAACAGTGAGAGAGAGAATGCAAAAACTTTCATATATTTTCATCAAATAGAATCATACATGCCAGGTTGTAAGGCCTTCCTGGTTAGGGCTAGATATTACAATGAATCATAAAAGTCCTCAAACATGCGAGGATCTATCAGAATCTCTAATTCTATCTTCTATCCAAAACTACCTCCTAAACTCTAAACCAATAACTATATTTATACAAGAAGCTACCGAACTGAGTCAGCCTTCAGATCCATAATCAACAGAAGAAATGGTCAAATCTGGGACCACATGCCTCCCAATGATTGATATCAACATTAAATCTATGACCCAACATAAATGCATGAGTCGGCCACAATAGAAACTAAAACTAAACCCGCTGGTGAGAAAAGATAACCGAGCATCAGACAAGCAATGTTGAGTGCTAGTGAAACAACCGACTACCCAGGAGATAACCGACCATACTCGGTAACCAAAGGGAACCGACCAACTCAGTCAAAGAAGGAACTAAGCAACACAGACAAACTTCAAAATGTTTTTGGTGACACAAGATTTCCATGGACCCAAGATGCTCCTGCATCACACACCTAGGGTTATTTTGAAATGATTCTTTGAATCATTTGGTAGGTATGATCCGAGCTGCATCCAACTCAGACTATGAAATCCATGAACTATCTTCCATTAGTTTATTCTTCCACTTTACCAGATATTCCATATACTATTTTTCTCTTGTACTCTGCCATCTCTTTCCTTCAAAATCTATTCAATTTCTTCATTTTGCTTCTTAGGATATTATGTCAATACTGTCATTTCTTCATCAGGTTCATGATACTCACACAAATTAGCAATGTTGAAAATAGGTGATCTATCCATGTCATCAGGTAACTCAATTTTATATGCATTTCCACTGTCAAATTTTCTCAAAATATTGCAAGGTCCAAACTTCTTCATCTTCAGCTTCCCATATGTTCCAATAGGAAAACGGCCCTTCTTAGAATGAACCATCACTTCATCACCAACATCAAAATTTTTATGTCTCCTTGATCTATCAGCTCTGTCTTTGTATTTCTAATTACGGTCTTCCAGCTTTAGCTTCACATCTTCATACAATGTCTTCATGTACTCAGCAAACTTTACTCCTTTAGCACTTTTCTTATTTTCATCAAAAATTTCTCTCAAATCAAATATACCTCTCAGTTGTATGCAATTCACAACCTTAAATGGTGTTTTTCCAGTACTCCTATTCATTGAATTATTGTATGCAAACTCTACTTGTGCTAACATAGAATCCCAATTACTCGGTGTGTCTCCAACTAAACATCTCAAAAGATTTCCCAAACTTTTGTTCACAACTTTAGTCTGTCCATCGGTTTGTGGGTGAAATATAGAACTATATTTCAACTCAATGCCAAATTTCCTCCAAATGGTTTTCCAAAAGTATCCAACAAATTTACTATCTCGGTCAAAGATAATACTCCTCGGTAATTTATGCAATCTGACAATTTCCTTAAAGAAAAGATCTGCTACATGTATTACATCTAATGTATTTCTACAAGGTATAAAATTTTCCATCTTAGAAAATCTATCCACAACAACAAATATGGAATCATTACCTCTTACTATCTTTGGTAAGCCATGAACAAAATCCCTACTGATGTCAATCCAAGGTTTCTCAGGAACAACAATTGGTACATATAATCTAGTATTCTGACTTACTCCTTTTGTAACTTGACAAACTCCACAACTTTTCACAAATCTCTGAACATCTTTATACAACTACAGCCAATAGTATTTCTCCTTAAGAAAATTCCATGTTTTATCAATACCAAAATGTCCAACCAAACCTCTACTATGCTTCTCTTTTATTATGCTAGTTCTCATTACTCCTATCGGTATACACAACTGAATACCTTTAAACAACATACCTTCCTAAATAAAGTATTCATCCCATTTAGTATCTTGTTGATCTTGAATAGGTGCTCTACACTTTCTCCATGGCTCAGAAAAATTAGGGTCAAACTCATAAGAATCTTTCATCTCATCAAAACCAAGAACTTCAATTTTCATCTTGGTCATCAAAGATCTTCTTCTACTCAATGCATTAGCAACTTAGTTAGTGACTCCACTCTTATGCTTTATCACAAATGTGTAACTCTGCAAATACTCATCCCATTTCATATGTCACTAGTTCAACTTATTCTGACTACCCAAATACTGTAAAGCCTTATGATTGGTATACAACACAAATTCACTCGGTATCAAATAATGTCTCCATTTCTTCAGTGCTTGAACAATAGCATAGAATTCTTGATCATACATAGAATATTTCCTTATAGCATCATTCAAATTTTCACTAAAGAAAGCAATAGGTTTACCTTCTTGACTCAACACAACTCCAATTACACTTCCACTTGCATCACATTCTATTTGCAATACCTTACTGAAATCAGGTAATGCTAAAATGGGTAATTCAACAACCTTCTGCTTCAGAGTCTCAAAACTTCTATTAGCTCCATGTGTCCACTTGAATTCCCTTTTTTCTCCTCTCATAGTCTCAGTCATAGCATTAAAAATTGAACTAAAATTCTTTATGAAATTTCAGTAAAAACTTGCCAAACCATGAAATGATCTTACCTCACTAGCATTCACAGGTGTAGGCCAATTCAAAATAGCTTCAACCTTTTTAGGATCCATCTTCAAACCATCAGCTAAGATCACAAATCCCAAATACACAATCTCCTCTTTCATGAATGAACACTTTTTAAGATTTATCAGAAACTTTTCTTCTTTCAATCTATGCAAAACTTGTCTAACATGTAACAAATGTTCTTTTTTGGTCTTATTGAATATCAGAATATCATCAAGATATACAATCAAAAACTTACCCAAAAATTTCTCCAAAACTTCATTCATCAGCCTCATAAAAGTACTCGGTGCATTAGTTAAACTAAAAGGCATAACCAACCACTCATACAAAACTTATTTTGTCTTGAAAGAAATCTTCCATTCATCACCTTCTCTAATTTTGATCTGATGATACCCACTTTTCAAATCAATTTTGGTGAAATGCTTTGCTCCAATCAAACTGTCCATTATATCATCCATTCTTGGTATAGGAAACCTATACTTCACTATTATCTTATTGATTGCTCTGGAATAAGTATACATTCTCCATTCTCCATTCTTCTTTGGTGCCAATACAACAGGTACTGCACAAGGGTTCAAAATTTCTCTGGTCAAACCTTTCTCTAACAACTCTTGAATCTATCGGTTCAATTCCTGATTCTCGGTAGGTTTTAACCAATGAGGTGATTTATTCAGTAAACTAGCTCCAGGGATTAGATCCATACAATGATCAATGCTTCTCTTGAATGGAAAACCATCAGGTACATTATCAAAAATGATTTCACTATACTCGATGAGTAACTTATCAATCTCCTTAGGAACATTATCTTCTATTTTCTTACTCAATTTTTTACGAATCACAGCAAAACATACATCATTCTTTTTCAAAGAGTTAACAAACTTTCTTCCCTCCATCAAACAAAATTTCATAGATGTGCAAACATTACTAACAGGTTCTTCCATCAATGGTAACAAGATTTGTTTCTTTCCATCAGCCACAATAGTATACTTATGCGATCTCCCATCATATATAGCATGTCTATCATATTGCCAAGGTGTACCCAAAAAAATAGGACAACAATCCATAGGCATGATATCACACAACACCTTATCATAGTGTGTCTGAGTGATTTACACCTTCATGAAATAACAAGATTTAAAAGACAATTACACTATTCAAAGAAAACTAATCTAAATAATGCACAAATAATCTAAATATCTCATTGATCTCTTCTATCAAATTCTATCTCTATTTGATGAACAATCTACTATGATCAAAGCAATTTAAGCTAATTAGCAATGAAAAAAGATAAGTGAGTGGTGTGGATGCAAATTGCAAGAGCTTTGCTGCAATTCAAAGATATGGAGTGGATGAATTATGCTTCTAAATGCCTTCAATATATAAGATTTTCCCAAGGGTAGGGGGTAGAGTGAGATAACCATGGTTATGCTTGGGTAAGGTTAATTGGCTTTGCTTTGTCCATAAATGGGGGGACAATCATTTAAATGGTTTCAAAAGGCTGGACCATTTCAACAAAAGTGAGTGATTTGTGTCCATTTTGTCTCCTTTTTGCTTTGTTGAGGGAAATTAGTATTTATTAATTAATTAAAGTAATTAAATTTAGCCATGAAGGGTAAGATGTTCATTTTGATTTTTGCTTTCAACAACTATGTCATTAATTGAATTTAATCAATTTCGTAGTGTTTTTCCCCTTTTCAAGCTTTACTTAATCATTTAATCATTTAATTGAATTTTCCTTTGATTTGAATTGCCTTTGTTCCATTTATTGATTTTTCATGCTATTTGATGATTTGATTGTACCTTTTGATTGATTTAAGCCTTTTGCCAATTTTCCATGTCTACAAATGCCCCTCTTTGGATCGATGTGTGAAGAACACCGATTCAAAGATTCCCTTAGTCTGATGATCTGATTCTGTTAGGTCCTGATTTTGATATGCCTCTGATGATTCTGATTGATGTACTTCCTAATGATGATGATGTGCCTCTGATATGATATGTGTCCTGGTTTGATGATAGGTCCTGGGTTTACTGATAAAGGTCCTGGGTTCACTGATAAAGGTCTTGGGTTTATTGATTGCTGATATGTTGATAGGTTTGATATGATATCAGATTTGATATTGATTTTTCTCCTAATATGATACTGATATGATAACCTGATATGATATGCCCCACTGATAAATTTTTTTGATGTGATGCCAATTTGATACTCTGATGCCCCCTCAAAAATAAAACATATTGATTCCTTGATTTGAAAGATTTTGATTGATTGGTCCAATATGTTTTCATTTCTAAAAAATATTGATGATATGCCATGACTTGCAATTTTCACATCCAAGATAGATAGGTCTGTTGTAGTTATGCGAAACAAGTGATTAGGATAACAGGATAATGGTACCAATGAATGTGATTTGTCAATCTCATAGGATAGTTCTGATAGGATAACTGATTAGTGTGAAAACTGATACAATTGATAGGATTGATCATGATCAGTGTGAAAACCGATATGGGATCCTGATAGGATTGATCTTGATCAGTGTGAAAACCAATATGGGATCTTGATAAGATAAATCAATCAGTGTGAAAACTGATATGATTTGATACTGTTGCTTCGTTATCAGGACACAGAGACATGAACAAATGGTATGGGGTGTGATTGCTTGATACTTTGATAGGATTGATTGACGTAAAATGACTCACTAATATAAAATACTGATATGATTCCCTTGATTTGCAAAATAGGCACATTTCCATAAATGATATATATACAGACCTTAGCTTCTTGGATATTTATACTTAAGTCATGAGTTGACCCAACTAGAGTACATGTTATTGAGATGATTGATTATGGAGCTCCTTCAATTTGTTGATATTATATCATGTTTCAGTTATTGATTAGGACTTGGATGTATCACTTTGATGACATTGTATCTTTGATTAGACAAAGTTCATGGATCTTTGATATTATGGACACTTATGATTTATGGACTTTCCTTGATTCTTGATTGAATGACCCATTTTATGATTGATCAAGATTTCAATTGAATGACCCTCCTTTTCCCTTGGAAAAATACTACAAACAAATGCACATGCAATTAATCTAACATGATAATGCAATTAACCTTCCATGATAATGCAATGCAATGCAGCTAAGTGTCACTAGCTTTTAGCAAATAAATGCCTTGAGGATAAATTTTCATCATTGAGCACTTTGGGACCGGAAAGTTGATACAATAACCACTGCCCACTGACATGATGATATGAATACCACTTTTATATCACTTTTGGTAACACCCTTTTGGAAACAAGTACAACCCTCACTAGTTGGATGACCAAACTATGGGAGTATGAATACCAATCCATTTTCTCAAACAATCAAAGGTCAACCTTCCACCCTATATGAAAGTCCTCGATGGTTCTTTGATGACCATGTTGTTAGATGAATTCACATAAGTTGTTGGATATCCCTCAAGACAGTCACTCAAAGGCAAGAAAAATATCATGTCTCCATCATTGCCAATCTAGTCGAAACATCATCGATTAGCTAAAAAGATGTGATAAAAATCAATGTAAGTAAAGATCATCAAAAGAAAGCTTCAAGTGTTTTGCAATGTTTCATGATTTTCAAAAAGTATTTCCAAGCATTTTGATCTTTTTAAAGTGTTTTGTCAATTTTTAATCCTGAATAATAAAGTCAATGAAGGCTCATGGATCAAGTTGTGGTAATTGAATTCTTGGTTAGTGAACAATGATATCCATCAAAGGTTCACAAAAATCTTCTTCTCTCTTTTGAAACTCTGATAATTCCCTCTTTGATGTGACTAAATATTGTACTATTGAATCCTTTTTGGGTTTAATGCCTTGCTTCATGTGAATTCATGCATGTTGTTGAAATCCGCTAATTAAGATCAAATGCCCCTTATTGGATAGAAAAAATGTTGGACTTGGAAAAACTTCCAAAATATTACCGAAGCTCGGTTTATGCAAGATGTAGCTCAAAAGCACTTCATGTTGTCCTTTTTACCCGCTCTCAAACAAGATCACATTGGTTTGCCCCCAATGTCTTAGCAAGATATAGGACATGAAGGATGGATTTGCAAGTTGATGGATTAGAGATCGAAAGGCTATGATGGAAGAAGTATGTGAATGTGACCCATAGGACTATCTCCTCAAGAGTACCCAAGCTAAGGAAAAAATGATATAGCAATGTGAAGCATGTTTTTGGATAAGCCATGAAAGTCAATTGTGCAAGGCTAGATAGTGTATAGGATAATGATCTGTTGCCATGAAAAGGAGTGATCCAAAAGAGTGGACATGTCAAGAAGTTTTTGATAACAATTTTTTTTTTTTTTTTTAAGTTCTTCATTTTGATCAAGACCAAGGGTCAATTTGGGTAAGATGTGGATAAGATAACACAATCAAGATAAAGGAGTGATGGAGGCTATGAAGGGATGTTTTGGGATTATGAAAAGAATATCAAGGAATAATGAAGGTGAATTTGGGATAAGCAAGATCATGATAGGGTAACATGGATGCAATAAGTACATAGGTTGATGGAAAGGATAACGGATGTTAAGATACTCAATGCTCATGGATGTGTTCAACCTTGTCAAGATGAAGGTGATATAGGAAATATGGATGAAAGTGAGGTAAATGATAGGAAGATGGAAGATGGCATGGATGAAATGTCACGCCCCGCAAGGGAACCAGGGAAAAGCACAAAGGTTTACTTTATAAAAGAAAACCTAAGTAGAGTTTTATGAAAAATTTTGAACTTTTTAGAATTACAAATAAACAAAACTTATTCTAACTTCTTTCCAAGGTTCCCTTAAATGTAAATGTATGATTTATTTAAAGCTGATAAGAAATTCTATTAACCACATTTACTACCCATACCAGTTTCATCTAATATTCCTTATTAGAAAAATACCTAACCACATTCACTTTTAATTTCCATTTGAAACTTTTAGAGATCAATTACTATAATCAATTTCATCCATCTAACTTAACATATTTGCAATAATACAACAATTGATCCACAACATTTTACAAAACTTGAAATATCACATAATTACATCTTTTCAACATACATTTTGTATATGAAAATAAACATCCCATATAACCCTTTTTCCTATATCTACCCATTATTACATCATCTTGAAATTACATTACATTCAAACTCCTCATAGGAGTATACATAAAGTTTACATCATAACAAAATTAAGTACAAGTCTTCATTCTTCAACAGGTGCATAGACAAGCATGGATCTTCAATTATTTACATCTGCAAAGAATACCTCGATAGAAAGATTTTCCACCCAACCACATGGATACCCAAAAGGATCCACTCCCCCGTGCTAGGAGATAAACACCAAGCCCACAAAGAAGGAACTTACTAGGTTATACCTAGGGTTGAGTAACATTTCCCACAAGTATAGTACTTTACAACAAGGGTTCTAAGGCCTGGGTAGAAAACTCTAGTAACTACCTAAGTGAGTGTCATCGCATAGCCCTCACACCTTGGGTTGTCCTGGTACTAGCCACTCCGGGCCCCGACCCCCAAGTAGGCACATGCGGGATTGAATGCCTTTCATACAGACAAGCGCCATTCGATCGTACCTATGCCTAGGTACCTTCTCCCACTCCCATCCATAGCCTATCTTAGCGCTAATGGCATGGGCGAGGCACAAATTAATCTTTTTAATGTTTTAATACCCATTCCCTTAAATTTAATTAGGTTATCACTGGTTAATTAACTCATCAGTCGGTTATCCTGGTTCTAGCCACTTTAGGGCCCCGGCCCCACACTGAGAGCCACTCACTTAGGGTCCTAGGTTTCCTAACCCTAACCCATTCCCGTTAGGTTTTCAGCAACCTACTAACATGCTCAACATTTGCACAATTTCAGATTTACCTTTGGATGTTTAAGAGGTCCTAAAGTTTGGCTAGGTTTGATTATTGACAAGTCAGGAAGAAAGGGTTTTGTTTTCAGATTTCTAGCCTCTCCTAACATTTATCCAAGTATGAAAATGAGTATTCATTATATATTTGCAAATAAGATATATATAATTTAAATCACTAAATTAAGATGTCTCTAGTTTCTGAATTTACTTCATCTAAGTTGTATTATACATAATATATTATATATATAATATATATATAATATATTATATATATATATATATATGTGCAATATCACATTAAATATTTATATAATTTACTTATCAAATTCATATGCCTCTTAGATGTCTTAAAATTAATACATCCATATATTATATTATATATATATAATATTATATATATATTATATATATATATATATATATATATATATATATATATAATATATTAAATTAATTGAAACCCATGTTTTCAAAACATATATCATATTATACATATAATATTACATATATTATATGTATAATATAATACTAAATTTAAATGAAATAATAACATAAAAACATAAATTATATTATATATATAATATTACACATATTATATATATAATATAATACTATATATATTATACCGAAAAATATCATAAAAACATAGATTATATTATATATATAATATTTTACATATATTATACATATAATAAAATATATTAATAACACCAACAATATTATAAAAATTTGTTTTTATTTTAACCCAACAAAATTGAAAAAGGTTTAAAACATAAATTTTGTTTGCCCTATGTTTTTATTATTTCCTATATCATTTTCGGTTTCAAAAACAAAAAAATTACTTTATCATAACTTTAAACTGATTTTCGGTTTCAAAATTTATTTTATAAATTCAAAATTTATAAAGTAAATTTTGAACATTATTTTATATTGTTTTTAATAGAGTAATAAAATAAATTACTATACTAAAATTTTATTATGGTTTTACACTATAATAAATTTACTTTGATTTTTTTTTTCATTTACTTTGCAAACGGTTTAATTAATTTATAAAATATAAATTAATTTATGTTTATAAGATATAATTAATTAATAAAATCAATTAATTAATTTATAAAATCAGTCCTTTATGGTTTCTACAATAATAAAATTATACAAAATAAAGTATAACCAACACAGAATACATTATTATTAAAATGACAGAATGCCACAATAATATAGCATTTGAAACACAAAACTATATCATTTCTATAATGTATGGATGGCTGGAAAAATAATGCAATATTATCTACATGACCACCAATAATACAATAATGTATCAATATTCTGTAATCTTTTTTTTTAAAACACAAATCATTCAAACAAATCTAAAAATAACATTCACATTATAAAATAAATCTATTTCTCAGGCTCGATTCCAACCTGGAGTCCTCTGAAAATTGTTTGATGAAGGACGATCAAATCCTCTCTAACTTTTCCAGCACTCCTTTGAATCCTTATGCTTGCAGTCTTCCAGATGCAATGCCCACAGACCTTCAAACTCAGATTTAATAAATTCTCCGTTCAATAATATTTTCAATATTTTTTTCCCAGCCTCCAATTTCTTTCCAAAATCCCACCTTCGCTCTGCTCACACCTTCTAAAATATTTAATATCCAACTATGATAGTTGGAGGAGTTTCTCTACGGGAAGAAACTTCTCCAACTTCCATAATTAGTTGGAAAAACCAATCATCTCCCGTAAACAATAATAAAGCTTTTAATGAATTTAATTAAAATAACATCCAAAGAAAACTATAACCACAAAATTGATCAAATAGCTTACAAGGAAATTACATAGCACATTTGGAATTCAACTAGCCTAACTTCTAGGAGGTCTCGAGTTCAACTCCCTCCTAGATAGCTAGTTTTATTACAAAGAGCATTTTCTTTTTATTAATTACTATTATTATTATTTACAAATAGGTTATAATTATAATTTCTATTTAAGAATATATGTATATAAATATATTCTTAAAATAATTTTACCAATCAATTATTAAGATAGTAAAATTCATTAGTCCTGTTAATATAATTAAGTATATATATATTATATATATTTATTTATATATATATATATATATATATCTATCTTAATATACGTATATGTGTTCATAAACATATGTGTGCACCCATATGTTTATGACACATATATTATAAGTAACCGATTATTCGTATGATTAAAGGTACATGTATCAACTTACCCCTAAAGCTAACATGATAATCTAAACAAAGATAACAACCTTTGACCAGCAAAGATTCACATTGATAATCTACTACCAAGATTGAGCATACCCTAAAAGCAAGTACAAGGTCCAAATCCTATTAATTGATAAATCACATATTACCTCCCTACCAGGAACTGATCTGACACTTCCCACCTAGGGTGAATGATCAAGGTAAAGGTTTTCTTTTGTGAGGCTTGGTGATATCTCCATGACAACAACAACGATCGAGGATTTAAGGGATCACTCAGACCTGTGAAGCTAGGTGGAGATGATACCTGGTACCTGCAAATCCTGCATCACCAAGAAGAGATACATGTACATATATATAGATCAAATACTTGCAGACAGATGACTAGGATCGGTACATCGTGTGGACCTCACTGAGTGAGTAACTACGACTCCGTCCTGAGTCATGAAAACACATCAGACATATGTATCCATAAAACAATCGTGATAAGGGTTAGTATCCAAATCATTAGATAAAACATGTAAAATAAATTCTTCTAGGATCTCATAAACATATAATCAATGTAACTATAACTGAACATATAAATATCATCCGATGAACATATAATCCTCCATGAAACATAAACATGAGTGCATAGTTCTAACCATCATAATAGAAAAGAGTCAAATCATAGTATCACTATAGGAGAGGTATTACATGAAACTTACCCCCAAGTGTAGAGTGCAAGAAGGAAGAATTACGCATGATGCCTGTTTGCCAGGTTTTCATCATGGTACTTGTCTAAGGTGCCACAAGAAGTGGTTTTCACCCTAGATTTATTTCTTTTTATTTTTTCTACCAAGGTGCCTATTGCTAGGTTTTCACCAAGGCACTTTTTCTCTTTTTTCTTTTTTCTTTTTTTTTTTTTTTCTTTTTTTTTTGTATTTTTTTTGTATTTTTCAATATTTTCCCAACATCAAAATCTTTGGACAATGCTCCTCTAAAAGATATGCTGTAATAAACCATGGGTATGACTAGGATGCTCAAATATATTGATAAGAGGGATGGAAGGATGGAAAGTATGCATTGGAAAATGAATGTGAGGATAAGGAGAAGGTATGTTGTAGATGGGAATGTTGGCAAGATCAACTTTGACACACACTTTGAAGAGTGGTGGAATGATGGAGGAACAATAGATGACAGAGGTAAGGATCTATTTGAGGTAGTGGATTTTGGGATGTAAGAAGATGAAGGATGTTTGGAAGGAGATGGAATGGAAGCCTTTGGAAGCTTGAATGTCAATTTTGATTCTTCTTTTGTGTGCAAGTCTTTCAACAATGACTTGGGAATCCACATATTCTTTGATTTTTCTTCCTTTTGGAATGCTTTTGAATGCATTTCTTCAATGAGGGATTTAGGAACCCACATTTTTTTTTTCTTTTTGCTTGATGGACCTTTGCGGCCTTTTGGATATTTCATTTTTCTTTTCATTCACATGTCGATTAGATGGGACATTGTGATTTTTATGCACATATGGATTCTTGGATTTATGATTTTTATGTTGCACATCAACATTGCTTCCAAAAGACTTAGGAATTGTGGATGAATAGGAATAATATGGATGGTTCATATGGATTGGTGTTTGGACATTCTTCAAGTATGTGTGTCTTTGTTGATCTTGATACATGGTAGGGTAAGTGAATGGATAGCTAGGGATGATAGGAATGGTTGATGGGGGAATATATGGACCTAATATGGATGGAAGGAATGAAGACTTTTGTTTTGGGACATAGGCACCCAAAATGGATTTGGAGGATAGTGGAGGTATATGGTTGTATTTGAATGGAGGGATATAAGGTGTGAAAGGGATATCAATATCTTTGGAAGGAGCTCCATCATCAACGTTCTCACCTTTAAGATTTATCTTTATACTAATAGGCTCATGAGTAGCTTTGATAGGAACACATTTGATAGGATCAACTGAAGCTTGAAGGGATTTATTATCTTGCAAGGGATTTGGCAGAATGATGTTTTCTTGAGGTGAACATGGAGGAATATGATAAGGAAATGATGGGATACTTTGATCTTGACAAGGATCTTTGAATTGTGTAACGAAGGTATTTTACTCTTGATTTTCAATATGCTCATTGGAAGTTATGGAAGGGATATCTTGATCTTGCTTGGGAAGTGGAAAAGATGTGGAACTTGGAAGGGTACTTTGTTCTTGGAACGGAAGGATATCATCTTGAAAGACATGAAAGGATGCAAGGGGATCATCACAAGGTTCAAGGGATATGGGACCTTCATCAAATATGGGAGGGGTTTGTATATAATCTTGATCTTGATCTTTATCAATATTTGTTTCTTTTCTTTTTAGATTATCCTCTTGACATGAAGCCACTTCTAAGGACAAGGTAGATGTTTGGATATGTGTGGGGAATGTTTGGAAGAATGGTGTAGGATCCTCTTGAATAGGTATAATAGGCATTGAGGCACATGAAGCTTTGGGTTCTAAGATATTTGAAGCATGGAAACAATCTACAGCAAGATGTGAGTTAGCTTGGGTTTCTTTTAGAGGTAGCCCTTGAGGGTAGACATAGTTAATGGGAAAAGTTTCATCATTAGGCTCATTCTTTGATGGAAGAATTTTGGATAATTGTGGAGCTTTGGGAGATGAAGAAAAGATGAAAGGAATGCTAGCTACGGGAGGGTCTTTGCTAGATAGAGGTTCGGGAGATGGATGAAGGATGAAAGGTGTACAAGTCATCCAGGGAGAAACCTTGTTAGGAGATGGACAAAGGATGAATGGATTACTCTTGCTATATGGAGGTTTATTATCTTTCTTGAGAGCAGTATTTTTCACTCCATACTCTTTATTATCTTGATCACAAATAGGTTAATTATGCAATTTCCTTTGATCTGAGATAACTTTGTTTCTCTGAAATGCTTCTTTTTGTGAGGAGGATGAAGATACGGATGGCCCATCATCATAAAGGAATGGCCAAATTGATCTTAATGATGGCTCTTTAGATAAAGTATCTTTTTGTTTTTCCTCATCCTTTCTCAAGGTTGATATGTCAAAATTATGAGGAAGCTTAGCTCCTGCTTGAACTAACTTCATGAAATATGCTTCTTTATTCCTCTCCAAGACTAATTTCATTATTTCCATAAACATGGGATCTTGAATTGCTTCTGAAACTTCTTCTTCAGACACCTCATCATTTTGATTCCAGTGGACATTTTGATATGAGGACAATGAAGATATGGATGGCCTATCATTATAAAGAAAAGGACACATTGATCTTAATGATCGCCTTTTAGATAAAGTATCTTTTGTTTTTCCTCATCCTTTCTTAAAGTTGACATGTCATCATTATGAGGAAGTTTAGCTTTTGATTGAGCTAAATAAAGGGAATATGCTTCATTACACCTTTTCAAAGTTAATTCCATTGCTTTGATCAATTCGGTATTTTTGGATGCTTCTAAAATTTGATTGTCAGACATTCCCTCAAATAGGCTCATCATTATGGATCAATCCTTCCTTCTTTAATTTCAATCCAATTGGGTTGGTTTGGAATGTGTCACAAGTCTTGATCAATTTATAAGATTTAAAAATTTAATTGTATTTTGATCAAGTACTTTGGAACTTCTTGTTTGAAAAGTTGAAGATAATCTCAACACACACATCAATAGTTCACCATATCCCTAGATCATTCTAATGTTTATATTCTCGAATGTTTCCACGGGTTTGATCACAAGAAAGACTTCCAAGCAAGCTAGCTAGCACAAATTTGGCTTTTAAATGGTTCTATTAGGTAGTTTTTGCTATTTTTACCATTTTGTAGTGTGGATTCCATTCAAAATGGATTTCAACCGTTCATCCCCCAAGTATGTTAAGGGGCTTCCCACATGCACTGAAGTATAATTTTGTGCAATCCGTTAGGACTACTAGAGGAAGTTTGAAAGGGCTAAAATCCTTTTGTTGTGCACCCCATTAAGGATACACGTGTTTCTTTTTATAGTGGGTCAAATTCTTGCGGCAAAGGCAAGTGTATCCCACTTTGGGTTGTCCCTCTCACTGGCCCTTTAAGGAAATCTTGGGAGGCAAGCCCACTAAGTTCTAAACATGTTCATTGAAAGCATGAAAAGTGGATTTCTCCCAAACACTTACAATCAATTGTTCTTTTTCAACCCCATGACAAAGGGGTTCTTAGAATTGAAGTGTTTATTCTTTCCCTTTTATGATTAAACTATGTTTTGAACTTTGAAATGCCACAAGCTAAGGGAATGTGCAAGCTTGATGAGAAAAATACCTTAATCGATGCTAGCAAAGGCTAGGCACATTTTTAAGTAGTAGTTTTTCTTGTTTTCTCTCCAAATCCTTCCCTTACCTTAGTGAAACGTTCCCTCCACCAGCAAATTAGTCGGCACAAACAAACAAAGTGAGGACAAAACCAAAATCAAAGCTTAGAATGCTACAATTTTGATTATGCTTTTTATTCCTTCTTTTACTTCAATATTTGCAAAATTTTACAAACTTAGGGACTAAACTCCCAATTTAATGATACATATTTATGTTTGTAAGCATTTACAACAGCCATGTATTTAGCATATACCTCTACATCCCTTTCTAAGTCATTTTTGAGAACAAAGGTGGTGTGTATCCAGTTTTCCTTTCTTATCCTCTTAGCGATCAATTTCTCCTTCAAGTTATGCCTTCTCTCTAGTTTTTGAACTTTCTTATGACAGACCATACTCTTGAGACAGAAAAAAAAAAAGGACGTGAAGTCAGAATACAGTCATTATTTTAACACTTTTGATAAAATATAAAAGTACAACCACGCGACATTGTCCAGACTTTATGCAAGATCTAATTTGACAAAGGTGTGATTACTTTAACCATGAGCATCACCTTGCGGGGCTCAAGCGAGATCAAAATAACCAGGAGAGATATCAAATTTTATCTACGCGTGAAATCTTTACCAGACACGACAAATTGATGCTATAAAAGTGATATCTAATTTATCAAAGGTGACATTTCAAATGACAAAAGCGAGAAATTAAATCAATAAGGCAGAGTACTCCCTTCACACCAGACGTAAAATGACTTCCTGAAAGTGACTTTTCAATTGATGTCCGCAACATTTAAATGACCAGATGCATGGTATCTTTGTCACAAATGTGACAACTTAATAACCAAAAGCATGATTTTATTTCTGTAATGCGTTATTTCTCTGTCTGGTAGCATGAATCTGTAGGTTAATCTACGTAAAATTCCAGACTCAGCGCGTCATTTTATTCTCTGTAGGTGACATTTCTTTGCTAAAGGCGAGATCTCTTTATCTGTCGGCATGATTTCTTCTCTGTGATTTGCAGATAGCGAGCAAAAATATATAATTTCTAGCCTAAATTTAGCAAAAATGTGAAAATAATGATGAATTTGAGGCCTAGAGCCCCATGGTGGGCGCCATTTGTGTGTGAGTGATTTACACCTTCATGAAATAACAAGATTTAAAAGACAATTACACTATTCAAAGAAAACTAATCTAAATATCTCATGGATCTCTAAAATAAAGTGGTAAATGAGGCTCTCAGCTATGATCCTCACTAGTGACACTCTAAAGATGAGAATTAAGCTATATGATATGCAAATTTAGATCTATTCTATCAAATTCTAGCTCTATTTGATGAACAATCTACTATGATCAAAGCAATTTAAGCTAATTAGCAATGAAAAATGATAAGTGAGTGATGTGGATGCAAA
This sequence comes from Chamaecyparis obtusa, assembly GCA_027943335.1. Classification (NCBI taxonomy): domain Eukaryota; kingdom Viridiplantae; phylum Streptophyta; class Pinopsida; order Cupressales; family Cupressaceae; genus Chamaecyparis; species Chamaecyparis obtusa. Next base: position 888,385 of record BSBK01002123.1, on the reverse strand, counting down.
TTGCAAGAGCTTTGCTGCAATTCAAAGATATGGAGTGGATGAATTATGCTTCTAAATGCCTTCAATATATAAGATTTTCCCAAGGGTAGAGAAAAGAGTGAGATAACCATGGTTATGCTTGGGTAAGGTCAATTGGCTTTTCTTTGTCCATAAATGGGGGGACAATCTTTTAAATGGTTTCAAAAGGCTGGACCATTTCAACAAAAGTGAGTGATTTGTGTCCATTTTGTCTCCTTTTTGCTTTGTTGAGGGAAATTAGTATTTATTAATTAATTAAAGTAATTAAATTTAGCCATGAAGGGTAAGATGTTCATTTTGATTTTTTCTTTCAACAACTATGTCATTAATTAAATTTAATCAATTTCATAGTGTTTTTCCCCTTTTCAAGCTTTATTTAATCATTTAATCATTTAATTGAATTTTCCTTTGATTTGAATTTCCTTTGTTCCATTTATTGATTTTTCATGCTATTTGATGATTTGATTGCACCTTTTGATTGATTTAAGCCTTTTGCCAATTTTCCATGTCTACACATAGTACTTTCCAATCTTCAAATTCACATAATATTGTTTACTTACCAGGAGTGTATGCTCATTTTTTATCCATGAAATCTGATAGGGCTTTAGATGTACCAATCTTTCCAACTGCAATTTGTGACCATCTCTTCAGATGCCAGATTCTCCAAGCTACCACTATCAATGATTACCTTCCAAAATTTATCAAAAACTCTACATCTAGTCTTGAACAAACTTTTCCTTACCGGATCTTCCTTCTTGCTTTCATTCCACAATGCTCTCCTTACCAATTATTTTATTTATCAAGCTCATTTGATGACTCTTCTTGCACCAAAGAATTTCTACTACTACCAGTCTTCTTACTAGCATGTGTACATTCAAAATACCTATGTCCTTCTTCTCCACAATTGTAACAAGTTCCTCAAAAACTTCCTCTACTATAACCACCTCGGTAGTTACTGCCTCTACCTCTAGATGAAATTTCACCTTTCCACTCGGTCTTGCCTTTGGCCATATTTGTCTTTTCTAGTTCAGATCTACCATTCTCACCATTAAATCTACCTCTTCCTCTAGGGAATCTACCACCTTGACCTCTTTGTCTTTGTTCATGTATTTTGTTCAATTTCTCCTCGGCCTTCAATGCAAATTGATAAGCCTCTTCAATGTTCTCCAACTTGACCATACTAATCTCCTCTTGGATGGAAACTCTCAAACCATTAAGGTATCTAGAAATTCTATCCATATCATCTTCATCATGTCTAGATCTGATATCTAATCTATAGAATTCTTCAGTATATTCGTTTACCGAGTTGTCTTTCTACCTCAAACTTTGCATTCTCTGAACTAGGTTAATCTGATAATCACATGGTAAGAACTTTCCTTTCAACTTATTCACCATTTTATTCCATACCTTGATTTTGTCTTTGTCTTTCATCTTCCTATCCAGCTGCAGATGTTCCCACCATAAGGATGCATGACTCTTCAATTTTGTGCTTTCAATATTCACCTTCTTGTCTTCAAGAATGTTTTCATACTCAAAATACTTTTCCATCTCAATGATCTAGTCCACCAATTCATCAGAATCCAATTTTCCACCATACTTAGGAGGATTGAAATGTGGTGTAGACTTCAAACTTGTCAAAGCTTACAAAAATATTTCTTCACCTTGATCCATAACAAATGTAGGTTCTACATTTCCCTGTTCTTCTTCAATTTCATCATCACTAACATCTTCAAGATGTCTTCCTCTTCTTTGGTCTATTTCAACAGCTTCTAACCTAGCAGCAATCTTCCTAAGTATATCTTCCAATCATGGATCAGCATCTCACCTCCCATGAACCATCTTGACAACCCTCTGCAATTGTAGGTCAGATCGTAATCTGCTACCCTATAACAATCAACTAGGGCTTCAAGAGGAACCTGCAAATCTAGATCCGCAGACCTAGATCAAGATCTCACCTCGCTCTGATACCACCTGATGCAAGGTAGAGGCCAAGAGGGGCCAAAAAATGGCACACACTAATGATCCAAGCCTTCTCAACACATGTGGAAATAAATAACAACAACAGTGAGAGAGAGAATGCAAAAACTTTCATATATTTTCAACAAATAGAATCATAAATGTCGACCTATAAGGCCTTCCCGATTAGGGCTAGATATTACAATGAATCACAAAAGTCCTCAAACATGCGAGGATCTATTAGAATCTTTAATTTTATCTTCTATCCAAAACTACCTCCTAAACTCTAAACCAACAACTACATTATACAAGAAGCTACCGAACTAAGTCGGCCTTCAGATCCATAATCAATGGAAGAAATAGTTAGATCTAGGACCAGACACCTCCCAATGATTGATATCAACATTAAATCCATGATCCAACATAAATGCACGAGTCAACCACAACAGAAACTAAAACTAAACCCGTCGGTGGGCAAATATAACCGAGCAGTAGACAAGCAATGACAAGCACCAGTGAAACAACTGACCGCCCAGGAGATAACCGACCACACTCGGTAACCAAAGGGAACTGACCAACTAGGTCAAATTAGGAACCAAGCAACACAGATAAACTTCAAAATGTTTTTGGTGACACAGGATTGCCAGGGACCCAAGATGCTCCTGCATCATGGAGTGACTGCATGTTTCTAATGAAATTAATAACATATCAACAAGGTACAAATCTAATGAAGTAATGAAGCTACCCCACATTTCATTTTCTTTTAACCAATGACTTTTTAATCATCATGATTAAGTGCTAATGCATTAAGGAGGAACTATGCTCAAAAGGTGAACAACACAATATGAATGAAGCATCAATACCACAGAATCACAAGATAAATCCATCAAGTGATAAAACAATATGTTATTTAAATGATATGGTTACATGTGGTCAAATAATAAACTAGTAGTGATATCTAAGACAAAGGCCTCATTGCCACTGATTTGATAGAGATTCAAAATCTAGAATTCAATATGCAGTGATCTCATCTACTGTGCAAAGAAGAAAATAAAAGTGATGGAGCTCTAGCTAAGAAGGTAAAGAATTTATGGTTAATAAAGTGAGAAGAAACAATGACTAAATACATCAATATCATGAATACAATAGGAAGTAATAAAAGAAAAAATGCTAAGAACATGGGCCTCCAAGCTTCCAATAGTAAATACATTGCATTGATGCCAAACTCATGGTCTCCCATGAACCAGTGAGTAAACAAGCCACCAATGATGATGCCTCATCAAGTAGTAGCACAACATCATGGTAAGATCATGTAGAGAAATAAATAAAATGAAGTCTCACAGGCCTCTAGAATAGTAAACATCAATTGTTTTCATAGCAGCAGCAAATAATAGTGACAACAATGTTCTAGAGAAAGCGTGAGCCCCAAACTTCATGCATCAATCATTCAATGGCACCAATCATTCAATGGAAATAGTAAATACTAGCTGCAAATCACAATGTTTCCAAGAACAAAGCATGGACAGGAAAGCAATAACAATAATTACAATAAATAATTCCAAGTCTAATACCTCATAGGGTTATTCTAAGTAATTATTAGACTTAACAACAATTATTAGACTTATCAAGCATTAACAGGTCGATCTTTTGGTGCAACGACAACTACTACTTGTAACAACAATTTCCTAGCTTGCAACTCGAGGAACACCAAGCACTCATTATAGTGAACATAAGTAATGTTAGCAATTGAATCATAACATGGAATCAAGATGGTGCCATTATTTCACAGAAAGTGCGTTCTCAAACAAACAAAAAGTAAAAATGATATAGAGGAGATGAGAAACCAAAATCAAATGCCTACCTCAAACCATGGTTTCCATATGAAGAGAGAAAAAGCCCCAAGTTTCCAAAGCCGATTTGAAGATCATTAAGCCAACACCAGTTTGAGAAATGCAACTTTCCTCATCAAGCTTGAGTGAAATACTCGATGCTTTTAGCATCTTCTAAAAAAAAATTAAAATTGGTTTTATTTTGTAAATGTAAATGTTTTTTAATATGTTTTCCCCATTTTCAAAAAATTGGGTTGAAAACTATTCATTACACATAATGAATTAAACCTTTTAAAATCCACATATATTTAAAGCATAGTTTCGAGGGTAAAGTATTAAAATATAAATCATGAATTCATTATTGTAATATTCTTACAAATGATATTTTATAAATCATTTGGTCAGAATTATTTATCATGATTAAAGGGGGATAGGATAGAGTGAATAAATAGGGGAAATTATTTAATGGCTTATATTTTCTGAAGATTCCATCTTTCCACCTACCCCTACAAATTTGGGAATCTGACATCTAGATTGGAGCAGCATATTTGATGGGTCTAGAATGTAGACTCTTCAAATGTTTTTTAGATTTAGTGGAGTTAGGCACCATGAATCCTCAAATGTAGATTCTGAGGGTTTATTATATATACCTCTCACTTTGGTGATTGAGGTAGTTCTTCCTTTCTATCTCACTCTAAGATTTGAATTTTTGTAGCTTTGAGAGATATAGATTGTACTTGGATTCTTTTTAAGTGAATGCAAAATAGTGATCCTTGTCCCTATTCATTTTCTAAGTTTTCTTAATGAACTTTATGCTAAGGTTATTTTGATTTCATTATGTCCTTTAATCTGCATATTGGTTTGGATTGAGTGTTCAAGGAATTGTTTTGTTATTTACAGTCCTAATTTGTGTACATTCAGATTTTAAGTTGTGGAAGTTCTTTCCCTCCTTTCATTTCAAGTACCTCTTTGTTTCCAAGAATATCAAGGCAATAGGGTCAAGTTGTGAATTTGGATTTGTTTTCAAGTATCTTTGTAAGTGTTCTTCAATCTTTGGATCTCTAAAAGCTTGGTGGATCACCTAATTTTATTTTTTCAGCTATCTCAATTCGTGAACTCTCTTCCCTTTTACTCCGAAAGTTAGTTTAAGTTTTAAGGTGCTTCAAGGGGAAGTCAGCCCCTAATCTGAAGGTCTACTTTCTTATAGGTCACCCACAACCTAAAATTAGTCCCATGTTTCATAGGATTGCTAGGTTTCACACTTAGCCTCCATGGGTGCAATCCTTAGTGACAAAAGTTTTTGGCACGCCAGGTGGGATAGAGACGCAGTGAGTCATATTTTCTTAAGTGTTCTATATGGGTTAGTGTTTGGTATGAGGAGTGACTATGTTTATATATCATACTTGGTGACTGTAATCTTGTTTCATGCATATCACCCCTTAAGTTTATGAGTGAGATACCAACCAAGAAGAGAAAGAATCATTTTATTTATGTAGATCTACCTCCATCTGAGAAGAGAACCAAGGTAGCGCAATCTAGTACATCCCAATCTGCTAATCCCTGTCCTATTCCTGCAAGCACTACCATAATCCCACCTATGAAAGTCACACCAGCAATTCAAGTCCCCTTAAATCCTCCAATGGCTATAAATCACCCCTTTGTGGCCTTCAATCAAGGTGGTCCCTTGAATTTACAATAGCATAATGACATACCTATGTCATCTCTTAAAATCCTACTTATTTTTATAGGAGAGGATCAAACCTCCACTATTGAATATATAAGAGATGTTGCATCCCTTTTTTCCCTCCATAATATAACCCATGATAATGTAGCTATGAGGTTTTTAACAACATCACTCAAGGGAAAATCTTTGCAATGGTTCAAAAGTCTAGCAGTCAATTCCATAGCAAGGTGGGATGAGCTAGGTCAAGCCTTAACCAATCAATTTGAAGATAAGTCTGACCATCTCTCCTTATTTGAGCACTTGACCATTATAAAGAGAGCACATCATGAGTACATGATGGACTTTAATTTTAGATTCCAAAGGACATGGAGCAAGATCTCAGTAGCAGTTAGGCCTTCAAGCCAGCATGCTTTCCTATATTATTTAAGGGCACTCAACAGTGATATTTCTGTCATGATCCAGTCTATGGGAGGGAACAATTTACCAGCAACCTTTGATATTTCTATAAGGGATGAGAATAGTCTCATCCAAGCTAGTAAGATAGCCCCAAAGCCTCCAATGCCTATTTTTCCCAAACTACAGCTTATTCCTGAAGCAATCCCAGCTTTGGCATCCATTCAAGATATCCCATCTCCTCCCCAACAAGTTGTTACTCCATCTATTGATCAGTCCCAAGAATTGAAGGACATTAAGATGACCTTAAAACATGTTTCTAATGATTTGGTTAACCTCAAAAGGTAGCAATTTTGGCCTTATGACCAGCCTTACCAAGCCCCCTATCAAGCATAATACCATCAAAATAGGCACCAATATCAGCAAGGCCAAGCAAGAAATTACAACCAAAAAACTAGCCAATCATACAATCCTAATATCCCTAGCACTTCCAGAGAGCTTGTCCATGTAGCTCAAAATAATATGGCACATGAATACCAATGGTGTTTTCCATGCAATCAATAGAAAATTCAAGGGATATGTCCCAATGGTTATGGCCAAGCTCTCATGGTGTAGAACAATGTTATGGCCCCATAGGAGATGCCACAAGAACCAGAGATCCAACAAAGTCAACCAGCTACCTCAAGTGAGCTCAATACACCAAAGGTGGCCCTCATTAATTTCCAAAAGGAGGAGTTTTGTGGGGTTAACTTTTCCCTAAATGACAACCAGAACTATGTTCCAGTTGTCCCCAACACAAGATCCAAGAAGAAGGTCGTAGATGCTGAGCAACCAACTTCTACCAGTCAGCAAACTCCAGTTTTGGCCTCACAACCCAAGGATGCTCAAGCCTCACTTCAAAAGAAACCTAAGGAGGTTAAGGAGCCAGCCAAAGTAGAAACATGATTGGCATCAGCACAACCAGGGGTTACTACAAAAAAAGGGCAGTCAAAGGTGAGCTTAGGATCCTTCAATATTATTGAACAAATGAAGAAAAATTTCATAAGTGTGCCTATGATAGATATTTTAGCCATTCCTAGAAAAAAGGAGATACTGCTTAATGCTTTGTCTAAGATATCATTGAATGATGATAATTTTTTTAGAGAAACCTAGAGTTTTTTTAGCTAAAGCATCTCAGAATGATCAACAAATTAAAGAATGAAGCTTGTGGCCCACCATTAATCAACATGCTCCATAGGTCACACCTCTTGCCTTGTATGTCACTCTTATCATAGGAAAAATTTTGGTTCATAACTCTATGATTGACTCAAGGGCAAGTAGTTCAATCATATCTAAGCAATTAGCAGACACCTTAGGGTTGTATTATGAGCCACTAGACAGACCTATTGTCCAATTAGATGGGTCATTAGTTAGCACAGTTGGAGTGATTAAGGACCTAAGCTTCACCTTACATGAATTTCCTAATTTCTCAATTCCTCAAGATGTCTATGTTATTGACTTACCTCCCTACTTTTCTATTTTCCTAAGTAGAGATTTCACCACTAGGTTGGGTGGATATCTTTCAACATATTGGTCTCATTTGTATTTTAGGACTAGATATGGTACAAGGGTTCAAATAAAATCGAAAGCCTTTTCAAAATACCATGTGGAACCTTATACACCTAGCCCCATAAATACTAATATAATGTTCCATGAACAATATCACATTGATTCAAAGCCATAAACCACTAAAAAAAATATCCTAGATATTGCCTTGGATGAATAGGATGAGAGGAATCTAGAGGATGATCCCTTTAGAAAAATGGAAGTATCTAGCATAGGAATATATATCATACATGAGAAAGGTGCAATGATCCCAAATCTGATGAAGAAGGAAGATGAGAATCTAGAACAATAAAAAAATGATCTATGCCAGTTGTTCTTTGATGGTGCTAGAAGAAAACCTGGTGTAGGAGGAGGGGTTGTTTTGATTTCACTAGAAGGGAAAAGGTATTACTTTGTTGTGTTCATTTCCTTTAGTTTCACTAATAATACAGTAGAATATGAGGCTTTGATTCATGGTTTAGAATAGGCTAGAAAGAAAGGTATCAAATGTTTGCAAGTTCTAGGCGATAGTGAGCTAATAGTCAATCAGATTTGTGGTACTAACCTCACTAATAATTATGTTCTCAAGATGTACATGTACAGGGTTTGGGATCTAATAGAAGATTTTCATTCTTTTAATCTAATCTTTGTTCCAAGAAATCAAAATAAGCAAGCAGACAAGCTAGTTGCCATGGGAGCTGAGTATGAGATTCCTAAAGAAGTCAGAAACACTGAAATGAAACATGTAAGGGTCCATGTAAGACCCTCAATCCTAGATAACCAAGTAAGCTGGCAAGTCTTTGAAAGTGATGAGCAAATATCCAATTTTTTGATAGAAGAGGTTGAATTCTCTAAAGCTAATCAGAATAAAAATGCTCATCAATAGAATGATCAGATGTTACAGTTGAAAAATAATAAGTTACCCAAAGGGTTAGTCACCCTTTAGTCTATTTTTAACTTTGATGACTAGCTTAGGGGAGATAAAGAAAGCATGATAGTGAAAGAGGAACATTATCAACATGTTGAGGTACTCAGGGATAAGTTCCTCAAACTTGGAAAGGTTTGTACCCAATCAAAAAATCAAGCTTTTGTCTTATTATGTCAAGAACTCAGTGATGTTTTTGCATGGGAGTATTATGATTTGAAAGGGTTTGATCCCCACTTAGCCTAGCACACTACTAAGCTTGAACCCCATGCTAAACTTGTGAGACAGAAGTAGAGACCTATTAACCCTAAGCTAGAAGTGTTAATGAAGAAAAAATCAAGGAAGATGATTGAGGCTAATATTATATTCCCTATCAAACACACCTCTTAGGTTTCTAACCTAGTAGCTATCAAAAAAAAGAATGGTGAAATCCAGTTATGTGTGCATTTAAGGGACCTCAATTGGGCCTCACTTAAAGACCATCATCCACTTCCCTCCATGGAATAGATATTGTAGTTTGTCTCAGGATCTGATAGGTTCTCATTACTAGATGGTTTTTATGGCAATAATCAAATCTTGATAAGGGAAGAAGACCAATAAAAAATAGCCTTTGCCACTAAATGGGGCACCATGGCATAGAGAAAGATGGCCTTTGGGATATCTAATGTTGGTGCAACATTTCAGAAAGACATGGAAATGACATTTGCTAGTTTAATGTATAAATTCATCCTAGTTTATCTAGATGACATAACTATTTTTTCAAAAGATACTAATGATCACTTGGTCCATCTAAGACAAATCTTTGAAAGATGTAGGGAATTTGGAGTCTCGTTGAACCCCAAGAAGTGTATCTTTGTTGTCCATGAAGGTAGGCTGCTAGGACACATTGTTTCTAAAGAAGGAAAAACTATTGACCCTGAGAGGATAAGTGTAATCATGGCACTACCATTACCATCCCACAAGAAGGGGCTGCAAAGTTTCCTAGGGAGAATCAATTTCTTGAGAAGATTCATCCCAAATGTTGCAGCACTACTAAAACCTATGACCTAGATGATGAAGAATAATTCAATATTCCATTGGACAACTAAAGGGAAGAGGTTTTTTGAGGAAGTAAAAGAAGCAATAGCCTCTGCCCCTACTCTAGTAAACCCTAATTTTTCAAAAGACTTCATTCTATATGAATTTGGGAATACTGACACTATATTTGCCATGCTAGTTCAATAGAATGATGATAAATAGGAGGAACCAGTGGCTTTCCATAGCTAGGGTCTAGATGGATATTGTTAGAGTAATCATACTTTATGCTTATTAATTAAATCACTTTGGTTTAATTAATTAAGTCATTTATTACTCTATTTACTTAAGCTATCTTTTAGGTGCATTATAATTAATATATTTATTAATTATAATGTGCAACCTAGCTTTATTTTTTGCTTTATAGCTTTAGGGTTTTATTGTTCACCTATATGGTTGAACCCTTTGTACATTCTTTTTAGATAATCTTGGAATACAATTTCTCTTTACATGTCCATAAGATGTCTCTGGCTTTTTGGCCTCCATAGATTTTTCTTGCTTCTGTTCTTTGCTTCTTCCATGTGACAGGGTTATGCATGCAGGTGTTCTTGGGAGATTAGTATTTCACCTAATCTAACATGGTATCAGAGCCATCTTGTTGCTCGCTGTTCATGTTTTTGTTGAAGTGATTCAGAAGTAGGACATTATTTTTTATTTCTTTTTTACCTGCAAAAAAGAAAAAAAAAATTTGGGGGCATTTTGAGCAAAAACGGATGCCACCATTGCGTCCAGAAGGCCCAAAAACCCCAGAATCCATATAAAATTTGTCCATTTTGGACACCTTTGCAATTTGAGGCAAAAAAATTTTGGGTACCAGGCCATACGACCTAGCACGCGGATCGAGATGGTGATTTTTTTGTCAAAAAAATTTTAAAATTTTTTTTGAGGGGCGGCCACCCGGGCGCCACCCCGCGGCCTCCATAGAGCCGCTACCCTCTGCAGAGCCGCCGCGGCCCTGCCGCCTTCCACCCCAGCGCCGCCCGCTGCCCTCCACCGCCCACTGGCATAGCTCCGCCCGCCCGTGGCCCCGCCGCCCTCCTCAGCTCCACGCCCAGCTCTCTGCTCCGCCGACCCGTGCCCAACGCTCCGCTCCGCCAGTGCCCAGCTCCTCCCCCTGGCCGCCCGGCGGGGTTTTAAGCCCCGCGGCCCTTTGCAGTGGTCACATGGGTGACCGAGAGCCATGCTATGAGTTTAGCCCCCTGCGCGCACCATGCGCCCAGGGGCTCTATTTTTTTCTAGCCCCAGGGGCTTAAAAATCCTTTTTGGAGCTTTTAAAGGGTACTTGGGCCTTTTTTGCTCTATCTGCAGCATACGAAGTTCTTTTTTGGACTTCTTTATATCATCGGAAAGCTCTTTCTGAGCTCTTTCCGATTATGGAGGTAAGGTTTTTTGGCTCTGCTATTTTGATAGTATTTTTTTCTGTCAAAGGTGATGTTTATTTTTTGCCTTCCGGGAGCCATATCTCGCTCATCCGGACTCTTTTTTGGGCTCACCATATATCGTTGGAAAGCTGGTTCTGTGAGTTATTCAGTTGCAAGGGTCTTTTATCTAGATTTTGCTCCAGGTTTTCTCTCCTCTGAATTTTGCACTTTCACACTCTGGTGGATTACTTGGGTTCTACAGGTCCTGGGATCTCTTCTTCTGTTCTTCTGGCTCACTCTTCTTTTTGACTTCTGAGCATTGTATGCTTCTCTTCTGTTGCATTCTTTTTTCTGTAAATGCAATGAGATAAAGTGCCTACTTTTGCATATCTGGGATCTTGTACACCTTGTGTTTGTTTGTACTCACACTCAGTTATAAAGTTCCATGGGGGGTTATGATGTTTTGCCTTTTGTGCTCATCCACATTTGTCAAGTGAGTGTACCTTCCATGACATTAGCCCATGTTGTGTGTCTATGACACTGCCCTTTATCCTATGCTTGTACTTCTGTTGCACTATTGGTGTTCCTGATTCTTCTTCTTGCAGACGTTTCTGGCATTGCATTTCAGTGTTCTTGTCACCCCTCTCCCTGTTCAGCATTATGGGGGGGGTTCACCTATTGGTTCTATTACTTCCTTGGTTTGATTGAGTGATCTACGTATACAGTGGCTAGGCACCTATGCATTTCGGTGAGATGGATCATCTACTATATAGACACTCGTTCATTCCTATTTTAGAGTTCACCTCTTCGATTGATCAGCTCTTCAGACTTTGTCTTCTCTACCTGATCATGCACTATTTCAGTGGGGGTTCCAGCAGTTACTTCTGACAGTGTTTGCAACTTTATGTTTCAGAGATGCTTCATGCTCTTTCTTGTTCCTTTCTCTGGGACATTCCCTAGATTGGAGGCTTTGTTTCCTTCATCTAGTTTATTTGTTGTACTGGGTACCTGATCAAGCCTTGTTTCCGGGACCCATTTTCTGCTTTCATAGCTGTGCTAGGTTAGCTTCCCTCTTGAGCTATGCTTAAGGGGGGGTGTTAGAGTAATCATACTTTATGCTTATTAATTAAATCACTTTGGTTTAATTAATTAAGTCATTTATTACTCTATTTACTTAAGCTATCTTTTAGGTGCATTATAATTAATATATTTATTAATTATAATGTGCAACCTAGCTTTATTTTTTGCTTTATAGCTTTAGGGTTTTATTGTTCACCTATATGGTTTAACCCTTTGTACATTATTTTTAGATAATCTTGGAATACAATTGCTCTTTACATGTCCATAAGATGTCTCTGGCTTTTTGGCCTCCATAGATTTTTCTTGCTTCTGTTCTTTGCTTCTTCCATGTGACAGGGTTATGCATGCAGGTGTTCTTGGGAGATTAGTATTTCACCTAATCTAACAGATATGAGTTAAACTACACCCCTGTGGAGAAGCATGTCCTAGAAGTGGTAATAATTTTGAAGAAATTCAGGCATTTACTTTCACACAATATAGTTCACCTCATGGTTGCCCACCCTTGTATTAAAGACTTCCTTCTAAACAAGGATTTGAATCATAAAAGGGTTGGTTGGGTCACTAGAGTCATGGAATATGATGTTCAAATCAAGGTTACTAAGTTGATAAGGGGGAAGGGGTTATGTGAACAAATGATTGAAGGGAGAATAGAAAATAATCGATAAGAGGAAGATGTTGTCTTGATGAACTAGAATTCAGAGAAGAATGCAAGCTGGACAATAAAAATGAAGCACTATCTCCTAACTGGTGAGTGTCCCCAAGGTCTTGACAGGGCCAAAAGGAGGTATTTTAGGCTTCAAGCCATTCCTTTTGTCATTCTAGAGGGTTTTTTATATAGAAAAGACTATAATGGTTCCTGATAAGATGTGTTGAGCCAAACGAGATGAATAGAATTCTGGAAGAATTCCATGATAGGGCATTTGGAGGCCATTTTGTAGCAAGGAATACTACTCTGAAAGTGATTAGGGAAGAATATTATTGGCCCAAACTATATAAGGATGCATTTTCCTGGGTAAGGAAATGTAAAAACTATGCTTTGTTTGGTGGAAAATAGAAGTTGGCAGCCCTCCCATTGCATCCCATCAAAAGAGAGAAACCCTTCACAAAATGGGGATTGGATTTCATTAGACCCATCAATCCACCATCTAGTGTTGGCCATAGATGGATCCTCATGGCTATAGATTACTTTACTAAATGGATAGAGGTTGTAGGATTAAAAGAAGAAAATGAGAGCTTTGTCCTTAACTTCTATCAGGACCTTGTGTCAAGGTTTGGCACACCAAACTCCATCATATCAAATAATTCCTTGGCATTTCTTGGAATGAAGACTCTGAATGAGCATTGAGACAAAATTTTCCTAAGTACTTCATATAACTATTACCCCTAGGGTAATGGTCAGGTAGAGTCAACTAACAAGAACCTATTGAGGATCATCAAGTGGACCATAGAGGGGAACCAAAGAGACTGGCACAACAAGTTGAAGCTGGCCTTATGAGTAGATAAGATAATGCCTAAATGGTCCACAAGTAACTCTTCCTACATACTGGTTTATGGAAAAGGGGCTATAATTCCTATTGCTATTGAATTGACTACTTTAAGCTTTCTTAAAGAACTTGAGTTAGTGGAAGAATACACTATGCAAGTTAGGCTTGTTGAATTAATTGAGCTTGAAGAAACTAGAAAAATAGCATTAGAAAACCTCGAGGCCCATCATTCCTAGATGAAGAAAAATTTTGATACAAGATTTATCCCTAGGGTTGTCAAGGAAGTAGACCTAGTCCTCAAATGGGATGAGTTAAAAAAAAAACTAGGGAGGCACACCAAATTCAATGCTATATGGAGTGGACCCTTGATGGTTATTAAGTGTAAAGCCCATAATGCTTTCCAGTTGGCCACTATAGATGGAGAAGAATTGCCCATTCCTATGAATGGGATTCACCTCAAAGCATGCTACTGAGGTTTAAGTACTATCCCCTGTATATTAGTAGTTAGTTGTTTCTATTTTATCTATTCCCTAAGTACTCCAACACAGGGGTGTTTTCAGTTTCAGTTTGGTTTTGTGGTTAGTAATAAGCCAAAGACACATTGATGCTACTTTGCAAAGATCTATCAAGCAAGCATCAATGGTTGGTACTAGTGAGTAGAATGCCCACTGATACAAATCAGCAATCCTCACATGATAAGTCTCTCAAAGCAATTCCAACTTTTCTCAGGCATTTAGTTTTGTCAGAAAGAAGGAGTTGTTTTGTTTTGAGCCAAGTTCAGTTTTGAGGCTCAAAAGACTCCATGCTTAATAGATGAAAAAGGCAACTGGTCAAAAGTACTTAGTAGGAAAGCACTCAGTTGAGGTTGCCAGAAATGTTACCATATTTCTCATATTCATTTCAGATTGGTAACCTAATTACTAGATGAGTGACTACAGTACCCTAGTTTCTATTATAAGATGATCTTGTTTAAATTTGTGTTCATTTCATAAGAAGAGATACATGTAAGTGAAAAGAAATTTCTACATCTAAATATTACATTTATATATGTGCTAAGTAACTTGTATATAGTGTACAAAGAAAGGAAGTGAAAGATAAAATCATCTAGGCTCACACAGGCCATGAGCATAGCCAACTTTTAGAAAAATATGCATGAATATAGACATACATAAGTGGATGAATATAAAAAATGAAGGTGCCAAACATTGCCTGAAGTGGTGGAGTGTTCGCCCAAGAGTGAATCCAATATGCTCCTGTATGATCCAAAACCTGCAAAGAAGAAAGAGATGGGGTTAGATCCAAAGGATCTAAGAAATGAATGGAATCCTATTACTTATCATCATCCATAATTATGCATGTGCATGGTCAAGCCATACACTTCTAAAAAGGAAACCATGCTACAGGGCATGTGCACTCAGAAAAATGTTGTAGAAAAGAAAGAAGATACCATGTTTTCACTAACTTGTTTGTTCCATGTGTAGATACGAAAGAAGATTTGACACTATTGCTTTCCCTCATCCAAATAATATAAAATCCCAAGAGGATAACCCTTTCCTAAATTGGGGACATCCTCAAGGGTCGCTATTGTCGAGACAATAGTAGTGTTAAAATGTCATAGTATAATGAATGATGTTTCCCTGTAATGTGGGCACTATCAAGAATCCCTAAAGCTCCTTGACAAAGACCAAATTATAGGCCAAGAGCACCCATGATCAAGTGTTAGGCCCTCCTAGTATCCTACATTGAACCTATTAGGGTTATCAGAATCTCTATTCCCACAAAGTTTCTAGCTACCCTAACAGCCTCAAGGAGGAGCACTAGTCTTAGAAAGTGTAAGCAGTCAGTAAGAAGCAATAGCCACAGGGCATTCAAGGATCACAAAGATAGAATAGTATAGAAAGAATGGGAGCACGTAAAAGAGATCAACCCTAAAGGAAGTAGTAAGTGACTGCCTTTATGTGTCTTAATAAATTAAATGAGCATCTAGTGAATCACTATTGTGACTGCATCATCCAAATAGTGCAACACCAACACCAAATGTTGTTGTTCCATCTGGTGTTCCAATGGCATCATTTCCAAATGATGCATCCACAATAGTAACCCACCATGCTAAGAATCACAATGCAGTCATAATCAAGCATGAGGAAACATGAACAAGAGGTACACAATCTGCATTCAAGTACTATTATTAAGCATGGAGTCTTCAAACATGTGTACCAAATCTACACCAACTACCATAGAAATGAAGTTTCAATTGATGGAGTGATTGCATGATGCTAATGAAATTAATAAAATATCAACAAGGTAAAAATATAATGAAGTAATGAAGATGCCCCACATTTCTTTTGCTTTGAACCAATGACTTTTTAATCATCATGATGAGCTGTTAATGTATTAAGGAGGAACTATTCTCAAAAGGTGATCACAATATGAATGAAGCATCAATACCATAGAGTCACAAGATGCATCCATCAAGTGATAAAATAGTACCTTATTTAAATGATATGGTTACATGTGGTCAAATAATAAACCAGTAGCGATATCAAAGATAAAGGAATCATTGCCACTAA
Organism: Chamaecyparis obtusa; assembly: GCA_027943335.1. Taxonomy (NCBI): domain Eukaryota; kingdom Viridiplantae; phylum Streptophyta; class Pinopsida; order Cupressales; family Cupressaceae; genus Chamaecyparis; species Chamaecyparis obtusa. The sequence continues at coordinate 872,427 of BSBK01002123.1, read as the reverse complement.
TTTGATAGAGATTCAAAATCCAGAATTCAACATGTAGTGATATCATCTATTGTGCAAAGAAACAAATAAAAGTGATGGAGCTCTAGCTAAGAAGGTAAAGAATTCATGGTTAATACAGTGATTAGCAACAATGAATAAACACAACAATATCATGAATACAACATAAATTAATAGTATAAAAAATGCTAAGAGCACGAGCCTCCAAGCTTCCAACAATAAATACATTGCCTTGATGACAAACTCATAGTCTCCCATGAACTAGTGAGTAAACAAGCCACCAATGATGATGCCTCATCAAGAAGTAGAAAAAAATCATGGTAAGATCATGTAGAGAAATGAATAAAATGAAGTCTAATTGTGGTGATATAAATTCAAAAAATTGATGCCAAAGGACAACCTCACGGGCCTCCAAGGAATAATAAACATTAGTTGTTTTCATAGCAGCAACAAATAACAGTGACAACAATGTTCTAGAGAAAACACGAGCCACAAAATTTATGCATCAATCATTCAATGGCACCAATCATTCAATGGAAATAGTAAATACCAGCTGCAAATCACAATATTTCCAAGAACAAACCATGAGCAGGAAATCAATAACAACAATTAAATCAAATAATGCCAAGTCTAATACCTCGCAAGGTCCTCATTCTTGGGTAATACAATGGGCATCTAAAAGAAGCGGCAGTAAATCAGATATCTCACAAAGCTTGGTGAATGAGTATACAGGGATCATAATGAACATCGAGCAATGTCCATAACCTTCAAGATACCATATGATAACAGCAAGCACAATGGTGTCATGAAGACATAAGATGAAAAATCAATACAATGATGCCCTAATCAAGAAAGAAACATATTACACATGGAAGCATCAGTAATGATACGGGCTATGATAAGTAAAAATCAAGGATGAGTATCAATAGTAACATCAAATTACATAGCCTTTGGCCTCATCATTAAGCCAACACCATAAACATTACATGGTACCAAGTTCATGGGCCCTAGATTAGGAATGATGTCCAATGGAATAGAAAATATGATACCCTAGCTCTCAATCTCATGGGCTATCAATATTTCTCTAATAATACTCAAGAAATAATAGTAAACAATGAACATGAATGCCAATTCCAAGCTCATGACATTTAAAAACCAAATAAACAAGAGATCTAATCTAGGGCACAGTGACCTTCATAAACAAAGAACAGTGAACAAAAAACAAGTAAAATGATGCCCTAGCTTGCAGTTTGAGGAACACCAAGAACTCATAATAGTGAACATAAGTAATGCCAGCAATTAAATCATGCCATGGAATCAAGATGGTGCCATTATTTCACAGCAAGCACATTATCAAACAAACAACAAGTAAAAATGATATAGAGGAGATGAGAAACCAAACTCAAATGCCTACCTCAAATCATGGCTTCCATATGAAGAGAGAAAAAGGCCCAAGTTGTTAGGAATGAATGCAAAGTATTTTGGCAATCATTCTGTAGCAGTTGTTGTTGCATTCATGACTTGGATTGTCATTGATGTCAACACAGTGATATTCTGGATATTAGCAGGAAAGTAGGTATAGTTTTGTTTTGCACAAATGTTGTATTGTAGACTGGCTTTTGCATAGTTGATGGTATGTTCTTTGGTGTGTTATTAACCTATGGTTAATAGTGCAAAAAGAAATTCATTCATTTGTGAGAGTTATGAGCATTTTGGTGAAAGCAGTGTTTAGACAGTGTTTCTGTGAAGCGATGTTCAGAAATTAGAGGATATCTCTTAGCTGGGATGGAATCTGATTTTGCACAGTTAAAGGGATGTTGGAGACTCATTAATGATGATGTGGTTCATAGTGCAAACTTTGAGGATATTTTTGGAGAAAGTTACAGTATCTGGAAGCCGACAGTTTTATGTGAATTCTGTGTGTAGCATGTAGAATTTATTATTTTGTAATTGAGGACTGACTCATTTGTAATTATTTGAGTTTGGTATATAAGAAGGAATTTTTTCCTTTTTTTAATGGGTACTATGAAGATTGAGATGCAAATATATGCATGAAGTGAAGAAAAGAGCTAATTCAGTGATGAAGGAAGACTTGTGAGTATAGAGATCTGGAATTGTGATCTTGTGTAGTAGAGAGTGTGGTTTTGGAACAGTGTGAAGGAGGTAATATATTTCATATTATTCTATTGAATAAATCTAAGATCTTTTGGACAGTGGGTTCAGAGATCTTGCCTTGAAGCTGTTTGGGTAGTGGGTCCTTCTGTCTTCCATAAACTCTTAACCGGGTTAGAATCTTTTAATAGGGATTCAAAATCTCCTAATAGGGATTTATATGTACTGAATGTATTTCATAAGACTCCTAACAGGGTCCATCTCTAACAAGGAACTTTCATATTAGTGCATCATTTTGTGGGCATCATTCCCATTGGGGTTTACTCTTTTCAAGAGGTTCCCTAGTCAACATATCTTGTGTTATTGTGCAATTGTGTATGATTATTTTTCTATGGTTTATCAGTACATTGTTTAAAGTAGTTGAATGGATAAATTATCTGATAACTAATTCACCCCCCCCTCCCCCTCTCAATTATCTTGGGGATCTTTACTTTCTAACAATTGGTATCAAAGCAGCAAGTCCTTGAAAGAAAAGTTTAACAACTTAAGGAGATCCATGGCGAATTTCAGAAAAGAAAGCCCTAAGTTTGATGGAGTAAATTTTGATAGCTAGAAAGAAAAGATGAAGACACATCTATTGTTTTTAGGACCAATTTATTGGTTGATTACAAAGAATGAGAAGACTATCATTAAGGAAGACAATCTAGAGGTAGGAACTAAAGATGAACTAGATCTATTCATGTGTAACATACTTGCAAGAGAAGCACTTTTGTCAGCACTACCAGAGAATGAATATAGTTAGGTAAGATGTTTGAAAACATCTCATGCAATTTGGAAAGCTTTACATTTTACTTTTGAAGGTGATGAACATGCAAAGAAGGCTAGATTACATAATTGGATTTGTGCATTTGAAGATATTAGAATGATGGAAGATGAATCTATTAGAAGCTATATTGGTAGGATGTCTCAGATTGTAACAGGAATAAAGTCTTGTGGAGGTGATAAGATAGAGAATGAAGTGATATGGAAAATTCTAAGAACTTTGACACCTGTATTCAAGCAGACAACGTAGATGATTGAACAAGTGATACCTTATACATCAAACTTTTCAAGAGAGACTCTTCTTGGAAGATTAGAAACAGCAGAGATGAACTTGAGATTATTAGGAGAGCTACCTAGAATGGAAACAACATTCAGCTCTCTTAACATTAGACCTACAAGAAGTACTAGTGTAAATGGAGATTATGCCAGCAGTAGCAGATCTGAGGAAGATAAGAAGATTGAAGAAGGTATTGCATTACTTGTAAAAAGAGAACCAGATGGTAAGAAAATCTTTAAATGTTGGACTTGTCAAGAATATGGTCATTTTGCATCTAAATGTCCTTAAAAAGTTAAGAAGTATAGAAGCAACTTTAAACCTAGGAGATCTAAAGAATGTTATTATGCAAATGATGAAGATTTTGAAGTAGGAATTGAAAAAAATTTAAGTGACAGTGATAATGAAAACTTTGAGGAAATAGGATTTGTAGCAATTAAAGAAGAAAGTTCTGAATCTGATAAAAGGGAAGAAAAAGCATTAGTTTCACAAGTTGAGAAGAAATCTGATTGGATTATAGATAGTGGTTGTTCACATCATATGACTGGAGATAAAAGAAAGTTTGTTAAGTTAGATAATTATGATGGAGGAATTGTTAGGGTTGGTAACAATGCACCTTGTTTGATTAAGGGTATAGGATCTATTACTCTTGATGGAAAGACTAACACTGATGATGTTTACTTTGTTGATGGATTGAGACATAATCTACTAAGCATTGGACAATTGGCTGATAAGGGTTATCAAGTTTGGTTTTCTGAGAAAACTTGTGTGATAAAAGATAAAGATGGAAATCTGATTGGAAAAGGATCCAAACCAGAGGTAATGTATTTAAGTTGAATCCCACTGAGATGACATGTTTGATAACTAGGATTGATGATAGTTGGTTATGGCATAAAAGGTTTTGTCATATAAACTTTGATAATATTGTCAAGGTGAGCACTACACTTGCGGTAAGAGATTTACCTAGAATTATGAAACCTACTAACATGATTTGCAAAGAATGTATGATGGCAAAGCAGAAAAGGAGTTCATTTCCCAACAAGAAGTTCACATCGACAAAGAAGCTGGAGATTTTTCATACAGACTTGAGTGGTCCTACTAGGACTAGAGGATTCTATGGAGAAAGGTATTTTATGATTCTTGTTGATGATTTTACAAGAATGATGTGGATTGCATTTTTGAAAGAAAAATCTGAAGCATTTGATAAATTTAAGATCATGAAAAGAAAAATTAAGAATGAATCTGGAATGAAGATTAAGTGTCTGAGATCTAATAGAGGTGGTGAATTTACATCTAGAGAGTTTAACACCTTTTGTGAAATGAATGGTATTAAGAGACAGCTTTCAGCCCCTAGAACACCAGAACAAAACGGTATTGCAGAAAGAAGGAACGGGTCAATAACTGAAGCAGCAAGAGCTATGTTGTTTGAAAATGGTCTGGCTAAGACTTTTTGGAGAGAAGCAGTGAACACAGTAGTATACACTATGAACAAAGTAGAAATCAGAGTAGATACAAACAAGACACCTTATGAATTATGGTTTGGACATACACCCTCAGTTAAGTATTTTAGAATTTTTGGAAGTAAATGTTATATAAAGAGACATGATGATATAGGAAAGTTTGATCCTAGAAGTGATGAAGGAAATTTTCTTGGATATTCTTTAAAAAGCAAAGCATATAGATGTTATAACAAAAGAACTAAGACTATTGTTGAAAGTGAAAATGTAAAAGTTGATGAGAAGTTTAAAATTTAGGAAAGAATGCTTGATTATGAATCTGATGGAGAAGCACAACCTCAGCCTAACATTGAAAATGCAGAATTATTTTTTGAAACTAACAGTAATTTGCTGAATGAAAGTCATACTGAGAAAATAGAGAAGAAAATAGAGAAGAAAACAGAGAAGAAAGCAGAGAAGAATCTATAGTCGGAACAAGATCAGTAACTATGACACCTAACAGGTATACTTCAAGACATCACCCTATTGAGCAAGTTATTGGAAGTTTAGATTGAGGAGTTTTGACTTGAAATAAGGTACACTTATGTTTGATTTCTCAAATTGAACCTAAGACTACTAATGAAGCTTGTGAAGATGAACATTGGATTAATGCTATGAAAGAAGAACTAGAGAAGATTGAAAAAATAAGACATGGAAATTGGTCCCTAGACCTGAAGATAAGAATGTGATTGGAACAAAGTGGGCATTCAGAAACAAGATGAATGAACAAGGAGAAGTGATAAGAAACAAAGCAAGATTGGTATGTAAAGGATATTCACAACAAGAAGGAATTGACTATGAAGAAACTTTTGCACCTGTGGCCAGACTTAAGTAGTGAGAATGTTTCTAGCATATGCAACTTACAAGAAATTCAGAGTGTATCAGATGGATGTGAAGTCAGCATTTTTGAATGGTGAATTGGAAGAAGAAGTCTACATTGAGCAGCCTAAAGGTTTTCCTTTGACACAAGAAGGAGATATGGTATGTAAGTTAAAGAAAGCTTTATATGGATTAAAACAAGCACCTAGAACCTGGTATGCAAGATTGGATAAGTATTTATTGAAATTGGGATTTATAAAAGGAACAACAGATAGTAACTTATACACAAAAGAAATTGAGAATGGTTTGTTTGTTATAGTTATATTTATTGATGATATTATCTTTGGAGGAGAAGATGAAGCTAGTGACAAATTTGCAGATGAAATGAAGATTGAATTTGAGATGAGCATGATTGGAGAAATGAAATATTTTTTGGGATTACAGATAACACAAAGCAAGGAAGGTATATTTTTAAGTCAGACTAAGTATTTGAATGACTTATTGAAAAGATTTGGAATGGAAGATTCTAAACCTGTTGGAACACCTATGGTAACTGGACATAAGTTATCTAGCAAAGATGAGACACCAGCAGTTGAGCAGAAAAAGTATAGATCTATGATTGGAGGATTGCAGTACTTGACACATAAAGACCTGATATAGCACATTCAGTGGGGATTGTAGCAAGATTTCAAGCAAAACCTAGAGAATCACATTATGCAGTAATAAAGAGGATACTGAGATATCTGAAAGGAACAATGGATTATGGATTATGGTATGAGAATTATGATGATTTTACTTTATGTGCCTATACTAATGCAGATTGGGGAGCCAGCATTGATGACAATAAAAGCACCAGTGGTGGAGCCTTTTTTCTTGGAGGAAAATTGGTCTCTTGGCAAAGTAAGAAGCAGAATTGTACTTAACAAAGCACAGCAGAAGTAGAATATGTTGCAGCAGCAAATAATTGTAATCAAATTATTTGGATGAAGCAGATGTTGAAGGATATTGGAATAAAGTTTGATGAGCCTATTGTTATACATTGTGATAACACCAGTACAATGAGTATGTCAAAAAATCCTATTTTACATTCTAAGACTAAACATATTGAGATCAAGTATCATGTTGTAAGAGAGAAAGTTGTAGAAAAAGAAGTAAGATGGGAGTACATAAGTACAAAGGAGCAGATAGAAGATATATTTACAAAGCCTTTACCTAAGGATACATTTGTGTATCTGAGAGGTATGCTTTGGGTTATGCCCCAACCTATTTTTGAGAATTGATGCAGATGATTGCATCTGTCCAGTGGTATATGAGTCCTATCTTTCTTCTGGATTGGATGTTGGAACTTCCTCTATGGGGGAGTTTATGAGCTGAGTCATGAGGACTCTTGTTATTGTATTTTTTTGAAAAGTGTCTTTTGACATTAAGTTGTTGTTGACTTAGTGATGGAATTTCTATCATTGATGTCAATGGGGGAGAGATATACATGAAAAACATTGTGGATTGTATGAGAGAGCTGAATAGGAAAATAAAGCAAGATTTGATTTGATATTTTGCAGTGATGTTGCAGTATTGGATTTTTGGAACATTGGATGTTTTTCATCTATGTTGCCATCAATACCAATGGGGGAGATTGTTAGGAATGAATGCAAAGTATTTTGGCAGTCATTCTGTAGCAGTTGTTGTTGCATTCATGACTTGGATTGTCATTGATGTCAACACAGTGATATTCTAGATATTAGCAGGAAATCAGGTACAGTTTTGTTTTGCACACATGTTATATTGAAAATTGGCTTTTTCACAATTGATGGTATGTTCTTTGTTGTGTTATTAACCTATGGTTAACAGTGCAAAAATAAATTCATTCATTTGTGAGAGTTATGAGCATTTTGGTGAAAGCAGTGTTTAGACAGTGGTTGTATGAAGTGATGTTCAGAAATCAAAGGATATCTCTTAGCTGGGATGGAATCTAATTTTGTGTAGTTAAAGGGATGTTGGAGACTCATTAATGATGATGTGGTTCATAGTGCAAACTTTGAGGATATGTTTGGAGAAAGTTACAGTATCTGGAAGCCGACAGTTTTATGTGAATTCTGTGTGTAGCGTGTAGAATTTATTATTTTGTAATTGAGGACCAACTCATTTGTAATTATTTGAGTTTGGTATATAAGAAGGAATTTTTTCCTTGTTTTAATGGATACTATGAAGATTGAGATGCAAATATATGCATGAAGTGAAGAAAAGAGCTAATTCAATGATGAAGGAAGACCTGTGAGTATAGAGATCTGGAATTGTGATCTTGTGTAGTAGAGAGTGCGGTTTTGGAATAGTGTGAAGGAGGTAATATATTTCATATTATTCTATTGAATAATTCTAAGATCTTTTGGACAGTGGATTCAGAGATCTTGCCTTGAAGCTATTTGGGCAGTGGGTCCTTCTATCTTCCATAAACTCTTAACCGGGTTAGAATCTTTTAATAGGGATTCAAAATCTCCTAATAGGGATTTATATGTACTAAATGTATTTCATAAGACTCCTAACAGGGTCCATCCTCTAACAAGGAACTTTCATATTAGTGCATCATTTTGTGGGCATCATTCCCATCGGGGTTTACTCTTTTCAAGAGGTTCCCTAGTCAACATATCTTGTGTTATTGTGCAATTGTGTATGATTATTTTTCTATGGTTGATCAGTACATTGATTACATTGTTTAAAGTAGTTGAATGGATAAATTATCTGATAACTGATTCACCCCCCCCCCCCTCTCAGTTATCTTGGGGATCTTTACTTTCTAACACAAGTTTCCAAAGTCGATTCGAAGATCATTAAGCCAACACCAGTTCGAGAATTGCAACTTTCCTCATAAGCCACAGTGAAATACTTGATGCTTTTATCATCTTCTAAACATTTTTTAAAAAGTGGGTTTATTTCATAAATGTAAATGTTTTTTAATATGTTTTCCCTATTTTCAAAAAATTGGGTTGAGAACTATTCATTAAACATAATGAATTAAACCTTTTAAAATCCACATATATTTAAAGCATAGGTTGGAGGGGAAAGTATTAAAATATAAGTCATGAATTCATTATTGTAATATTCTGACAAATGATATTTTATAAATCATTTGGTCAGAATTTTTTAGCATGATTAAAGGGGGATAGGGTAGAGTGAATAAATAGGGGAAATGATTTAATGGCTTATATTTTCTGAAGATTCTATCTTTCCACCTACCCTTACAAATATGGGAATTTGACATCTAGACTGGAGCAACATATTTGACGGGCCTAGAATGCAGACTCTTCAAAGATTTTCTAGATTTAGTGGAGTTAGGAACCATGAAACCTCAAATATGGATCCTGAGGGTTTATCTATATATGCCTCTCACTTTGGTGATTGAGGTAGTTCTTCCATTTTATCTCACTCTAAGATTTGAATGTTTGTAGCTCTAAGAGATATAGATTGTACTTGGCTTCTTTTTCAGTGAATACAAAATAGTGATCCTTCTTGTGCCTATTCATTTTCTAAGTTTTCTTAATGAACTTTATACTAAGGTTATTGTGATTTCATTATGTCCTTTAATCTTCATACTAGTTCAGATTGAGTGTTCAGGGAATTGTTTTGTTATTTTCGCTCCTAATTTATGTACATTCAAATTTTAAGTTGTGGAAGTTGTTTCCCTCCTTTCATTATAAGTACCTCTTTTTTTGCAATAATATCAAGGCAATAGGGTCAAGTTGTGAATTCAGAGTTGTTTTCAAGTGTCTTTGTAAGTGTTCTTCAATCTGTGGATCTCTAAAATTTTGGTGGATCACCTAAGTTTTGTTTTCAGCTATCTCAATTCGTACACTCTCTTCCCTTTTCCTCCAAAAGTTAGTTTAAGTTTTAATGTGATTCAAGGGTAATTCAGCCCCTAATCCAAAGGTCTACTTTCTTATAGGTCACCCAGAATCTAGAAGTGGTCCCATGTTTCACAAGATTGCTAGGTTTCACACTTAGCCTCCATGGGTGCAATCCTTAGTGACAATAGTTCCCTTGAAAAGTCCTAATAGCTTGGGGAATATCCTTAAGGAAAATATGGTGGGTCTAAGATACAAAAGACAACTTGATGAAGCTGAAAGTGTTATCAAAGAACTGAAAGATCATTTGAAGAAATCTTTTTCCAAGTGACGAGCTTGTTGAAAAACTAAATAAGATTCATGACTACATTGATAAATTGTCCAAATTGAGTGGATTTGAGGAATTTGAAGCAGCCCTGGAAGCCATGGCTAAGGAGAATGAACAATTACACAAGGATAAGAAAAATATTGAGAGAGAGAGTTTCAATCAATCAGAATGTGTGAAGAGATGGAAGAAAGGAGATCTAAAGAGAATGCAAGGAAAAATCTAGGAGATGCACTAAAGGAAAAGGATGAAGCACTGAAAGCTGTAGAGAATGAGCTTCTCAAGACAAGACAAGACAAGACAAGAGGTGGGAAAATTGCATGAACATCTGCATGATACAAATGTGGAAAATTGAAAATTCCTAAGAGAGAATGAGAATATGAGAAATGAGAATGAGAAATTAAAAGGAGAACTGAAGAATATAAATGATCTGTTGATTAAATTCAATGAAAGTACTGCAAAAATTGATGAGAAACTCAGAAATCAAAGAAGAAAAGAGACCATAGACCTAGGATATACTGATTTTACTACTTTTTAAGTTGGTAAATCTAATGGAACAAAAGAGATCAATCAAGAAGGAAAGTCTCCACTGAATGTAACAAAAAGAACTGATGGTAAGAAAGCCTAAAAGCCTGTATGTTTCAATTGTCACAAGTTAGTTCATACTACAAATGTGTGTAGGATTATATCTGCAAATAGGTCTAACACTTTTGATATATATTTCTATAACTACAATAAGTATGGTCACATTGCTCATGATTTTAGATCAAGATCCTATAGTAGATCTAGTAGTTTCAATGGCCATTGTTATAATTGCAAAAAATATGGTCACAAAGCTAATGAGTGCAAGTCAAGAGTGAACAATCAGAGGTTACTTGTCGACCGGAATACACCTTACCAAAGGGAGAGACAATTTGATGTCACATGCTCAATATGTGGTAACTATGGACATATATCTATGAATGGAAGAATGAGGACTGCAAGAGATAATGTTGGACCATGGAGATCAACTGGTATGGCATGTTTTCATTGTCATAAGATTTGACATCTAGCAAGAAATTATAGGTTAAGGTACCAATCGGTAAACCAGTCAAGTAACTAGAAAGGAAAGAAAATTGTGAATGTAGAAGAGACCAAGAAAGAAATCAGAAAGGCCTTAAAGAAGAAAGAATATAGTAAGTCATCAGAAGAATATTCATCTCCATTAGGTGTGGAGAATTATTCATCAAACTAAGCCTTCATGTGGCTTACGGTGAGAAATTATTATTGAATCCATCATTGGACCCCCTATAGGTGTGTGGTAAGATCTATCAGCATTTTAAGATGCAATAAAGTATTTTGGATAATTATGTGAAGTTTTGTGAGATTACATAGTATTTTGATCATCGGTAATGATCTTTTGGGTCAACCGATGAAAGCTATGTTCTATCAGTAAAATAATTTAGTATGTGTACAAAGGTAGATAAAAAGGAATTTTTTTTGGATTTTTTTCACCTTGTTCATTTTGAAATTTGTTAATGAGTGAAAGAAGATTTTTTTGAGTCATTTGTAGAGATCCAAGTGATAAGAAGAAATTGTTTGTCGTGATCTAGAAGAGAAAATTGATTGGTAGTCATTATGGTTGTCATGGTGGTTGTTTTCATGCTCTTTGTCAAGAGCCCTAGTTGTGAACTGTTTAAGGTATTTATCTATTATATAGATTTGTGATTGAAAGATAGGATGGCTACTACCAATTTGATTGATATAACTGAGAAACCTACACTAGATTTTAATAGACATCCATTCAAATCAACTGAAAATGACCCAATAAATGCCCTAACCATAGTGTCCTATGGTGTTTTTCACATTGAGGATGTTCGAGCATATATTCATTGCAAGTTGGAAGATCTAGGATCAAAAGCAATCTTTGAATAGTATAAGAAGTTGTGTGTGTTGAAGATTTGCCAGCAAGCTAGTACTGACTATATGTTTGTCATTGATGACAACATATGGTAAGTAGCATGTGTGGAAGACTTATGTAGTAATATTTGAGTATATGTAGCATGGACATGTTATCAGAATGATATCATGGACGCAGAGGTTAATTGTTAGAACATATAGTTATGTAGCAGATTGTGTCAGTAGTGTCCCTAACATAGTTACAGGTAGTGTTCTGTGTGTGATTGTCCATACAATCATCATGGAACCTTGCGCCTTTCGATATGTGATGAAGACATGTTAGTGATGTTACAATCATGGACATAGAGTCTGATGATTAGTAGAAGTGAAGTTATGCAGTCACTATTCACTAGTAGCAGCTTCGTGTGTTTATTCAGAAGAGCTAACAGAGATTATATTGGTTCAGGAGTTGTGCTTATCATTTCAGTATGTGCCCTTGGATTAAAAATTGGAGAAGAGTTAAGAATGTTCGGTTAAGAGTGCATGATGTAATTCAACTTGAAGAGAAAGTTTTAATTACTTTGGTAGAGCCAACAGTGTGTAGTGTATGTCTACATTTATTAATATTGGACAAGTCCCAGATTGTGTTGTGTGCTTAGTAGAGCCGACAAAATTATTATTGGAGTATGTTATGGTTTCTCTAATATTATTTCAAGGTGGTTCTAATAGGCAGACTTGATTATATCATTTAGAGGAAAGATATTTATAGGCAATCATTTGTGATTACTAAAGCATGGTTCAGAGTTGATTGTGAAGAGCAGAGCAGTGTGTGTGAAGTGTTGATCCATCAACAAAAGGTCTATGTGACAAAGTAAAGATTTTATGCTATACATTGGAACTGATCCAGATAGCAGGTCAAAGCGTAGTTCACCAAAATCCATATATAGTGTGTATCTATTATTCAGAATGTTGTATCCTTCACCTCTTTGAGCAGTGTGCTCTCGGACAATGTGTCCTCACCCCTAATAGGGTTAATTGTAAAAGACTCCTAACAGGGTCCGACCCTTGACCAAGTCACTATACTAAATGCATTGTAAAGACAACTTATAATAGGGTTAAGGATCTTCTAACAAGGATCATAATACAATAGTGTAGATTATTAGTGGGTGTCAATTCCCACTGGGGTTTTTACCTATTTGGGTTTCCCCACAACCAAAATATTGGTGTTGTGTTCAAGTTTTATTTCATTGTGTTTATGATTTATGTTTAAGTATACTTAATTGGATAAAGAATTGAAACTTGTAGATAACTGATTCACCCCCCCCTCTCATTTATCTCTTAGGAATATTCCTAACAATTGGTATCAGAGCCAAGTGCCTTAGAGAGAAATTTTAATAGCTTGAGGTTGATTAGATGGCATTCTTTAGAAAAGACAGTCCTAAGTTTGATGGAGAGAATTATCTTGATAGGAGGAACAAGATGATGACACATTTACAATGCATTGCTTTTGAAGTTTTTGAAGTGGCTATCAAAGAAGTTCAAATCCCCTCTCTAGCAGATCTTGCAAAGGATGATGCTACTAGTAAGCAGAAGGATTTTTTCCATCATAATGCAATAGAAAAAGAATCCCTTATGAGCACCCTATTTGATAGTGAGTTTTCAAAGATAAAGAAAGTAGACATAGCCTACAAGATATGGAAGCACCTAGAAGACATGTTTGAAGGAGATAAACAAGAAAAGAATGCATGAAGAAAGACATGGAAGAAAAAGTACAATACATTGGAGATGTTACCTAAAGAGAACATAAGAGCCTAGAATCAAAGGATCAATGAAGCAGTTGCTAGAATCAAAAAAAATCATGGAGAAACCTCAGAAGAAGACATCATGGACAAGGTGATGACTACCTTGACACCAGAATATGAGAACAAGATAAACATCCTTGATGAGACTATGCAATTTTCAAAAAAGGTCAACAGAGAAACCTTAATTAGCAAGATTGTTGCATTTGAAATATCAATTTTGAAGACAGAGCCTAAAAGTGAGACAACCTTCAAAGCTTCGGTCCATGGTTAGAAATCCTTGAACATCTCTGGTAATTTTGATGATGATGATGAAGAAAAATCTCTAGATGATTTTATTGCTATGATTTCTAAAAGAGAAAAGAAAGGAAAAGGAAAATATGAAGGACAGTTGCCATTTAAATGCTTTTCAAGATTGGGCACTTTGCATCTAAGTGTCCTACAAGGGTTAAAAAGTATAAGAATGACTACAAGCCTAAGTATACAAAGGAATGATACTATGTTGGAGATGGAGTATTAGATGAAGAATCAACAGAAGAGGAAATTGGATTCATTTCTCTTGAAGATGAAAAGAATTCACCAGAGTTAGCACTGATTTCACAAGCTGACATCAAGATAGATTGGATCATTGATAGTGGTTGCTCACATCACATGATAGGAGACAAAGATAGATTTGTTCATTTGGACAGATACAAAGGAGGCATGGTTAGATTTGGAGATAACACTCCTAAACCCATCATTGGTAGAGGAGCCATCACCTTGGATGGAAAGAATAGCACTGATGATGTTCTTTATGTTGATGGTTTGAAACATAACCTACTAAGTGTTGGGAAATTACTTGACAAAGGTTATAGTTTGGAGTTCAATGGAAACAAGTGCATCATTAACAACAAGGAAGGAGAAATTATTGCATCAGGATCAAAGACTAAAGGTAATGTTTTTCAGCTTAATCCAAAAGCAATTTATATTTTTGCTAAAGTAGATGATAGTTGGCTATGGCACAAAAGACTATGTCATATCAATTTTGATAACATAGTAAAGATTAGTAATGTTAAGGTAGTAAGAGACCTACCTAGCATAGAAAATCTAGTTGATACTATCTGTAGGGAATGTGTGATGGGAAAGCATGTGAGAAATTCATTCAGAAGCAAGCATAATTCAGTAGAGAACAAGTTGGATCTAACTCATACAGACCTATGTGGACCAACTCAAACAAGATCATACTATGGTGAAAGGTATTTCATTTTTTTTGTAGATGATTATTCTAGAATGATGTGGGTTGTGTTCTTAAAAGATAAGTCAGAAGCATTTGAGAAGTTCAAAATATTCAAAGCTAAGGTTGAGAATGAATCTGGACTAAAGATAAAATTTCTAAGGTCAGATAGAGGAGGAGAATTCACCTCTGATAGATTCTATATAAAGAGATAGATGATTGCACCTAGAACCCCTCAGTAGAATGGGATTCTAGAGAGAAGGAATAGGATCATCCTTGATACAATGTGCACCATCATGATTGAAGGAAAAGTTTCTCACACCTATTGGAGAGATGTAGTCAATACAACCGTTTATGCAATCAATAGATTACAATTGAGGCCTGGCGCGGACAAGAAACCTTATGAGTTATGGTTTGGCAATGTTCCCATAGTGAAATACTTCAAAATATTTGGAAACAAGTGTTACATCAAGAGGGATGAAGAAATAGGCAAGTTTGATGCAAGAAGTGATGAAGGTATTTTTCTTGGTTACTCTACTAAAAGTAAAGCTTATAGATGTTTTAACTTAATATCAAAGAAGATCATTGAAAGTGCTCATGTTAAGATTGATGAAAAGTTTATGGTTCAAGAAAGATATCATGATTACTCACCTATGATTGAAGAAGAACCCAGACCTTCCACTAGTGAGATAGTTGTTGAGGAGATGTTTGAAAGTATTGATGTATTGTTTAATGACCCTAAAACAAGTGAAGAAGAAATTCAAAGGAAGATGAGTCAGTATCACTTAAAGTTCCAAAGTATACATCTAGATATCACTCTAAGGATGACATCATTGGAGATCAGAGCAAAAAAGTCACAACAAGATCAAAAGAAAAGAATTCAGCAAGCAATGAAGTTGTATTTTTACTATCTTAGATTGAACCTCTAAGTGTTGCAGATGCATGTAATGATTCAGATTGGCATGATGTTATGAAAGAAGAACTAGATTAGATTATTAAGAATGATACTTGGGAACTGGTCCCAAGACCTAGTGATAAGAATGTAATTGGAACAAAATGGATATTTAGAAACAAGATGAATGAATATGGTATAATAGTAAGAAATAAAGCAAGGTTAGTATGTAAGGGATATGCACAGAGAGAAGGCATTGATCATTCAGACACATTTGCACCTCTGAGTAGATTAGAAGCTATTAAGTTGTTTCTAGCTTATGCAACAGTCAAAACATCAAAGTCTATCAGATGGATGTCAAGTTAGCATTCTTGAATGGAGAGTTAAAAGAAGAAGTATATATTGAGCAGCCAAAAGTATTCACCCTATCAGATAGACTTGATATGGTATGCAGATTGAAGAATGCCCTCTATGCACTTAAGCAAGCCCCTAGAGTATGGTATGAGAGACTTGATGGATATCTAACAAAAATTGGATTCAAGAAAGGAGCAACAGATTGTAATCTATTCATAAGAGAGACATCTGAAGGTCTACTACTTGTATCTATATTTTTTGATGACATTATCTTTGGGGGTAATGACAAACTTAATACAAAATTTACTAAGGAGATGTAGAGTGAGTTTGAGATGAGCATGATTTGACCTATCAAATACTTCTTGGGAGTAAATTTGCAACAAAAAGAAAAAGGTATTTTCATTAATTAGTCAAAACATGTGAAAGAGATATTGAATAAGTTCAAGATGGATGATTGCAAACTGGTGGGTACAACTATGATAATAGGATGCAAGCTTACAAAAGAAGATGATTCTCCACTAGTAGATACAACACTATACAAGTCTATGATTGGTAAACTCATATATCTTACTCAAACTAGACTAGACATTTCTAATGCAGTTGGCATAGTCGGAAGATTTGCAGTAGAGCCTAAACAAAGTCACCTCATGGTAGTAAAGAGAATATTCAGATATTTGTAGGGAATTATAGATTATGGTCTATGGTATCCTAACTCAAAGAATGTTGAGCTTCATGTCTATATAGATTCTGATTGGGTAGGATGCGTTGATGATAGAAAGAGTACATTAGGTGGAGTAGTGTTTCTTGGTGACAGACTTTTCACTTGGACAAGCAAGAAGCAAAATTGTATTTCTCAGTCAACATTAGAAGTGGAGTATGTTGCAGCAGCCCTAAATTATTCTATAATTGTTTGGATCAAGAAAATGATGAAGTACTTTGGTATTCAGATTGATTATCCTATTTCTATTCATTGTGATAATACTAGCACTATCAACATGTCAAAGAATCTTGTGATGCATGCAAAGACAAAGCATGTAGAGATTAAGTATCACTTCCTAAGAAAGAAAGTGGCATAAAAAGAAGTCAAATTGGATTATGTGAGTACAAAGGAATAGCTAGCAAATATATTCACAAAACATTTACCAAAGGATAATTTTGGGTATCTCAGGGAGAAGTTGGGAGTAATTCCTTTTCCTAATTCTTCTTAGAGAAAGAAGAAAGTGCATCAGTCCTCAAGGACTGGTGGATGGTTGACTACTCTACTTCAGGAGTAGTACCAATGCTTAAACTGATTGGTGACCTTTTCCATTGATGTCAAAGGGGGAGTAATATACAGTCATGAAAAACAAAAGTAAAGGAGTAATATACTAAGGGGGAGCAATATTCAGTCATGAAAGCAGTTCCGTTGAGAAAATGGAGAATGTTGAAGAATATTACAAAAGATGGAGGATTCATCCTTGGGGAGTTTTGATGGATAATGTTATAAAAGAATTGCTCATTTGGATTGGTGGTATTTTTCATTCCATATGTTTCCATCAATGCCAAAGGGGGAGATTGTTGGAGATTTGTCAGCAAGCCAGTACTAATTGTATGTTTGTCATTGATGACAACATATGGTAAGTAGCATGCATGGAAGACTTATGCAATAAGCTTTGAGTATATGTAGCATGGACATGTTATCAACATGATATCATGGATGTAGAGGTTAATTGTTAGAATAGACAGTTATGTAGTAGCTTGTGTCAGCAGTGTTCCTGACAGAGTTACAAGCAATGTTCTTTGTGTGATTGTCTGTACAGTCATCATGGAGACTTGCACCTTTGGATATGTGATGAAGATATGTTAGTGATGTTACAATCATGGATGTAGAGTCTGATGATCAGTAGAAGTGAATTTATGTAGTTGCTATTCACCAGTAGCAATTTCCTATGTTTATTCAGAAAATTTGACAAAGATTATATTGGTTCAGGAGTTGCACTTATCATTTCGGTATGCGCCCTTGGATTAAAAATTGGAGAAGAGTTAAGAATGTTTGATTAAGAGTGCATGATGTAATTCATCTTGAAGAGAAAATTTTAGTTACTTTGGTAGAGCCGATAGTGTGTAGTGTACGTCTACATTTATTAATATTGGACAGGTCCCATATTGTGTTGTGTGCTTAGTAGATCCAACAGAATTATTATTGGAGTATGTTATGGTTTTTCTAATATGATTTCAAGGTAGTTATAATAGGATGACTTGATTATATCATTTAGAGGAAAGATATTTATAGGCAGTCATTTTTGATTGCTAAAGCATGGTTTAGAGTTGATTATGAAGAGAAGACAAGAGTGTGTGAAGTGTTGAGCCATTAGTAGAAGGTTTATGTGACCAAGTAAAGAGTTTATGTTATACATTGGAACTGATCCAAATAGTAGGTCAAAGCACAGCTCACCAAGATTCAGATATAGTGTGTATCTATTATTCAAAAGGTTGTAGCCTTCACCTCTTTGAGCAGTGTGCTCTCAGACAGTGCGTCCTCACCCCTAAAAGGGTTAATTTTAAAAGACTCCTAACAAGGTCCAAACCTTGACCAGGTCACTGTACTAAATGAACTATAAAGACAACTCCTAATAGGGTTAAGGATCTTCTAACAAGGATCATAATACACTAGTGTAGATTATTAGTAGGTGTCAATTCCCACCAGGGTTTTTACCTATTTGGGTTTCCCCATAACCAAAATATTGGTGTTGTGTTCAAATGTTCTTCAATTGTGTTTATGTTTTATGTTTAAGTATACTTAATTGGATAAAGAATTGAAATTTTTAGATAACTGATTCACCCCCCCCCCCCCTCTCAGTTATCTCTTGGGACTATTCCTAACAATGTGATGATAAATTAGTGTTGAAAGATGAACAAAAATGCATTGTTGAAATAGTTTTTCATCATATGGCTAGTTATCTTGATAATTTTGAAGAGGATCAGATTAGATATGTCTTAAGTAGGGTCCATGATCAGTTCATGTGGCTTGACTGACCACATAGGATTACAAAGAAGGTAATTTATAGTGTAATAGATCTATGTTCAACCAGTGAAGTACCTATTCTACAAAATATTCCTAAAGAATAAGTAATTAGTTTCACTAAATCTAAGTGGGATGGTCATGTGATGATTTTGAATGACATCACAAATGAAGAGGTGAAGTATGCATAAATGGTCATATGATACAAAGTTTACCATTCCATTGAGATGAATATCATAGCTGGTAGTTCTATTCATACAACATATAAGATGATCAAAGAAAATGGTAATTATAATCTGGCCTGAGCGATGAGGGAGCAATTAATGTTGAACCTTGAGAAGGACAAGAAGGACAAGAGATAGAAATTCAAGTATGGTTAGGTGATTATGTTCTTATTCTTCTATTTCCAAAACATCTTTCCTAGTACTGGTTATGTTGCATGGACAGTAGGTACTCCAACTTTTATTTAGATTAACATGATCAGAATCTTAGGAAGTGATTTTACTAGAAAGATTTGTGGTTATTTCAAGGAATTTAAGAAAAATATGCATGCAAAGGAGAGGATACCTTCTAAAATTGTTGATAATTACAAGGACACTATTTATTTCATGGTTGATAATGACACTTTTCTAATGGAAGTAGTTGAGCCAGGACCTCATGGGTGATGCCTATGGGTTATGAAGTGGATGGAGATATTCTGACAATGTATGCAGAAAATGTTTTAGCTCAACTGATAGATCCCAAGACTCCAAGGTGTGGGACATTTCAAGAGAAGTCACTCCAAGTGCATAATGAATTGTTGAAACCAGTTATTGAGAAGAAAGTTAAAAAGGAAGTGGAACATTTTATGATTCAAAAAATATTTACAAAGGATAAAATTGAAAAAGCTAGAGCCAATCATGTTGTTGAACAAGCTAGCATTTTAGGAAAAATAGAAGATGAAGATCTTGAAACAATTAGTGCAATCAGTAGTGTCTCAATTAGTAGGAAAACAAGAAGTGCTACTACAATAAAGAAGGAGAAAAAAAATTCAGTGAAGATTCCAATCAGAAGTCTAGTCAAGAGGACACAATCAGATCCTTCAAGAGCCAAGGAGGCTACAACTGCAAAAAAATTGCTAGAAGGAAAAAGCAAAGGGATACAAATAAGGATGATGACAAAGTTGAAGGAATAGAGTTAGAGGAAGAGAAGAAGGAACTAAAGGCTCAGGGACAGAAATATAAAGTGGTAGGATCCCCCACCACTAAGTCAATTAAGCTTGAATTAGATTTCAAATTGTTTGTTTATGTTGATAATATTATCAATGAAGTGATAAAGTGGCATATACTTGTTGGAGCTAAAAATTATTATGATAATTTTGGGAAGTAGGACCAAGAACAAATTGAAGATTCTTTAGTGTATAGCATGAACAAGTTTATCCTAATTTTGATGGAGTTACAAGGATAGATACCTACTTCCTTGTATAATAAACTTGATGCTAGGTGGAATACAATAATTAGATAGGATAAGGAGTTAATCTAGTATGATCTATTGTAACTTCAATAGGAGATGATAGAAGAAGTAATTAATATGATACTTGTAGATACAAGACCACTATTCAGGACCAAGAAAAGATTAACAAGATTATTGTGTGGTTAATATCTTGAAGCTCAAGATGAAACTGAGGAGATATTGATGAGACACTTGGGTATGTTAGAAGTCACAAAGGACGATGAACCGGTAAAAGAGCATGAAGATGATCCATTGGTTACTCAAACTAATGAAGGATTTCATATTGATGGTGTAAAGGTCACACTTGAGGAACTTAGAGATGAAATGGATTATTCAAGTGATATCCCTACTATGGAAGTACAAGATGAATGTAAGGATAAAAAGGAAGAATAGCTAGTAAACATGGGTTTTGATTAGACTATGACCGATTGTGAACAAGAAAATATTCCTACAGATGATTAGTAGGAAGATCAAGAAGAGGAAAAGTAGGATATAGATAATATTGTGCAAATAAAACAAGAGGTAATGACAAGAAAAGAAAAAGAAAAGACACAACCTTCCTCACTATCAAAGATGAGAGTTGATGATGATAATATACTAGTCAAGGGACAAGTTGACTTGAGCACAATGATCCTAGAGAAAATGATGAATTTTTCTATGACGATCAAGACTAAGGCCAAGAAAGATAAGCTGAAACAAGATGAGAAGGATACTCCAATTGAGTAGCTAGGAAATTTAATCACAACTACTGATGATAAAATCAAAAGTTTGGAGGATGCTGCAATAGAAAAAACATAAAAGGTCTATGAAAAGAAAAGATCATAGAAATTATCACACTCCATTTCCCAAGATAGAACACTCTTACATTGGTTTTGAATCAGATTAAGGAAGCATTACTTGAAGGAGGTAAAACATTGAAGACTATTTTTAATTTTACTCATTTTATGCAAGATCTTGAGAAGAAAAAGGTTGAAGCTCAACAAGAGCTGAATATTTTGTTACAAAATTTTGATCCCATTAATATGAATGCTACATCTTTTAGAGTTGAGGTTGGTAAGATAAATCAAAAGATGAAAAACTACAGGGATGAACAGAATAAGAGACTTGGCAATTTAATCAAATTATAGAGTATTTTGATTCCAAAATTGGATATTTTACAATAGAGTCTGAAGGAAGTTGATCAAGCTTTACCACCTCGTCTACTGAACATAGTTGAAGGATTAGAGGACTTAGCATTTTCACTTCATGGAAAGATACTTATTTGGATAATTTACAAAATTCATGGGTCAATGATTGGAAAATGTTGAAGACTAATTTCTATGAGATATTTAATAGATTGTAAATTATACTATGCTACACTTGATTAATAAATTTTTTCTTTTTTCATATCTTGTAACACCTTTGTCATTATTTTCAAAGGTGGAGTAGTAGTAGTGTTAGAAAAATTGTTATGTATAACATAGGGTAGTAGTGCATAGTTATTGACACTTAGTAAATTTTTCCCTATCTTGCCATCAATGTTAAAGGGCGAGATCATTGGTATTTTGATGAAGCTAATATTTTTTTTGGTGACATGAGTGTATTGTGTTGTTTTAATTATTGGAAACATGTTTGTTTGATGTCAAGAGATCAGATTTACTAATGGTATTGAAAGATCAAATGGAGAAGCAACTAAGTGTTCAATCAATTGGTAAGAAGATAGTATGCAAGATTTAGTTGACTAGATCTGGATTTGGAGATTGATTTAAGGTGTGTGAACATATGGACATTATCTAAAGAGGTATATTTGACTACTTATATGATCACATTAGCTAGTTTGAATATTTGATTGAGTTATTAAGGATTGAAGTGATACTGACAGTTAAGACAAAGTACTAGTTAATATTGTTGGTTAGATCAGTGTTGTGGTCAAGTGTAAGTGGTTAGACAACATGTTTTCAAGATTTGATGCTTGAGGCCGACATCAAGGATGTTGAATTTTGATTTTGGCATGCTCGCTAATATGTTAAGTTAGATTTGAGGGATAACTTGTAAAACATTTTAGGGTACTAGCACCAACCTAGAAAAACTATATTAATGGTTAATAAAATTGTTAAGTATGTGATTGAGATGGTATGTAGTGACTAATAGAGATTGTTGAAGATAGTACAGAGGTAGTGAAGTGTCAGAATAGTGTAAATTTATTAGGAATACATTGGATCTTTCATGCACTGAGTGGAAACATCAAGTTATTCTTTACTTGTTGATTCTAATAGATTAGCAAGATAAAACCTTTAATAAGGTCACTTTTAATAGTGTGAGCTGGATCTTTAACAGGATCTGATGTATTAATCCTCTAACAAGGTGAAATCTTGAAAGGAGTTTTAAATCCCTTGATAGGGTAGTCTTTAAGAGGACTATTTTAGTTCTTAATCAGACTATAAGTTCTCTTAATCAGGTAAAACCTTAGAAGGGTTTATCAGAATTTCTCCTAACATGGATGATTTCATCAGTGCACTGGTGAAATTTATCGGCACTATCCCCACATGTGGTTTTCTTCCTCTAACAATGGTTTCCATGGAAACAAATATTGTGTCTTGTGTTCATTGAGTGTGAATGATTTATATGTTATGCTTCATTTTTATATTTGCATTTTCATGTTAGTAATTGAGGAAGATAATTGTTAAAAGTTATAGAAACAATAATTTTCCTTGGATTAGAGACATAAAGATAGGTGGATTAGCCAAATACTCTTTGATTTGATTGAAAGACTCTTCGCATGTATCATCCCAGTTGAATTTCACACCCTTGTGAAATGATTAAGTAAATGGTTATTCTCTTTCTTCTAGTTGAGAGATAAATCTCCTTATTGATTGTAGCTTACCTTGCAGAGTTCTTATTTGTTTGATGTTCTTATGTGGTTAAATTTCCATTATAGATTTCACTTTAGCAAGATCCACCTCAATTCCTTTTTTTATACTATGTAACCTAAGAGTTTCTCATAAGTAACTCCAAAGGAAAACTTCCTTAGATTCAATCTGAGCCTAAAGTGTTCCATCCTATCAAATATATTACCTAAATCCTCTAGATGATTTTTTCTGCTGACTAATTTTTCTAGTGTTTCATCTACATAATCCTCCATGCTCTTATGCATCATCTCATGAAAGATAGTAGTCATATCTCTTTGATAGGTAGTACCTACATTATTGAGCTCAAAAGGAATAACATTTCAGAAAAATTTACCCCACACACATGTGAAGGTAGTTTTCTCTTGATCTTTTGCTTCTATCTTAATCTGATTATATCTTGAAAATCCATCAATTAGAGAATACATTATGTATCCTATTGTGAGTTCTAAAATCATATCTTTTTTTGGAAATGGAAAGCCATCTTTAGGGCATGCTCTATTAAGATCTTTGAAGTCAGTGCATACTTGGATAGACTTATCTGGTTTTGATATAGGAACAATATTGGATATCCATTATGCATAGTCTATGGCTTTGATAAAACTAGCTTTAAGAAACTTCTCTAATTCAAATTTTACCAATAATGCCACATTGGGCTGCATTTTCCTTAACTTTTTCTTGACCAATTTTACCCCATATGCTAGCGATAAGTGGTGCATTATCAAGTTGGGATCTAGTCCAAACATATCAAAATATGACCACATAAAATTAATTTTTCTTTCTCTCAATAATTGGATGAATTCATGTTTCTCTTCTTCTGATAATAATCAAGCAAGGTGTATTAGATAAGGAGACTCTTCTATTCCCAAGTTGATCAACTATGTAGGATGAATAAGAATTGATGACCTTTCTTGAAAGTGATCAATAATTATATCAAGTTTCTCATCTTCAAGTGCCTCAAAGAGGTTTTTACCATCAGATACATCTTTTGTATTTATTGTTTTAGGATCTTATATTACCACGATGTGGTTTTTACCATCATATATCCTTTTCTTTTTATTTTTCTTCTTTTGACTAAGAAACTTGATATCCTCAACTATCATTGTCACTCTAGGTTCACTGACGGATGAAGTTAGAGGTTCAATAATGTTTAGGTAACAGGCTATAGAATAGTCATTAAGGAAAGTAGGTAAGTCACTAGGCTCATTTTGGTCCCATTCAATAATCTTGGGATGCAACAAGGATAATGAGGCATCAAGATTCATTTCAATTTCTTCTAGGATCATGATCATGTTATGATCAATACTTTTGACTATAAAGATGAGGTTTTAAAAGTTACTCCTCGAAGGATTGTTTATAACTCTAAGATATTTACCACCCTCATTAGAATCATTGTCGATACATGAACCAAATTCAAATGGTCTAACACTTGATATTTTCCCCTCTTCGATTTGATACACATACTTATGAAGGACATCTAATTCAATATCTCATGTAGCATTGGAATATGTATCGCACTCATATTCATGTAAATCTATTTCACTCTCCTCTAATAGTTGTAAGGCATGTGCAATTGTGATTGTTTCCTCTTCACTAGTAGAATTATCTTCTTGTTTATTTTCAAGCTATTGATGAGTCATTATTGTGATTTTTAATCTTCTCCTTGATATGTGGCATTCTCTTCTGATTGGTGTTCATCCTCTTGGGTTGGTTTTCTTGAAGTGGAAGTTTCTACTTGATGGGTAGTGCTTTCTCCTTGTAAAAACAAAAACCTTTCATATGATATGGGATCACCTTCTACTTATTATTGAGATGAATCCTCTTCATGATCAAAGATGGGACCATCTTGACATAAAGGATTAGCTTCTTCCTCTTTGTAACTTAATCCAATTTTGTCCTTTGGGTTTCTAAAGTCCATGTACATAGGTTCTACAAGTCCTTTTTTTTCCTTCCAAGATCTATGTATCCTATTTGTTGCATGATATGATAGCCCTTCCCATATTTTTGAGGGGATATTTCAACATGTTTTACTTCTTTATTCACTCATCTTATGTGTCTCTATAAATCCATCTTAGAACAACTTTCTCTTCATTCTCTTCAACTAAATAAGCATTATCTCTTAAAAAAAGCCCCATCATGTATAGTCAATGATTTTTAACTAGAAGGTCTAGAGGATGATGATGGTTTCTTGTGAGATCTATGTGATGTGGGTAAAGAAACTATAGAGGGTAATTGATCAAGTTTTTACTCCCCCATTCAATTTTCCTAAAATCTTCAACTTCTTTTCAAAATCTCTCAATGTTTTAGCCCTATAAATCTCAACCTTTTTCTCATTAGATGCCTCCCTATTATGGGGAACCATGCTATCATTAGCTTGTCTTAAGTTATTGTAAGAGTAACTGGTGTCTACTGCTATAATTACCTCAGCTCCATTGTATGAGAATTTTATACATTGGTGGTAAGTGGAAGGCACTTCTTTCATGTCGTGGATCCATGGTCTACCCAAGATTATATTGTATGCAAGAGGTAAATCAAGAACTTGGAAAACCATGTCCTTATCAATAGGCTCCACTATGATAGGAAATACAACTAATCCTTTAGATGATCTCTCTTCATCATCATATGCCTTTATGGTTATCTTCCTTCTTGGATCTATAGCATGTTTAGAGAATCGCAAGGTTGCTACAAGATTTAGTGTATGTCAGTTGGTAATGCGGATGGTTAAGAAATTTTAAATGATTTTGTCAAACGTATGTTAAACGCATGTTAAACACATCATTTAACATGTTTTTGACATGATGCTTGTGAATTAGGACCTATATGTACAATAGTTGGTTATGCAGATGGTTAATAAATTTTTCATCTTCTTCTAAAAAGAAAGATAATGTGGTGTTGTTAGATGACCAACCATGGCTTGAAATTGACTAACATCTAGATCCTTTGGGATGGTTATTTCTAATAAGGATGGAGAGATTTTGAGAAATTCCAATATTGATATTTGAGCCATAGTACATTGAAGTTGATCCACCAATCTATAATTTTATGAGGAAGTTGATGTAAGCTATTTGGATGTACTAGGTTTTGATGATACTAGATGTTTGGATGAGACACCTTTGAGAGTGACCTTTGATTGGCTTATTGTTACAACATTAGAAGATTCAAACTCCTTATCTTTGATGATGATGAAATTGATGGACTATTCATAGGATTCAATCATGTTGATCATGTTTTCATTATATTAAGTGTAGTTCACTTCGGCATCTTTAGAGTTTGATGTTCCACCTTTCTCATAGTTAGGAAGCGGATCTTTAAATGTGGTGTGATCATTATTAGTTTTATGTCCATCAATTGTGATTGTTTCATTATCAATTAAGTCTTGAATTATGTGTTTGAGTTTTATACAGTCATTGGTCTTGTGGCCTTTTTTTTATGATACTCATAGTAGTGATCATCATTTCACCATTTAGGCTTGATTTGGGGTTTCCATGGTTTTGAATCTAGTAAAATAATGATCTTATGTATGATAAAAGTTTTTAATGTTGTTTCAAGTGGTTCTCCAAGAGGAGTGAAATTTATTTTAGGATTTGATGCCCAAGGTGATTTTTATTTGTTTGATTCATGATTGCCTTTGAATGTGTATGTACTATTAGGAGCTTTAGAAGCTTGGATGCTACTTGAAATATTAAAAACTGGCAACTTTGGTTTGATGTTGGATGCTTCAATAGCTCCATCATTTACTACATACATGTTTTTTCCCATAATTTAGACTTTTCATTGTTGTTGGAATTAGGATTATTAGAGAACTTGGTGTCTTTGTAAAGGTTGATTTCCCCCTTTCTTACCAAAACATATTTAATTTTGATAGCACTATCCACCAATTTGTCAAAGGTGGTTGGGCATTTCAATTAAAGAGAAAAATTCATTTACGGGATCAAATTGATGATGAAGATATATATTTTCACATTCTTAGGAATTTATCTAGGATATCTCGCAAACATGTTTCTCCATTTTTAAAGGAAGGTGACAAATTATTCTCCAACTTTTTGTTTAGTGTTGTAGAGATCTAGAACTGTGGTAGTGTGTTGTATGTTGTATGAGTATTTTTGAATGAATCATTTGATCAAATCAAAAAAGGATTTGATACCTGCGAGCATCTTGGAGAACTAGTCCATGGATTGGGCACCCAGACTTCTCAGAAATAGCCTCATTAGTGTAATACCCCAAAAATGGGCTATAGATTCACTAACCTCTCACATCAACAAATCAAATGAAATTGACATCAAATTCCTAACCTAAGGCACATATGCACATCAGTTTATCAAAAATTGATTATCCTAATTCTGCATTGGGGAATATTCCTTGAATATTCCTAATTATCCTAATTATCTTTAATTGAATATTATTTGGCGATAAATCATATTTATCCTAGAAATTTGATTAATTGAATATTCTGAATATTTAATTAATTAAGTTTAATTCTGCCACCTAATTATTTAATTAGATTTTATTATATTTATTCTTAATTATATTGTTTAATTTTGACAATAAATCAAAAATTCTATGAATAATTGATTAAATTCTTATATAATTAATTAAATCTAGTTGTCAATATTTAATGATATAGTTTGGAATAAATTTTGATTAAATAATTGATAACCCATAAATCAATTGTTTTAATTCAAAATCAGTTAAGTTGACAATAAATCACTTTATTTTTAAATTAATTCATATTAAATCATGCACAATTAGAAAAGAAGTCAACTTTAAATCAATTTTCAATTTCAAATTGTTAACTTTCTAAACTTGACATCTGATGATGAGTTCAAAAAAAGTGAACTAAACTCTATTTTGAGTCAAAAAGTGCTTTTGCATGATCTTATGAGTTGATCTATTCTTGATTTATTGATAACTCAAAAATCAACCTGAGTTTATCAAGAGTGATTTATAGTTTTTCTCAATGCATCCTCAAGCCCTGGATTTCTATAAAATGAAGGCTTAGCTCTTCACAAAAGGATCCCTCGAATTTGCACAATTACATGAATTTGCATCTAAAGAATGAAGCTCTTGTGAACAAGGTGATTGTGAGATTTTGTTTTTGTTTTTTAGGGTTCATAGCATTCATTCATTCATAGCATATCATTGTTAAATCAATTTGCATATCAGTTTCATTCATCTAGATTAGTTTCATATCAGTTTTCATCATAATTGCATCAAAAATAAAAATAAAAAGATTAATTTGCATTCATATCTCATTGGTTTCATCATTTTAAATCATTTGTTTAGGTGTTTCATTGTCACTCATCTCGGTCTGAATCTGAGAATACCATACACACACCTACTAGAAGGCATTAAATTGCTTGGTTAGCTAGTTTCATTTATATTGCAAATTTTTTATTTGCTAACCTCTAATGTTTTACTAAAGTGTTGTGTCCATAGCTAGGTACAATTTTCATGCACACATTTTTGGTGCCCACCATGGGGCCCTGAAATGGGTTTTCATTCATCTTCTGGCAATTTCTATCAATTTTCTATCATTTTCTATCAAAACTATGATTTTTAGTTTTTGTCCATACATTTTTCGTACAAGTTTTGACAAAGTGTCATGCCAGGACCCCCTTACTATTGTATGACAGTTTGTGTTTTCAAGAATCATCCTGGTTCTTATAGATTTTCATTTCAGGACTACTCTATCGTGTGTGCATAGACCCATTATCGTATCATGCCTGGATTGTCATACGGGAGGTAACCCACTATCGTACAAGTTTTTGTACTAGAGATTCAATTGTCGTATCAAATTTTTAGTCTGTCTTTCAAATTTGATTTTTTGATTTGGGCTGAAAACCAACCCTAACAATTGAGATCTTCTATTTCTGATTGGTACTTGTTGATTCTGATTGGAAAAGCACAAAAAAAATTGCAAAATAGGTAAAATCTACTAAGCGTGTTGCGAAGGAACTCAGGTATTCTATTACATCTAATAACACTTCAATTTGGGACATAAAACAAATTATCACATGTCAAGCTTGAGTGTCTTTCCTATTTTCATAAAACACACTTCGGTTTTGGGCTCTAAAAATGAACATAGATTTGCTTTCTGCATATCTGTTACATAGTAATTAGGCCCTATGAACACTATTTGTGGAGTTCTTGAGGGAGTGGGCTTCATTCTCTTTTTTTCCATGTGAAGCTCTTCTCGAAGATAGATCCCCTTGTAGGTAGAGAGGATACTATGATTATCTCACATTCTACTTGGTTTGGTCCTCAACTTTGATCGGTACGTTCTCTCTTGGTCCCACTTAGAGAGCTCGGTAGACATTTTTGTTGACATCACAAACCTTGGTGAGGTGATTTTAGTCTTAGCATGTCAAAGAATCTATCTACTATGTTTGGGTAAAAGTGAAAAGGCTAGAGGATTATGCTCTACTCCCTTTTTGGGTAGTATCAGAATCTCAGATCCTTGAATCTGGACCAAGTCCCCATGTGGTCTATTTTGTGAGTCACCTTTAGAGAGGGTTAATCATAGTGGACATTCCCTTTATTGGGTTAACCATGTGGATGGAACCTCAAGCGGTAATAGCTATTTTTGCTTTGGTAGCAATAGTCGCTATATAAATGTCTTTGTGGAAGAAATATCCACAAGTGTAGTCTCTTGTTGGGCTATCAGATCTCAGCAACTCCTGATTGATTAAATTCTCAGACTGTGTCAAAACCCCGGTGCACCTAGAATGGATTTCTCCCTCTTGAGATTACAAAAGTTGCAGAGTCAGACCATTACTAAAAACCCTATTGCTGCCAAATTTCCATTTGCTAGGACTATGTGTGTGATTGGAAAAAATTTTGAAAACATACACAAGTAGCATTCCTAGGGTTAGAACAATAATTCACTTGATTTTTCATGTGCAAGGTTGCTTTATCCCTTGCTCATTTTTTTCAAACGTGCTTGAATTCCCTTAATTTTTATTCTATGTGCTTTTTATCTACTTGGTTGTTGGAACTGAACGAACCAAAGATGAACTATTACATAGATCTTCAAACCTGGATAGAGAAACGTGCAAATAATTTGATACTAAAAATTGTAAAATTGCAAATGTGAAGCAAAATTCCTTTCTGGAGTCCAAAGTCATCCCACAATCTCAAAAATTTGTATGATTTTTGCCCAAGTGTCATGCCAGAACCCTTATATTGTCATACATGAGACTATATACTGTCGTACAAGTGTTGTCAGAAAAAAGTTAAGAAAAATCAATCCTTGGTGTCAACTTTCGTATGAGTGTTGCAATTTTCATACAAGTTCTTTCAATTGTCATGCCAGACCTCACCCAGACTCGTACGATCCTAGAGAAACTCATATCAAAATTTTGAAAAATTGCCAGGAACTTGCCAAATTTGTCAAAAATTTAGTTTTTATAGCCTACTTCCAGATTCTATCAGAAAATTCACTGTGTCTGAAATAGAGCAGAACCCAAAAGAATCCAATCATTTTCCCAAAGTGGTTTGTTAAGTTTGATCCAGCCTTCTGATTTATCAGTTTGAATCTTGTTCATTTTGTGTCAAAACCTTGTCAAAATTATGTTCAATCCAATCTTCAACAAAATGGCTAAGTGTTGTGAGCTCATGTCCACCATCTTTTGGGCATCTACCCATACATCTAGGGCATAGTATCCTTCATTTACATCCAATTGAATCTTCAATCAATCCAATCTTGACAAGGTTGCGTCATTTGATCTTCTTGAATCAAGTCATTCTTCAGTTGTCTTCATCTTTCTCTTTTGCTTCACTTGAAGTTAATGGTGGAAAATAGAGCTTCCTCGCAAAGAAAACAAGGAGAACAACCCAAATTCTCTTCAGAAGCATCTTTTGTGATTGCTCAGACATTTCATCAACTTTACAACACAACAAAATTTGTATAAGATGCTCTTGGAAATATTTACTTGAAAGGTGGTTACATCACCCCACCTATATCTGTTCATGGAGGTGCCCAAAAAAATCCACATCAATCAATCCTTGGTAGTGCTCATAACAACACCATGTCTCAAGGAGGATCAAACAAGGGCTCGCAAGGACAAAAATCTCAACATGGTGTGGATCAAGAACCCACACCTTTTGAAATCGTTGAATATCAAAATGATGATAACTTCAAAAGAATGATGAGACATTTCTTGCATGAAGAGAAAGAGGCATATTTCCTAGATCTAGCTCGACAAGGAGCCAAACTTCCTCCAAACTTCAATGTTGAAGATATCATTACTCAAGAGGAAGAGACTCCTATTATAGCCATGATGAAACAGATGCATGCTATGCAAGTAAAGTTAAACAAGATGGAAAAAGAGAAAGAACCCAAATAATTTTCTATGGAGGCTCTATGCCCCTTTCCATTTGATAAAAACTTGTACATGCCACCATTCCCGAAAAGAGTGGATATACCAAAATATGATAAGTATAATGGCAACTCTAACCCTCAAGATCATGTCAGAGAATTATGTACTCAATGCATGGAGTTTATGCATGATCCAACCTACTTAATGCATCCTTTTCCTTGATCTCTAGGAGGAGCAGCCATTCATTGGTTCTCTAAAATGCCTACAACAATCAAAACCTTTGAGGAGTTGATCAAAATGTTTTATCAAAAATACTCCTACAACATTCAACATCTGATCACCATGATCGATATCTACAATCTAAAGAAAAACTCAGGAGAACCCTTCCTGACCTTCCTCAAATGATGGAGGAAGAAGTTTTCACTCTATGCTCGACCTATTCTGGAAACTAAAAAACTCAAAATCTTCATCAACAATCTGGGTCCAAAACTCAATTATCCCTTGCAAATGCAAAATCATACATCCTTTGATAAAATGGTAGAGAATGCCATCAAAATTGAGAATGTACTTGTCAAAAAAGGAGACATATCACTTCATAAGGAAAATAAGTATGAATCTAGTTCTAGTTCCAAAAAAAAGACAAAGGTAAATTCTGGAACAAGAACAAGAATGTTGTAACAAATAGCATTGTTGATCATGTCAGTGTCCCATCAAAGGCACCAACATTCAATCTCACCATGGGCACTCAAGCCATAAAAGCTTCTTAGGAAAAGGCATCTGAACCTTCTCAAAAGTCAAAAGACTACAAACCATGGGTTACAACACCAAAACATGAGTTCACTCCTTTGGGTGAGTCCTTAGAATCTACCATGAAAACTCTCTTGGTGAACAAAATCATCTCATTGCCTGAGATAAAAACATTTGATCCTTAACCTAAACCAAAATGGTGGAAAGAGACCGATTTCTATGACTTCCATCAAAACAAGGGTCATAAAACCAATAACTACATATGCTTGAAACATCTCATACAAGACAAAATTGATAATGGAGAAATTGTAATTGACAGTCACAAAACCAACAATGATCATATGGTGTTCACGGAACCATTTCCGAAACATGGTCAAAGAGATTCATCTTCTCATCCTAACATGGGTGCTAAAATCAATTACACCTATTCTTGAAGCAATGCTATCATAAATATGGTGGAACCATGCCTATCTAAACATTGCAATGTCATCACAATTGTAAGAAAGGATAGAGATAATCAATCAGCAAATGTAGTAACTCAATCACAAGCTCAGGCACATCTGCAAGGAAAAAACTTGAATTCATCCAATGCCCCTAAGGTGCCTTTCAATCTTTCATCTACTTCTAAACAGAGGGCAGCCTCAAAATCATCAAATCCTAAAGAGACCAGGCCTACATCATATAGTATTTTCCACTAACTCCAACATACCAATGCAAAAATATCCATGTTTGAGTTGTTTCGGATATCTCCTGCTCATAGGGCTATTCTAGATAAGGCTTTGCTCAATTCCAATGTTCTTAGAAATCTTGATCTAGATAGATTATGGACTATGGTTGGTCATCTGACATCCCCCCTGTTAGGAATGGGAACACTGAGAGGAGGGGATGAATAAATGTTCATTGTATTTTATCTTTTCACTTAATCTTTAAACTGAACATAAATGCTTAAGTACTGAAATGAACAACCACATAAACATGAAACATGAAATCAACACATAACATCAATATGGTTACGGGGAAACCCAAATAGGTAAAAACCCCGATGGGAATTGACACCCACTAATATTTTGTACTAGTGTTTTATAATCCTTGTTAGAAGATCCTTAACCCTATTAGGATTTGCTTTATAATGTATTAAGTGTTGGTAATTTGGCTAATGTGGATGCATAGATGTTGTCATTATGGCAACATATGATCTCTATTGAGAGCGCAGAATCTGGAATGCAAGTATGGCAAGTTGAAGGAAGAAATTGTCTAAGTATGGATACAGTGATCCTGACAGAGCACCCGATGAAGATTTAGTTGGTGACATCCACTGGAGCAATATTTTTGTTTTCCTAGTTAACTAAAGCTTCTGTAGAGTATGAGGATACCCCATCTCAGTGCACATAAAGTTTGGAGTAGTACAAATGAAGTTATTCGAAGTTTACCGAAGACAATTTTTGCAGACAGAACAGTTTTGGAGACAGTATTAGTGAAAGAGTTAAGGGATTATTTTTGCTTGTCAAAATAATGACTTAACATTATGAAGGGATGACATCCTATATGTTTACTCTTGGATAAATGTTTTGGAAGCTAACCATATAAAGTTATTATCTCTAATAACTCATATATTAGGCATACTTGAAATGTAATGAAAAAGTGTGTGATGTGTAAAAAGAAAGAAAAGGATAACTTGCAATAGTTGTATATTGTGATAGCAGCAAAGGCTATTGATGTGAAGTTGTAAGCAATACCATACTATAGTCAGAAACATTTTGTATTGCCTATTGGGGCAGTGAGCTCAGCTAGTGATCAGGTTTTGTAATCTAACTCCTAACAGGGTTAAGGCTTCTAACAAGGCCTAAAGTCCTTTAACTAGGATAGATCTACTATATATTGTAAATTGACTCTTAACAGGGTCCAATATCCCTAACAGGATACTTTTGATTAGTGATCTTTGTGGGTACCATCCCCACCAGGGTTTTCCCTTGGCCAGGGTTTCCTTAAGAACATATCATGTGTTATGAGTTCTTTCTATTTACTGTTATGTTTGTTAATCAGCTTGATAATCTTTGTATGCACTAAAGTAATCTATTATATCCATAAGTGGGCAAAAGAAAAAGTTTGTGAAATACTGATTCACCCCCCCCCCCCCCCCTCTCAGTATTTCCTATTTTTAACAATTGGTATCAGAGCACAGTTACTCAAAGAAGGAACATTCAAGGAAAGCTTAGCAGCTTGAGTAAGATCTCTATGGATATGGATCAACTTTAGAAGAATCTTGAAGAAGCTCTTGAATAGATTGATATGCTTACTGATGAAAGAAACTCCTTAAGAAGAAAATATGAAGATGCAAAGAATGCTATTGACAAATTAAAAGGTAAGATTGAAGATCTGAAATCTGAAAAGAAATCTGATATGCTTGTTGAAGATTGTGATGAATTAGAAAAAGAAAATGAGATCCTTAAGCATGAGCTGAAGATAGTAAATCTGAAGCTTAGTATGAAAGATGGAAATTTGAGATCTGATAATGAAAAATTGAAAATTGAGAATGAAGATCTGAGATCAAGACTTGAAAAGGAAACATCTGAATCTAAAAAAGTAAAAGTGCAGTATGTGGAACTTGAGAAGTATAATAAAATTGTGAAAGGTGAATTAACTCAATCTAAACAACAACTTGAAAGGCTATATTCAAATAGTGATAAGACTGAAAAACAAATTTCTTTTGAAGAACCATTCTTTGATAGGACTGGATTTGGATTTAGTATGTTTAAAACAAACCATGAAAGTAAGAAGCCAGATCTGAAGACATCTAAAAGTGTGGAGGAAATGAAGCTAGATGAGAACACATTGGAAGATCCACCTAAAGAAGAACCACCTAGAGAGGAAGAAGAATCAAAGCAAAAAGAATCAAAATAGGAAGAATCATCTAAAGGTATGCAAAGAGAATTCAAAGGTAGATGTTTTGCTTGTAATACTATTGGGCACATGAAGAGAGATTGCACAGGTAAGCAATTTAAACCTCTTAATGGACATTGTTATAATTGTCATAGTTTTGGACATAGAGCTAATGAATGTAGAAGACCTAAAGTAATTTTGAATAATTATGATAGAATGATTGGGAATACTAACAATGCAGATAAGAAATCTATTGAAGAAATGAATCAAAGAAAAGTGGTAGTATGTTTTAGATGCAACAAAGTAGGACATATTGCTAGAAATTGCAGGTCATAGATTAACCACCAAGGACAAAGATTTGGAAACAATGGAATCATTTGTCAGATATGTAACAAGTTTGGACACTCAGCAAGAGTTTGCAGAATGAACAATGGAGGTTATCATCATAACCCTAACCCTAGGAACAATGCAAGAAGGAATGAAAATGCAAGAAACAAAGAGAAAGGTTGTTGTAGCAATAAAGATGAAGTAAAATTTGATAAAGGCATAGATCAAGGAGGTATATTCAGCAATGAAAGTAGTCAGGAAGGTAATGTAACTAATGGTAAGGATGAATCTTTACTTGACCCTTCTTTAAGTACTTAAATTATGTAAGTTTCCATAGTTTAGGACTTAGGATTAGTGTAGATTAGGAATTTGAATGAGTTAAGTTTTGTGTAGTTAGATATAGTTTTTTTATGTTGTACTAATGCTATGGTTAAGTGCGCAAAAGAAAATATCTTGTTTTGTGAGGTCGCAAAAAGTTTTATGGTTGCAGGTTTGCAGAATCAGCTTTTTGAGGTTTTAGCGGCAAAATGAATGAATGCGATGTCAGATCAAGTTAATGTGAAGTGTTATAAGGTTGAAATCAAAGTTATCATGATTACAAAGTGATTGAAAAGAGATTTGAAAGAAGAAAAAGTTAGTTGAGGATGATTTGAAGAATTTTGGAAGCAGTTTGCAACGACGATCATACCGAAACCCTAGATTTGCAAAGTTGAGGTATTTTTTGATCTTTAATCAATTGATAAGATGGATATTTCTATGGTTCATAATGTTAAGGATAAGAATAGACCTAAGATTAAGAAAGAACCAGTAGAACTAGCTGAAATTGATGATAGACTAGCACTATCATCCGTACCAGACAGAGTATTACACATTGAGAATGTTAAAGGATATTTCGGTTGCAAGTTTGAAACTTTGGGTGATGCAGATTTTAGTGATGATTACAAGAAATTGTATAATCAAGACATGTCAGTTAAACCAGCTTATGGGCACCTAGAGAATAATGAAATTATCAATTATTCCATGAAGTATGAATTTAATGATGAGGAATGTACCAAGATCATTTTAAGTAGAATCCACAATGGGAAATTCTAGATGGAGGATAGAGTTATTGATATAACTGCCGACCTAGTTCATGATGTTACTAGATTATCAAAAGTTGGAGAGATTCCACTGAATGAAAAGAACATGAGAAAGATTGTTTTACACAACACTGGATCTAGTTATAATGGTAGAGGAATTGCGATAAGTAAGATTAAGCAAGATGATGTTAGGTACCTTTGCAAGATCCTAACAACTAAATTATGTGGTAGTTCAAGGGAAGATGACATGGCTACAGGAATGGTTCATGTAGCTTATCTTATGTGTATTGAGAAGAAACAAGTAGACCTATGTGAAATTTTGAAAATTTAGTTATTTGAGAACTTAGAAAAGATTAAGAAGGCTAAGTACACACAGTTTAGGTTTTCATCTCTGATAACCTATATCTTTTTCCATATTTTGAGAAGATTTCCTTACACAGTTGATTGGAGTGACAATGTGAACACAATGGAAAGAATAAACTTAGTCTACATGAAGCACCTAATTGATAAAGTCAATGACAGTGTGAAGCTTGTATTGAAGACTTTTCAGAATATTGTTAAGAACAAATCAAGGATTCCTCAATCCTTAGTTGAAAAGCATAAAGATGACATTTGTTTTATGGTAGATATTGATTTCACCTACATTGAAGCAGTTGAGCCTAGAATGGAATTCATAGACCCTCTTGGCTATGAAGTATCTGAAGCAGAAACAATAGGATATGTGAATAGACTTTTAAAGTGTGAGTTGGGTGGTCATGTAAATAGGTTTGGAACCTATGAAGATAATTTCAACTCTGCAATAAGTTTGAGAGAAAAGAAGCAATCTAGTAGGAGAGTTGAATCTACTATGAAGAAAATACTGAAAGAATCAGGTATGTCAAGTCATGAGTTTGACATAGCTAAGAAGACTGTAGAAGCCTTGAAGCAAAGTGAAAATCTTGTAATTCCACCTGTGGCATCTAGTGCAGACCCTGTTGATCCTATTGCAGTAAAGGTAAAAGTTGAAGTACCTGAAAAAGATGAAGTAAATCTTTTTCTCCTATTCCTAGCAAAAGAGTAAAAGTGAGTGCAACAGGACCCGACAAGAGACAAAAAGTGATTGTACCACCTATACCTAGAAAAGTAGTAGAAATTAAAGATGATGATGAAGTTTCAATCAAGAAGAAAACTTGGAAACCAAGAATTGAAAGAGTTAATGAAGATATATTGAAGCATGGAGACTTCACTATGATAAATAAATTCTATGATCTATATGGATCATTTGACAGATTGAATTTTGAAAATGCAATGATTACACATAT
This sequence comes from Chamaecyparis obtusa, assembly GCA_027943335.1. Lineage (NCBI taxonomy): Eukaryota > Viridiplantae > Streptophyta > Pinopsida > Cupressales > Cupressaceae > Chamaecyparis > Chamaecyparis obtusa. The sequence goes on along the minus strand of BSBK01002123.1, from coordinate 834,581 downwards.
GATTTTGACAAATAAGAAACTTAGCACTATTCATGGTAAGATCCTAGAAGATTTGTATAATAGACTTATGAATAGAAAATAGAGAGCACAAGAAGAGGACATAAAGATGAGAGAACATGTAATTAGACAGTTCTGTAAAGTTGAGGATGAATATCATTTGAAGAGATTCTTGAAGCATCTTGGAACTTTATTGAGAACTAAGAGAAGAACAATCCTTATAATGGGAGGCAAAAAGGAGGAAGTACAGAAAGAGATTGAGCAAGCAGTAATGCAAGTTCTTGCAGATATAGTTGCAGGAAAGCATGTTGACTCAAATCCTCAGTAGAAGCAATCAAAGGAACCGCATGCAAAGGAAGTTGGTATTGAAGAAGTCCCATCTTCTTCACATATCAATATTGGCAAAGAATCAATGGACATTGAAGGAACCAAAGTGACACTAGAGTCAGATGATGCAGTATTTCATGATCTAGGAAACATTGTTGACAATTTGGCTTTAGAAGAGCAAGAGAAGATTACAGAATCAAAAAAGGATACAGAGGTAGTGGAAGCACCGGCTGTATTAGAATTAGTTCCAGCAGAGCAGACAGTTAAAGGTAAACAAATTTTGACAGACGTCACTACCCCTAGTGCACCTGACAATAAGAAGAGACAAATTGGTTCAATTTTTGAAGACCTTGGAAAAGAGGTTGAAGATGATGATCAGCTTGAGTTCATCACATCTCTTAATAAAATTATTGGAAAGAATAAGAAGGTGAAGGACCTTGAAGGCAAAGTTAGAGTTTTGATAGAGAAACTTGAGAGTGTGATCAGCACTAAGGTATTTGAATTGGATCCACTTGAGAAAGCTAAAATAGTAATAAACTCTTTTTGACTCTGAATTTTCTAACTTAAAGGATATTGCTAGAATAAAAGTTTAGGAAGCCTTTGAAGCAGAAATGCAACAAAATTTAAGTGTAAATATTCAAAATGATATTGGTAATTTGGATGTATGCATAAAGAATTTGAGGAAACATTTTGAGACTAGAAAGAGTTTGTATATACAATGCACAAAATCAGAAATCCTAATAGCTGAAGAAGATAAGAAGATCAGAGAGAAGATAGATGCAATTATAGCTAAAACAAACACCTTGACAAGCCCAAATGTAAAGATAAGTTTTGTAGAGAAGAACATAAGGAAGTTAAATGATGAAATCAGAATGTTAGCAGAGGAGAAGAACAGAAAGATGATCAGGATTAACATCTTGAGAGAGCATATCTCAATCAAGACCTCAATTGTTGAAGACCAAATTGAGCAGTGTCTTTCAGCAAAGACATCTTTTCAAAAGTTTAGCTTTAATTCCCTGCAAGCTTGTCAGATAGCAGCATACAAATTGAGTACTCTACTCAATGTTGTTGAATCCATCAAGAAGATATGGGAGAAAGATTTTGAATCATGGAAGTCAGAGTTTGGTGACTGTGTTGCAAGCCTACCGGCTTTGCAATAGCTGACAACAAGGTATCAAGTTTTTTTTTGAAATTTTTGTACACCCTATCTTTGTCATTGTTGTCAAAGGGGGAGAGATAGTAGAAAATTGAAAATATGTTGAGGAAGGATACTCATAGGGGGAGCTATTCTATGGATTACAATATTGTATATGTGTTGTATAACATTTGGCCATAATTTTGGTTAAATACTTTGAAGTTTTGTTTGCACACTTAGCCAATTTTCCCATATGTTGCCACCAATGACAAAGGGGGAGATTGTTGGCAATTTGGCTAATGTGGATGCATAGATGTTGTCATTATGGAAACATATGATCTCTATTGAGAGCACAAAATCTGGAATGCAAGTATGGCAAGTTGAAGGAAGAAATTGTCTAAGTATGGATACAGTGATCCTGACAGAGCACCCGATGAAGATTTAGTTGGCGACGTCCACTAGAGAAATATTTTTGTTTGCATAGTTAACTAAAGCTTCTAAAAAGTATGAAGAGACCCCATCTCAGTGTGCATAAAGTTTTGAGTAGTACAGATGAAGTTATTTGAAGTTTACCAAAGATAGTTTTTCCAGATAGAACAGTTTTGGAGACAGTATTAGCGAAAGAGTCAAGGGATTATTTTTGCTTGTCAAAATAATGACTTAACATTATGAAGGGATGACATCCTAGATGTTTACTCTTGGATAAATATTTTGGAAGCTGACCATATAAAGTTATTATCTCTAATAACTCATATATTAGGCATACTTGAAATGTAATGAAAAAGTGTGTGATGTGTAAAAAGAAAGAAAAGGATAACTTGCGATAGTTGTATATTGTGATAGCAGCAAAGGCTATTGATGAAAAGTTGTAAGTAGTACCATACTATAGTTAGAAACATTTTGTATTACCTATTTGGGTAGTGAGCTCAGCTGGTGATCAGGTTTTGTAATCTAACTCCTAACAGGGTTAAGGCTTCTAACAAGGCCTAAAGTCCTTTAACCAGGATAGATCTACTATATATTATAAATTGACTCTTAACAGGGTCCAATATCCCTAATAGGATACTTTTGATTAGTGATCTTTGTGGGTACCATCCCACCAGGGTTTTCCCTTGGCCAAGGTTTCCTCAAGAACATATCATGTGTTATGAGTTCTTTCTATTTACTATTATGTTTGTTAATTAGCTTGATAATCTTTGTATGCACTAAAGTAATCTATTATATCCATAAGTGGGCAAAAGAAAAAGTTTGTGAAATACTGATTCACCCCCCCCTCTTAGTATTTCCTATTTCTAACATTAAGTACAGTAGACCTTGTCAAGGGTCAGACCTTATTAGGAGTCTTTTATAATAAACCCTATTAGGGGTGTGGACACACTATCCTAGAGCTCACTTCTCAAGTGGTGAAGGCTACAACCTTCAAATCTTAGATACACACTATATCTGCTAGATGAACTGTTACTGTGACACTGCTTGTCTGATCAGTTCCTTTGATGTGCTAATGCTTTGACCTCTTGCAAATATCTAATACATCTTATAGACTCTTTTCATACTTCTTCTATGCTTATCTCAACTATATTTGAACTTCCTTACCTATTACAATGGGTGCATCTCATATTTATATGCGCATACAAAACAAACAACTAGGTCGGCCCTTTAACCGATTACATACAATGCTTCCAATTGAATTGGCTTAAGTGTATTTAAAAACAAACATATTTACATGTCAACAATTTAATTAAAATAGATGCATAGCCTTTACAACATTACAATATAACCGCAAATCAAAATGCTAACAGTCGGCTTCTTACTCTGTTCTTCTCTGGCACACACCAGTTGTGTAACTTCAACTGTCTATAACTTTGGCATACTTGCATATCTGATCATGTGCTCATACACTAAGCATGAATATACTCTAACCAACTTATCTTCTAGGGTGCACACCATAACTCAGCCATACGAATGTGTTTTGATGCTCTGAGCTTCAAGAACTCTATACATTGTCCAGTTTTCAACGCTTAGCTAATTTCTGATCTTTCCATCAAGTGCACTGACTCCAAACTACTATATGAATTTTTTGCCATAATGAAAACACTATAATAAGTTATATACATCAGTATAGCCAACTTTCCAACAATCTCCCCCTTTGTAATTGATGGCAACAAAGGAATATGGCCAAGTTGCTAACTGTTCCTTAATACAAAAATTTTTGTCTTATATCTCCCTTATACATAATTTTCTATCTTATATCTCCTTATACATATCTATACCATATTCTATACATATTCCCCCTTTTACATTAATGGAAAAGGTGCTTCAAACAATATATCTACAAATACTTACTATGATAAAAACATCCGGATATGCTATCTGCAGTTTTTGGATCTCCTTCTTCCAAAATGTGATCAGTGAATTCACAATCTGGAGATGGGTGCATAATGCATATTGTATCTTCTCCATCTTCTCCAAATCTATGCTAGGACCCTGATCATATGTCACCATGGTGGCATTGATCTCCTTTATATTCTGATTGAGTATGTTTAATGAGGACGCAAGAGCATTCCTTAGGTGAGTCTACCTAGCCCTTATCTTGGTCATCCTTTTTCTTCCTTCTCAATCTTATCTATTTGTCCTTGGTAGACATTATTACACATTTTCACATCAATAGATGGGTCTTCCACTCATTTCCTTATGTTTTCTATCATGGCTTCTACCTCTTGAATGTTCTTGTATAGATCACTAGTCAACTTGTCTTGGTTCATATAGTTAGCAATGACCTTTCTGCACTTTTCTCCAAACTCCTTCAAGGATGCTTGACCGGTCTTTAGTGAGCTTAGGTCAAGTGCAAAATTGCTAACTAATTCATTGAGCCTTCTCTTTAAATACTTCTCTTCTGCAACTAGGGATGTAGATTCTTTTAGGCTAGACAAATTACTTTTGAACTAAGAAATGACTGCACTCACTGTTACCCAAATTTCCCTATCCCATACAAATTTGGCCATAGGCTGGGAGGCCCAGTATTTTGTAAACCATGTTGAAACCTCTGAAAAAAAATTCATGGCCTTGTGTCCTGTCCTCTAGTCTCTGCAATTGTTTAGCTCTCTGGTCTGAGGATCACTTAATTTGAAAATCTAGCCATTGGCAAAAAACCCCAAAAGCCTTAAACCCTAAACCCTTTAGCCTGTTATATTTCACCATTACCTTTTTAGTCACTTAAGGGCTTCATTTCTTCATGTGCACTTTATTTTCTAACTAGTTGCAAGATCTCCTATTCCTAGAGGTTAAGTCCTTAACATCCAATGATCTAGCAAGCAGTTACTATTATGTTTGGTGGTCTCAGTTTTGGAGCAGTTAAAGTTTGAGCATGATCTACGGCTATCATCATACCATTGAAGAAATGTGCTCAAAGGTTAGTATCACAGTATGACAATGGCCATCGATCTTCATTCCCATGCAATGCTTTAGTTGTCAATGGGTCCACTGCCACATAGTCTAAGGTGTTTGCTCCTGATTGGTCACGGGATTGTGATGTGGAAACATGTCAAAGCAGGTCCAATGAGCTATCCCTCCCTAAGATCTATGGTGGTCGCATAATCACAAGGGGAAAAAATATTCCTTACAATCTTATGATGGCCATCAATCTTTCTTTGTTGCCAGGGCTCTGTCAGGTGGGTCCTCATGTTATGGCATGCCCGTGTTTCATTGGCCAGATGGATAGTGACAAGGATTTGTCAATGGGCCCGAGGTCTTTGGCTTATGAGGCAGGTTAAAGCTTAGATAGAATCTATGATTTTCATTATACCATTGAAGTAAGATGCATGAATTTTAAGGCTATGGTATAGCAACAACCGTCCAATGAAGGTTAAGGGTACCGTGGGTCCATGTTGCCAAGAGGTGTGGAGGTGCTTGATTCTTATTGGTTGCTGGGCAGAATAGTTAGCAGTTGTCAGAGCTGATTAAGCAGTCAAAAGAAAATGAAAGACTAACATATGGTAAGGCAAGCCCAATTTTTCAAAGATGCAGTCACTAGGTCTTTTATTTCTTTGGGACAGTTAAGTTTTTACTAAGCAATTAGGCGACTATGTGTTTGCGGGATATCTTATTCCTAGTGGTCAAGTCCTTAGCACCCAGTGACCTGGTGGGCGGTTTAAGTTTCCTTCAGTCACGTAATCTCTAGATGGTTGGTAGTCAGGTCTTGGGAGAGGTTAAAATCTTTCAGTGATTTTGTGACTAAGGCTTCAGTCAGGTAACCGCTTAACACAAAAGAGAATATTCTTTTTATCTAGTGAATGCGAGGTTTTCTTTAGTCAAGTAACCTCGTAATGCAGAAGGAATATTCTGAAACTATCAAGAGACTCAATGACCACCATCAGATCAAATAAGGATCAACACTTATCACATATTCACCAGAATAGGCCAGAGTTAATGAAAAGTTCAAGCGATTCAGCGACTAAAGGGAAAGGAGAACCTGAAGTCAAGCCTTAGTTGTGTATTCGCTAGATGAGTTAGGGTTAAGAGAAAAAGTAGTGCCCAGGTAAAATGAAAGTTCTACAACCATGTTTTAAAATGAGATCAACTTTGAATACCATCCATTGATACATAAAAGGCTTGGCACCACCTATGACCGTTTATATTTTAAAATTCAAAATATTAGAAGTACCAAATTTGAACAGTCATTGCAGCCTGAGTTGCAGAGAGGTAGATGGATCAAGGCAGCTTGTCTACGGGTAGATATGGTGATGGAATGGACATGCAAGTATAGAGATCTGATCAACTAAGATATTTTAGTAATGCATTTATGGTCAGACTTGATAGAGTTAGGGTTTCTATTATTTTATGAAAATCTATGTAACCTTAATTGATTTTTGCTCCTGCCTATGTGCAATTGAGGAGATGTATATATTAGTTTTTTGGAGCTTTTAGAGCTTAGATTTTACATTTTGTAAAAAGAGTTCTTCTTTCTTGGGAGCTATCCATGGCATTTTTTCTACCCTCTAGATCTTACAGACTGTAACCTTTCATTGAAATCTTGGATTCAATAGAGGCTATCTGTGGCAATTGCTCTACCCTCTGGTCTTTCCCTTGTCTGTATTTCTCTTATTGAGTATAATATACTAGCTTTGTTAGAGAAATCTTGGATTTCTAGAGCCCTTCTTTCTTTCAGCTCATTTGTGTACTATTGTATCTAATTTGATTTGAGTGAGTTTGTGGGTATACTTCAACCCCCTATCATTCTGTCTCATTCCTGTGCCCTTTTGTTGAAGAGAACGTTTGCTTGTAGGTCACAGTCTGTGTCTTTTGTTCAAACCCCTCTGTGAAACACTTATGCAAGCCTATTTAGAAAGATTGTGTTCTAGTAGATCTGAGAGCTTTCATGCTAGTTTGGTCAGTGTATTGTGTTCATTTCATTTCAGTGTATCACCTAGTAGGTAGTTTTCTTTCAGTCATTTCCCTTTCAAGCATTCCTTCTACCCCTTTTCCCCTCGAGAATTTACTTTCCTTTCTAGAAGAAAATTAAGGTGATTATCCAAGAGGAACTAGCCTAGAACCTAGAGGTCTCATCTCAGTTAGCATAGGTCCCACAGCCTGGAGATGATTCCCATGTTATACTAGGTTATCAAGACCAAGAGAGATTGAAACAAGGGTGCAAACTTAGTGTATAACAATTTTGGCACACCCGGTGGGACTAAGATCAGATTCAAATTAAGAAGACACCCCACCTTGGGTGTAACAATTCTAGCACACATAGTGGGACAGCAAAAGAAGTTCATTGTTTGAAGATTATGTTATCTCTAATATACTGATTGCATAATCTAGACTTTTAGAAGTTTTTCTATCAAGTATATCTGGTGACTCCATTGATTTCATAGATTTAGGCTAACTTTGTTCAAAGTTTATGAGAAAGATTGTGACTAGGAGCTCAAAGCCCACTAAATTTTTAGAGTTTCCCTTAAAAAGAGGCTACAAAGGTAGATCAACCTAGAGAACATCCCCTGCAAGGAGAGTATAGTCTACACCACCTGATACTTTAGAAAGGAGACCATTTCCCTTTCATCTCAAAAGAAGAGGAAGATCTCTAACCAGAGATCTAGAAGAAGATTCAAATAAAACACCAAATACAACTCACACAGTTTCTACTCATCAAATTTCAACTCCTACAATGGCTAGATAGTTTGCTTTTGCACCTTTCAACCAGGGAAGTCCATTAGTCTTTTCTCAACATCATGATGTGCCCTTGGTGGCACTAAAGAGTCTACCTAATTTCATAGGTGAAGGACAAACTATAGCTTTTGAGCATATAAGAAATGTGACCACTATCTGTAGTATACATAATATAACTCAAGAAGATGTGGCCACCAAGTTATTAGCAGCCTCCCTCAAGGGTAAGGCTCTTGAATGGTTTAGAACTTTAACTGTTGGTTCCATTAATTCATGGGATGGATTAGGGGATGCATTGAGTAAACATTTTGAGGATAAATTAGACAACTTGTCTTTGGTTGAGCAGTTGACAACCATTAAAAGAGACCCTCAAGAACAAATGACAAATTATAACAATAGATTCCTCAAGACATGGAATAGAATTCTAGTCTCAGTGAGGCCATCAGCTCACCATGCTTTCTTATACTTCTTGAAAAGTTTGAATGGTCAAATTTCTATCATGATCCAATCTATGGGTGGTACCTCTCCACCCCAAGCTTTTGACATAGCTATCAGGGCTGAAAATTATTTAATCCAAGCAGGTATGATAGCTAGAAGCCCACCCATGCCCATCTTTCCTAGCCTTCAGCCCATTGCACCTTTACAAGTACCTCCTTTTACCCCTATTCCCACCATATTAGCACCTTAGGCTAGTGCTAGTAGTGAGGAGCTAAAAGCAATTTTCTCTCAAGAGCTACAAGAGATGAAGAATAGTCAACAAACTAGTCAGCAAGAAATGACAAATTTGTTACAGACTTTGACTAAAGAGGTCACAAACCTAAAGAGACAAGGGCAAGGAATCAGACCACCCTTTCAGCCACAAGGCCAAAGTCCTAATCAACAATATCAGAATCAGGGACAGCCTTATCAACAAAATAGGCCACCATACCAAGGAGGTTATCAAGGACAAAGGAAAAATTTTAATCAAAGACCATTCTAACCATACAACCCTACACCTCTTAATTCTGTGAATCCAGTTAGGGATATGGTCCCTAGTCAAAATAATATGGTTGTGGACAATGAATAGTGTTTCCCTTGTAATCAAGCTACCTATTCAAATGGATGGATGAACCAAGCCCTAATGGTTCAAAATGCCTCACAAGTTTAATCAAAAGCTTCTTCCAGTGGATCAATTCCTCAACAAGAATCACAAGAGAATGAGACTGCTCTTTTCAATTGGGAGCAGCAAGACTTCAATGGAGTCATTGGTGAACCTTCCATTGCTACCAACACAAGGTCAAAGAGAAGAGCTCAAGACATGGAGTGAGTAGATTCTAGGATTAAAGCTACTACATCTGCATAACCAATGCATCCAGCTACCCCCATCATATTCAAAAAGGTTCCTATCATTACAAGCAAAGAAGGCCAGACTCTCAAAGAAGTGGAACCTATTATAGTAAAAGCACAGCAAAGAGTACACACTGTGACACCTTTCAACATTGTAGACAACATGAAGAAGGTGAACATTATTATGTCTATGTGGGATTCTTTGGCTATTCCAAGACAACCTGAGATTTTGAAGAGAGTTATGACTGAAATGACAACCCCTCAGCCTACAAAAGAGATTGCAAAGCTAGTGTTGATCAACACCAATCAAGAAAAGGAGGCTCCAAGTTGCAACTCCAAAGGCAATACCAGGCAAGGTAGGAATTTGAAACCACCTCCCTTTTATGTATCTTTAATTATTGGAAAATCCTTAGTTCATAATTGTATGGTAGATAGTGGAGCCACTAGTATTGTAATGCCCAAAAAGGTGGCTAACCAATTAGGACTTAAGTATGGACCCCTCCAAAAGAAGGTTATGCAACTTGATGGATCCTCAGTTAACACTATAGGTGTGGCTAAGGATACTAGTCTAATCCTTCATGCTAGTCCTAATTTCTCCATCCTACTTGATATATATATCATAGATCTCTCTACTTTATTTGCCATATGTCTATCAAGGGAGTTTATAGCCAAAATAGGTGGCTACCTTTCTTCTGACTAGTCTCACATGCCTTTTCACACAAGATATGGTACCAAGGTCATCATCAAATATGAATCATTGGTAGCACACCATATAGAGCCATATGTGTCCAATACCATCAATGTAAGCTGCCCTGTATTTGATAGCAGTGATTTCCCAACTATCAGAGAAGCAAACACTAAGACAGAAAGTGTCCCTGATATTTTATTAGATGAACTAGAATTAGAAAAGGCTTTTGAGGCCCAAGAAAATGTCATTTGGGATGCTATTTTGGGAAGTTATTTGATACAAGAAAGTGGATCCATAGAGCCAAACCTCCTCAAAGAGGACATTGATTTAGAGGATTAGAGCAATCGGGTTTGGGAATTATTTTTTGATGGAGATAGAGGTAGACATGGCTCTAGTGGTGGTGATATGCTAGTTTCCCCAAAAGGTGAAAGATACTATATAGCTTTCATATTCAATTTCTTCTGCACTAGCAACACTACAGAATATGAAAGTTTGGTGAATGGACTGGAGTGGGCTAGGAAAAGAGGGCTCAAAGCCCTAAAATTTTATGGTGATAGTGAGTTAGTAGTCAGCCAAGTGAGAGGGATAAGTGCAACCAAAAATGACACCTTGAGAGCATACAAACATAGAGTTTCGGATGCAATTGAAGACTTTTGTGCTTTCAACATTGTTTGCTATCCCTAGAAAGCTAAATCAAAATGCAGATAGATTAGTTGCTATTGGGCCTCAGTATGACATTCCTAATAGTATTTCAAAGGAGGAGACCCAATAGCATATCAAAGTGATTTTCAGACCTTCTATCCCTAATAATGATACTAATTGGCAAGTGTTTGACAATGATGAGCAAATTCTGCAATTCTTGTTTGAAGAGGATGTCTTCTCAGAGCATAACCAAGACAGACTATTGCAAAATTATGGTGACCAAGTGATACAACTTAAGTCTAATAAGATGCCTAGAGGTCTTGTCACCTTAGAAGTCATCTTCAACAAAGATGATCAAGTTAAGAAGAATAAAGCTGGCTTGGTGGTTCGACAAGAACATTGTGTTGAATTGGAGTTAGAACCAGGTAAAAGTCTACAATTTGGAAAAGTAAACACCGATTTAGAAAAGCAGGGTTATACCCAATTATTCAAAGAATTTAGTGATGTTTTTGCATGGCAATATGAAGACCTTAAAGGTTTTAATCCAGCCCTTGCTCAACACACTATTGAACTAGAGCCTAATGCCAAACTAGTGAGACAAAAACAAAGGCCTGTTAATCCCAAACTTGCGCCACTTATGCATAAAGAGGTGCTCAAACTGATAGAAAGTGGTATCATCTACCCCATCAAGCATACTAGTTAGGTTTCCAACCTTGTTCTTGTAAGGAAGAAGAATGGGGAGTTGAGGTTATGTGTTGACTTTAGGGATCTTAACAGGGCCTCTTTAAAAGACCGTCATCCATTACCCTCTATGGAAAAAATCTTACAATGTCTCTCTGGATCTGAGAGATTTTCATTATTGGATGGCTATTCAAGATATAATCAAATCCTAGTTAATGAAGAGGATCAATACAAGACTGCATTCACAACCAAGTGGGGAATCATGGCTTATCAAAAGATGCCCTTTGGTTTGTCAAATGCAGGTGCTACTTTTCAAAAGGCAATGGATATGGCCTTTAAAAGCCTCATGTACAAATTTGTACTGGTCTACTTAGATGACATAACTATCTATTCTAAACATGTAGTAGATCATATCAAACATCTTAGGAAGATCTTTGAAAGATGTAGAGAGTTTGGGATATCTCTTAATCCCAAGAAATGTGTGTTTGCAGTTCATGAAGGAAAATTGTTAGGATATATAGTATCCAAGAAAGGAATTATAGTAGACCCTGAAAGGATTGTAGCCATCCTAGAGCTACCATTGCCACATCATAAGAAAAGTCTCAAATCTTTCATAGGGAAGATTAATTTTGTTAGGCATTTCTTGCCTAATATTGTAGATTTATTGAAGCCTTTAACAGCCATGTTAAAGAAGAGTTCAACCTTTAGCTGGACTAAAGAAGGCAAAGCCAACTTCCAAGCTATCAAAGAGGCCTTGACAGAAGCTCTTGCTCTATTAAATCCAAATTTTAGTAAGGATTTTATCCTTTATGCTTATGGAGGTCATGATGCTATATCTCCTATGCTGACTCGAGAAAATTCAGAAGGGTTGGAGTAGCCTATTGCTTTCTTCAGCAAAGGTTTGGAAGAGTATGAACAAAGGTACTCTTTTGTGGAGAAACATGTATGTGCTATGGTAAAGAGCCTTAAAAAGTTTAGATATTTATTGACCCATAGCAAGGTACACTTGAAAGTTACTCATCCAAGTGTCAAAGAATTTTTGCTTTCCAAGGACCTAAATGAGAAAAGAGCTGGTTGGATTACCAAAGTGATGGAGTATGACATTGATATCTAAACCACCAAGCTAGTTAGAGGAAGAGGTCTTTGTGAGCAATTGGAAGAGGATGAAACTTCAAAGAAATCAGAGCAAACAGATGCATCTCTGGTCATGCATTCTATAGAAGAACATGCCAAGGTAGCAGGTTGGTTGCCTAACATGATTCATTACTTGAAGATAGGACAATGTCCTACAGGCCTAGATTTAGTAAAGAGAAGATATTATAGATTACAATCTATTCCCTTTGTGTTGATAGAAGAGGTTCTTTTTAGAAAGGATCACAATGGTGTCCTTTTAAGATGTATTGATTCATAAAAGATAGCTGATGTCCTATTTGAATTTCATGATGGACCTTCTGGAGGTCACTTTTCTCCTAGGACTACTACTTTTAAAATCATGAGGATCGGATACTATTGGCCATCTATCTTCAAGGATAGTCATGATTATGTGAGAAAATGCATCAAATGTGCTATATTTGGAAGAAAAGAAAGGCTTGTAGCTCTACCCCTTTGGCCAATCAGAACAGAGCAACCTTTCATGAGATGGGGCATAGACTTTATTGGCATGATTAATCCTCCATCTAGTGTAGGCCACAAGTGGATAATCACTGCAATAGATTATTTCACTAGATGGATAGAGGTAGTTTCCTTAAAAGAATCAAATGAGAGTGTTTTCTTGAGTTTTTATGATGATATAATTCATAGGTTCGGCACTCTAGACTCCATAATATTAGATAATGCATTGGCATTCACTGGCCTTAAAGTCTCAGAATGGGCAATCAGAAATGGCATTTATCTAAATACAAGTTCAAATTACTACCCTCAAGGTAATGGTTTGGCAAATCAACTAACAAGAACTTGATTAGGATAATCAAGAAAACTCTCCAAGATAGCCAGAGGGATTGGCATACTAAGTTGAAGTCTGCCTTATGGCTAGATAGGATTACCCCAAAGAAGATCATTGGGAATTCTCCTTATCTATTAGTATATAGCAGAGAGGCTAAGTTGTCCATTTCAATTGAATTGCCAGCTTTGGACTTGGCCACTCAATATGTCCTATTTGAAGAAGGAGATCCCTTACAAATCAGGTATGCTCAGTTGATTGAGTTAGAGGAACTCAGAGCTAAATCCATGAAAGATATGGAGTTCCATCAGGTACAAACAAAGACAATTTTTGATAGAAGAGCCAAGGCTAGGGACTTCAAAATTGGAGATATAGTTCTCAAATGGGATGAATTCAGATCAAAGCCTGGCAGACATACAAAGTTTGACTCCTTTTGGGGAGGACCATTTGTTATTACAGAATGCAAGGGGCCTAATTCTTTTTAGCTATCAACTCTTGGAGGAGATCCCTTGCCTATATCAGTTAATAGATTTCACCTGAAGCCTTGCTTTGAGGCCAATCCTTCCTTTTAAATCTCTATAAATATGTTTCCTATTTTTTGTCCCTACTTTCTAGGTTAGTTTTTCCTATTTTCCAAGAAGTGCTCGAGCATAGTTTTGTTCCTCTGGTTCCAGGTCTGTCTCTCTATCATAAATTCTTTGTGTTCAAAGATGACTCCTATTCCCAATGAATTTCATTAAGGCCACTAGTCTGATCTTTAGCAGGCTGACATCCAGTAGAAATCACCAAAATGTTACCCAAATTTCCCTGTCCCATACAAATTTGGCCATAGGCTGGGAGGCCCAGTATTTTGTAAACCATGTTGAAACCTCTGAGAAAAATTTTCATGCCCTTGTGTCCTATCCTCTGGTCTCTGCAATTGTTTAGCTCTCTGGTCTGATGATCACATAATTTGAAAATCTAGTCATTGGCCAAAAACCCTGAAAGCCTTAAACCCTAAACCCTTTAGCCTGTTATATTTCACCGTTACCTTTTTGATCACTTAAGGGATTCATTTCTTCACATGTGCTTTATTTTCTAACTGGTCACAAGATCTTCTATTCCCAGTGATTAAGTCCTTAACATCCAGCGATTTGGTGAGAGGTTACTGTTATGTTTGGCGGTCTTAGTTCTGGAGTAATTAAAGTTCAAGCATGATCTACGGCTATCGTCATACCACTAAAGAAATGTCTTAGATTTTAGTATCATGGTATGATGATGGCTGTCGATCTTCATTCCAATGCAATGCTTCAGTTGTCAGTGGGTCCACTACCACATAGTCTGAGGTGTTTGCTCCTAATTGGTTGCGGGATTGTGATGTGGAAACATGTCAAAGTGGGTCCAATGAGTTGTCCCTCCCTAAGATCTATGGTGGTCACATAATCACAAGGAGTAGAAATATTCCTTTCTATCTTGCAATGGTCATTGATCTTGCTTTGTTGCCAGGGCTCTATCAGGTGGGTCCTCATGTTATAACATGCCTGTGTTTCATTGGCCGAATGGATGGTGACAAGGATTTGTCAATGGGCCTGAGGTCTTTGGCTTATGAGGTAGGTTAAAGCTCAAATAGAATCTATGACTGTCATTATACCGTTGAAGTAAGATGCATGAAGTTTAAGGCTATGGTATAGCGACAACTGTCCGATGAAGGTTAAGGGTGTCATGGGTCCATGTTGCCAAGAGGAGCGGAGGTGCTCAATTCTTATTTGTTGCTGGGCAAAATAGTTGGTAGTTGTCATAGCTGATTAAGAAATCGAAAGAAAATGAAAGAGTGAAATATGGCAAGGTGGCCCCAATTTTTCAAAGATGTAGTCGCTAGGTCTTTAGTTCTTTGGGACGGTTAAGTTTTTACTAAGCGATTAGGTGACTATGTGTTCACGGGATATCTTATTCCTAGCGGTCAAGTCCTTAGCACCAAGTGACTTGGCAGACAGTTTAAGTTTCCTTTAGTCACGTAATCTCCAAATGGTTGGTGGTCAAGTCTTGGGAGACATTAAAATCTTTCAATGATTCCGCGACTAAGGCTTCAGTCAGGTAATCACTTAACACAAAGGAGAATATTCTTTTTATCCAGTGACTGTGAGGTTTTCTTCAGTCGGGCAATCTCATAATCCAGAAGGAATATTTTGAAACTATCAAGACACTCAATGACCATCGTCAGATCAAATAAGGATCAATGATTGTCACATATTCACCAGAATAGCCCAGAGTTAATGAAAATTTCAAGCGATTCAGTGACTAAAGGGAAAGGAGAACCTGAAGTGAAGCCTTAGTCATGTATTCGCCAGATGAGTTAGGGTTAAGAGCAGAAGCGGTGCCTGGGTAAAATGAAAGATCTACGGCCATCTTTTAAAATGAGATCAACTTTGAATACCATCCATTAATAGATAAAAGGCTTGGTGCCACCTGTGACTGTTTATATTTTAAAATTCAAAATATCAGAAGTACCAGATTTGAACATTCATTGCAGCCCGAGTTGTAGAGAGGTAGATGGATCAAGGTGGCTTGTCTGTGGGTAGATATGGTGATGGAATGGACATGTAGGTATAGAGATCTGATTGGCCAAGATATTTCAGCAATGCATTTATGGTCAGACTTGACAGAGTTAGGGTTTCTAATATTTTATGAAAATCTATGTAACCTTAATTGATTTTTGCTCCTGCCTATGTGCAATGGAGGAGATGTATATATTAGTTTTTTGGAGCTTTTAGAGATTATATTTTACATTTTGTAAAAAGAGTTCTTTCTTAGGAGCTATCCGTGGCATTTGTTTTTCCCTCTAGCTCTTACAGACTGTAACCTTTCATTGAAATCTTGGATTCAATAGAGGCTATCCATGGCAATTGTTCTTCCCTCTAGTCTTTCCCTTGTCTGTATTTCTCTTATTGAGTATAATATACTAGCTTTGTTAGAGAAATCTTGGAGTTCCAGAGCCCTTCTTTCTTTCAACTCATTTTTGTACTATTGTATCTATTTTGATTTGAGTGATTTTGTGGGTATACTTCAACCCCCTATCATTCTATCTCATTCATGTGCCCTTTTGCTGAAGAGAATGTCTGCTTGTAGGTCACAGTCTGTGTCTTTTGTTCAGACCCCTCTGTGAAACACTTATGCAAGCCTATTTAGAAAGATTGTGTTCTATTAGATCTGAGAGCTTTCATGCTAGTTTGTTCAGTGTGTTGTGTTCATTTCATTTAGGTGTATCACCTAGTAGGTAGTTTTCTTTCAGTCATTTACCTTTCAAGCATTCCTTCTACCCCTTTTCCCCTAAAGAATTTACTTTCCTGTCTAGAATCAGATTAAGGTGATTATCCAAGAGGAGCTCGCCTAGAACCTGGAGGTCTCATCTCAGTTAGCATAGGTCCCACAACCTAGAGATGATTCCCATGTTATACTAGGTTATCAAGACCAAGAGAGCTTGAAACAAGGGTGCAAACTTAGTGTATAACACTCACATCATCAATGGAGTGTACCTTGGACACTTTCTTGTCTGCTGGTAACAAGATGTTTAGGATGTTCACTAACTCTACAAGGAGGGGATTCCTCATTACTTGTTTCTCCTTGGCTTTCTCCATAGCTAAGATGCTGAACTTTATTAGGTCTTCTTCTCCCCATGAATCCAAACTAGTTGTGTCAAGTGTCAAACTTGACAACAATGCTGCTGAGGGAAGTGGAGTGATAGGAGTACTGTACATAACTTCCTCTTTTACTCTTATTGTTATTGGTTAATTTTCTTTTCTCTCTTCTTTTTGTGTTTCTTTTTCTTTTCTTTTTTCTTTATTTTCTTCTTCATTTGTTATATCTTCAATCAATACTTCTTCTTGATGAATGGGAGGTGTGTTACTGCAAAAAAAATTCAGCTTCTTGTGTGCTCACAAAAGCTTCTTCAAACTTGTCCAACTCAGTTTCAGTGGCTGCCATGGCTATCTCTGCATTATCAATGATAATGGTGCTATCCTTTAGTGACTTTTTCATGGGTGCAGACTTATCTACCTCTATTTTTGTTTCAACTGTAGGTGATGAGTCCTGAGGACCTATCACCGATGCATTAGTGGGCTCTGCCATCTTGACTTGCTTTGAGGATACTTGATTTGTGGGCACAATAGGTGGATACATGTGTCTATTCATAAAGACCTTCTCAAAGGCTTTCTCTATTTCCTTGGCAACTAACTCAAATTTTTTATCCATTATATTCAATGTTCTTGTCTTGGTCCTGAGGTGAGGCTTCACCAAATCTAACAATAACTTTTTCTCTTCTATCTCACATATAGGAAGGGTTTCATCTAAAATCTTCTCTCTTATCCTTAGATCCTCTTCAATAGCTTGTCTCTTTTGGAACTCTAAGATATTCCATACATTATCAGGGATCATAGTCTTTAGTTCTAAGACTATCTTCTTAAATTTCAACATGTGTTTGACTATCATTCCATGTATCTTTGATTTGTCTATCTCATTTTATTTCTCATAAAGCTTTCCTACTTGATCAATTATGCCTTCATCAATGATTCATGTGCTTAACACACTCAGAATAGGTTTGAAACTTACTTGAGGAGGTGCTTGAGTGTTCCTTCTATTCCTTGTTACTCTCGAGGATGGATGACCAATGCTGATTTCTTTCTTCCTCTTAGGCATTGCCTTATACTCAGGAAGAGTAGTAAGGTCAATAGTTTCTTTGGGCACAGAAGGAATAACATTAGTTTTACCCTTCTAATCATCAGATTTTTCTATCTTCACCTTCTTCAACTTAGGATCATCTAATTCTACCTTTGCTGCATCTGCACTTTCTAATTCCAAAGCAATCTTTTGTTCTCTTGCTTTGTCTAGGTCTTCTTGAGACACTCCATGAATTCTCAAGATCTCTGAGGTAGCTTTAGCAACCTTTCTTTTAGTTGCTACACTATTCAAGACTACATCAACTTCTCTTATTTTCTCTACATAGGTTCCCCATCTTGGCTCATTAGGGTCTTTAGAGTCTAAAAGCAATACTTGTGCATATGCTTCTAGAATAGGCTCTTCCACTTCATATCCTAGTGGATGAATCTAGTTTGTTCTTGGCTCAACTGCCTCCATGCACGTTGTGTCAGTCTCAACCATGAAGCAAATAGTATCCTTGTATTTCTCAACAATGTTCTCCGGTAGCATGTACCTCATCTTCATTTTAACCCTAAATGTCTTCAACTCTAGTGTCATGTAGTCCCTCACAGTGCTCTCAGTACATGCCTTGAGAGATATCTGTGGCATTGTGGGAATTGATTTGTATAGATACAAATCAGATACCTTTCCAACAATATGAAAGTACATGTATATGATCAAAGACCCAAATCTGAATATCTTGGTCTTATCATGCTTGATTGCCTTAATGTTATCGATTAGTTGTGCACGCAAGATCTCACATAGATTGAACTCTCCATTTTCCTTTACTAGTCTTATGGCTACAAGAATTGTAGCTCCAGACACACTGTTTACCATGCTGGTGTGTTGAAACTTGTATCCAAGTATCATATACATCAATTTGATGTCATCTTGATCAATAGGCTCGATAGTCATACCGCGCCTATCACTTCTTGATTTGCAAGTCTGTTCAACAATCTTCCTCACATCTTTTTCGACTGGAAGAATGGCGCATGTCTTTAATAGGCCTATTATCTCATGAATTAGGTCACCAGTAATTCTGACCCACACTTCACCTATCCAAAATAGGTCATCATGAATTTTTCTTAGTAGAATCTTGATCCATTCTGATTCATAGAACTCATATGTCATAGCATACTCCACTATAGGTTGATTATTCCACCGCACATACTCATCCATGAAGGTTTTATCTAGTTTTAACATAGTTTCCATGTGCACCCTTAATCTATCCAATCCTACTAGTTCTTTTTTATAGTAGATGTATGCCCTAATGTCCTCGACATGCATAACACCCATAGGCATGCGGGAGAATGCCCCTTCTAGGTCATCTAGTGTTGATTTAAATGGATGCCTCTTAAACACATATATTTTCTTTTTTGCAACATCAAATACTATAGGATTAGCCATCACTTACTTGTATAGCACTTTCTCAAATGTTTCCAAGAGATTTTGAATCAGGTGTGATGAACTAGGGTTTCTGCAACTGATCAAATGCACAGCAGGTCACTTGATGAATCAGATTGCAATCCTTCTCAATCAATTGTTAGGGCTCTTTTGCTTTCCAAATGCTCTCAATTTGAATGCAATGAGTTATCTTCTAAATTTTGTGTACTTTAAAGTGAATATTCTACCATTAACACTTATCGTGTAAACCAGGCTATCATTTGGAAATTTCTAACTTTTATTATGAAAATAATCAGCTAGTGTGCTCTTGCACGAAGGTTCCTCTAGTCTCCAAAATCTTAATTCCAAGGTGCATACTGTAAGAGTGAGTATACCAACCATGCAAGGGTCTAGAGCTAAATTAGCTCCCCCTATGACCCTAAGGGCCATTCATCCAGATGTAGAGGGTGTGTTCACTATGGATGCATCCAATACATACTCATCAACCCTGTCCTTCTTTGCTTTTAACCAAATCAAGCTCACATCCTCTGAAGCTTTCATAAAATTAACTTCTCCTTCAGGATCCAAAACTGGTTTTTAGGCTTTTTAGGGCTTTCCTAACCTTGTGTCCTTGATCTACAAAACTTTGAGATGTGTCTGGCCTTGTTACAAGAGTGACAAATGACTGGAGGCCTTATATTCCTCGGCGCATTGAAATGAGTCACCATTTTACATTGTCTAGCTAAATGACCATTATAGTTACATATCTGACATGTAACATTCTAAGAACTTCTTACATTTGACTGATTCTTATTTCTTTGATTATGTTGAGTCATGTTCTTTCGACTTGTCATACAATTCATAGCTCTATGACCAAATTTATTGCATGAATAATAGTAACCATTAAAATTTCTTACCTCTGTGTAGTTCCTTGCTATATGTACATGCTTGTTACATGCATAACAAGTATGGTCTACTGGTTTGCACTCATTCTTAGGTGGTTCAATATGATCCTTAGTCTAACTTCCAGTCTCTTTAGCATCTGAGGTACCTTCTGGTGCTTTCATTCTTGCTCACATGTTGTCAATCTGATTTTGTGCTTCATTATATCCAATGCAACTAGTATCTCCTTTAGCTCTTCTTGCATACAACTGAGATTCTATCAAATCATAACTTTTGTGTAATTTATGAATGTGATTCTTAGCATCTTTCAATTTAGATTCCAAGCTTTCTTTATTGCTCCTTAGCTCCAAGATTTCCATGTTTTCTTGCCTCAATTCTTCATTTAGTTGAAGGTTCTATTTGATGACAGACTTCTTGATTGTTAGTCAGCTTATCATCAAATTCTTTAAGTTGTTCTTTCAAGGATGTATTTTCTTCATCTTCTTGACCATTGTCCCTAGATCACTGGTAGAGAATTCTTTAAAATCCTTTCTTAGTCTTTTGATGACTAATTGAGCATTACTAAGTTTTTCTTTTAGTTCTTTAATTTCTCTTTTAGATTTGTCTAGGTCTTCAAGAGCAACTTCAAGATTTCTTTTCAAATGTTTCATTTATTCTTTTTCCATGATCTCCTCAAGTGGTTAAACTTCCTTGCTGAGGACCAGAGCTCTAATACCAATTGTTAGGAATAGAAACATTGAGAGGGGGGGTGAATCAGTGTTCATTGTATTTTATCTTTTCACTTAATCTTTAAACTAAACATAAATGCTTAAGTACTAAAATGAACATCCACATAAGCATGAAACATGAAATCAACACATAACACCAATATGGTTATGGGGAAACCCAAATAGGTAAAAACCCCAGTGGGAATTGACACCCACTAATATTTTGTACTAGTGTTTTATGATCCTTGTTAGAAGATCCTTCACCCTATTAGGAGTTTCTTTACAATGTATTAAGTACAATAGACCTTGTCAAGGGTTGGACCCTGTTAGGAGTCTTTTACAATAAACCCTATTAGGGGTGTGGATGCACTGTCCTAGAGCTCACTGCTCAAGTGGTGAAAGCTACAACCTTCAGATCTTAGATACACACTATATTTGCTGGATGAACTATTACTGTGACACTACTTGTCTGATCAGTTCCTTTGATGCGTTGATGCTTTGACCTCTTGTAAAGCTCTAATACATCTTATAGACTCTTTACATACTTCTTCTCTACTTGTCTCAACTATATTTGAACTTCCCTACCTATTACAATAGGCGCATCTCATATTTATATGCTCATACAAAACAAACAACTAGGTCAGCCCTTTAACTGATTACATACAACACTTCCAATTGAATTGGCTTAAGAGTGTTTACAAAAAAAAAATATTTACATGTTGAAAAATTAATTACAATAGGTGCATATCCTTTACAACATTATAATATAACCACAAATCAAAATGCTAACAGTCGGCTACTTATTCTATTCTTCTCTAGCACACACTAGTTGTGTAACTTCAACTGTCTGTAACTTTGGCATACTTGCATATCTGATCATGCATGCATAGACTAAGCATGAACATAGTCTGACTAACTTATCCTCTATGGCACACACCATAACTTAGTCATACACAAGTGTGCTAATGCTCTAAGCTTTAGGAACTCTGTACACTGTCCAGTCTTCAACACTTAGTCGATTTCTAATCTTTCCATCAAGTGCGCTAACTCCAAACTACTATATGACTTTGTTTCCATAATGAAAACATTAAACTAAGTCATATACATCAATATAGCCAACTTTCCAACACCCCTAGTATATCTCCTTTTCAGAGGAAGATGACAATTCATTGATTCATCCGCATAACTAGCCCTTGCACATTGAAGTCTTGATCCAAAACCATCATGTCAAACGCGTGTTGATAGATGGAGGCACTGGTCTAAATATTTGTTCCTACAAATTGATCACATAACTAGGGTTATCAGAAGATTCTATTGATCCTAAAAAGAAGATAACCATCAAGGCATATGATGAGCAAGAAAGATCTTCCAAAGGAACAATTATCCTACCTATCAAAATAGAACTTGTTATCAAATACGTCACTTGTCAAGTTCTAGATCTTACATTGGCTTACAACGTTCTTCTAGGAAGGCCTTGGATACATGAAATTCAAGCTATTCCATCAACATACCATCAATGTGTGAAATTTTCTTATGATGGAGTAGAGGTCATGATTCCAGCTAACACATCCACATCTTGCAATGCCTTGAAAGAAAGTGCTACAAACTTGCTCCACATAATAGAGAATCTTTCACCAAGCAAATAGACATTGCATCTATGTCCAAGATGGAAGACATTGCCAAAGAAGTCAAAATTAAGGACACGGGTATGGGAGAATATACTGTGGAATCAGTCCTATCTCTAACATCTCTCCCAGTCTCTCCTAAATCTTATGGACAGCCTTTAAAACAAACAAAACAAGAATCTAAAGAACCTCAAACTATCTACAATGGGATTTTTGTCACAGAGCAATTGTCCAAGAAAGAATCTGATGAGGAAGAAGCTATACTAGCATGGTTATACAAAGATGAGTCTCAATCTCAGACAATTTAGAAATGTGACTCTATGCCTAAAATCCCTGTCAAATCTTATGGACCAGGTCATAAACTCATGCCTAAAATGGGATACACTGGAAAAGGACCTCTAGGAACAAGAGGCAAAGGCATTGTAAAACTAGTTGAACATTGTGGAATGATGAATAAAGATACTACAGGCCTGGGATATCAAAAGAAGCCTTTTTATCTCAGTAAAAAATCTCCACGTGTCTTAGAGAAGATTAAACCATCAACAACTCACCTAGAGGAAGAAACTCAATAATTAGGCAGTGATGATTCAGACACCTCTGAGCTCATTCCTTATGAACTTTTACCTCAAGAAATACTAGATCTCCTTAAAGATGAAGAAAAACCTAAGGAGAATATCAATGTGGTAGCTACACAAAAAACTACTAATAACCAAGAGGAAGGTAAACCTGTCACCATATCTAAAAATTTGGGATACAATAATGATTCTGAAATAGAATCTCATGAGTATGAATTCAAATCAGAATCAGAAGGAAATCCTACTTGGGGGATTCATCCTGACTTTACACATGTTCTCATATTTCCTAGAGGTCTAGATGAAGAATTAGAGGATGAATCAAATGACTATGAATGGGGAGTTATTGCAGAAGAAGATGAAATTATCACTGAGAAACACATTCATGTCATTCACCAATATTCACCTAAATCTGATGTAAGTCTAGAGAAAAATGATGAACTTAATGAGTCTGATCCACCTATGGCTAAAGTGGAATCTAATAATGACATTGAGACTATTTGCGAATTAAACATTTTGGGGAGTAATATCACCTTTGAATTTGAGAGTCAGGTTAGGACCGATGATGACAACACCATATGCATAAACACCATTTCCCAAACCTCCCCTACATTGACTATCCAACATCCAGAACTCGTTGACCAAACATCTACTGATCTAAGCCAAGGTATCCATACCTTTCAAAATGACTATGTCCTTGCTTGCTACCTCAATGTAGTGGAACCTATGATGACTTCCATTAGTGAACCCAGTGTTAGAATGACAGAGTCAGATATCAAATATCTGAGTTAGAAAAATAAAAATAAAAATAAAAAAGAGTTCTGAGGGTGAAAACTGCTTTGTGGCAGTCTCAGAACCTAAAATAATTAAAACAAAAGATGTATCCAAAGGTGAAAACCTCTCTGAGGCACCTGAGGATGAGATATTTGATGTCCTTCTAAGTAATTTATAGGACAAATCTCCATTATTGATAGAACCAACTCAATATATCAACTTGGGTATAGTAGAGGAACCACAATTGATTCATTTAGCACAATCCCTTTCAGAAGAAGAGAAACAAGCATTCACAACTTTCTTAACAGGGAAGAAGATCAACTTTGCATGAAAGTATTCAAATATGCCAAGGTTAGATCCAAATCTGATAATGCATCATCTTTCTATCACTCCAGGGGTCAAACCTGTTAAACAGAAGTTGTGAAATATGCATCCTCATGTTGCACTCTTAGTCAAAGCTAAATTAGAGAAATTATTGAAAGTCAGATTTATCAGAGTTATTAACTATGCTGATCTCTAACATAGTTCCGGTTTCAAAACCAAATAAATAAATCAAAGTGTGCACAAATTTCAAAGATGTAAACAAAGTATGCCCTAAGAATGACTTTCCATTACCAAACATCAATATGATAGTGGATATGACTGCGGGCTTTGAAATGTACTCTTTAATGGATCATTTCTATGGATACAACCAAATCAAAATTGCTCTAGAAGATCAAGACAAAACAACTTTTACATGTTCATGGGGTACCTTTTGTTGGAATTTCATGCCATTTGGTCTTAATAATATTGGTGCTACATATCAACGGGCTATGACATCTATCTTTCATGACATGATGCATCACACTATAGAAGACTATGTTGATGATACCCTAGCTAAGTCTATGATAAGATTAGAACATTTGAATGACTTAAGAAAAATAATAGATAGAATGGAGAAGTTTAGTCTCAGACTGAATCCTAAGAAATGTACTTTTGGTGTCACTTCTGGAAAGCTCCTAGGCTACATTATTTCAAAGAAATGCATTGAAGTAGATCCTGCTAAAGTCAAAGCTATCATGGAGATGCAACCTCCCAAAAATATCAGTCAAATGAGAACCTTACAAGGAAGGGTGCAATTAATTAGATGTTTCATATCTCAGCTAGCAGATATATCACATCCTTTCACAAAGACATTACATAAAGGTGTGACTTTTGCATGGAATGAGGAGTGTGAAAAGAAATTCAATCATGTCAAGCATTATCTGGAAAATCCTCCTATCTCGATGCCTCCTATCCAAGGGAAGCCATTGATCCTATATGTATCCACCATAGATACATCACTAGGGGAATTACTAGCACAACATGATGAGAACAAGAAAGAAAGAGCTATCTATTACATCAGTAGAACATTGGTAGCTTATGAGAAGAACTATTCTATGATATAAAAGGCATTTCTAGATGTCATCTTTGCATCACAAAAGCTGAGACACTACATGTTAGCTCATACAACACAAATAGTAGCTAAGGTTGATCCACTAAATTACCTACTAAGAAAAGCTTCCCTTGTGGGTAGATTAGCTAAATGGGTGATGCTATTGAGTAAGTTTGACATAGAAAATGTTGAAAGGAAAGCTATCAAAGGACAAGTCATTGCAAATCATTTAGCTGATGCACCAATGTTTGATGATATACCATTACAGATGGAATTTCCTGATTCATCCATCATGAACATCTCTTCTAGGACTTGGCATCTTTTCTTTGATGGATCTTACACACAGAATGGATCTAGAGAAGGTATATTGTTCATAACACCACAAGGTTACTCAATACCCAAAGCATTTAGACTAAATTTTCCTTGCACAAACAACATTGCTCAATATGAAGTTTTTCTTAATGGAATGAAGATAGCAATTGAGTGGTGAGTGACAGAATTACGCATTCATGGAGACTCACAACTAGTCATACACAAAGTCAATGATGTGTACCAAATAAAAGATGAGAAACTAGTTCCATACAAACACATGGTCGATGACCTTAAGAAGTATTTCATCTCTGTCACTTTTGAACAGATTCCTAGAATTGAGAACAAGGTTGTTGATGCTATGGCAATGTTATCATCTATACTACAGCAGCCCGAACATGAGCTAGGCTATGAGTTCCTAGTGGAAGCACTATCATTTCCTGCATATGATTCCCTTGAAACCCACATGATTTGCACTATTGCTGGTCATGATTCTTCTAGATACAAAAACCTTTTCTCCTATCTTCAAGACCAAATCATTCCTGATTCCTTCAATCGCCATGAGAAATGATACCTTATCCGAAATGCATCTTGGTATGTCATCATTGGTAATGATTTGTACAAATAGAGTCTAGATGGTATGCTTCTTAGTTGTTTAGAACATGAAGAGTCTCAACATGCATTAGAGGAAGTCCACGACAGTATATATGGATCACATTCCAACATTTTAACACTAGCTTGAAAACTTATTAGGGTAGGGTACTATTGGCCTAAAATGGAAAAAGAGGCTATCAAGTATGCTAAGAACTGTAAAAAGTGTCAAGTACATGGAAACTTGATTCATGCACCAGGGAGAGATCTTATTCCCTTTACTACACAATGGCCTTTTCAACAATGGGAATTTGATCTGATTGGAGCTATTTATCCACATTCTTCTAATGGACATATCCATATCATTACAGCTATAGAGTATTTCACAAAATGGGTAGAAGCAATTCCTTTTACTCAAGAAATTGGCAAGCAAATCTGTATGTTCATTTTGATCTACATCATATGTTAGTTTGGTATTCCACATTCTATAGTCATAGATAATGGTGGCGATTTCAAGAACAAGGACCTAGATTCCTTATGCTCAAAATTCAAGATAACACAACATTGGTCATCTATATACTATCCCTAAGGGAATGGACAAGCAGAGGCATCAAACAAGAATTTGTTGAAAATCTTGCGTCTAACAGTTAATAAAATAGGAAGAGACTAGCATCTCATGATCAATCTAGCTCTTTGGGCCTACAGAAAAAGTATCAAAACACCCACTGGGGCTATACCATTCACTTTAGTTTAGGGGTCTGAAGTGGTACTACCTATTGAGGTTGAAATCCCATCACTAAGAATCAGAATGCATGGTCTAATAACGGATGATGACTACATAGTGTCTAGGTTGCAAGAACTTGAACTACTAGATGAGCACAGACAAGCAGCATATGATCATCTTAGAGTATATCAAAAAATATTGTCTAGAGGCTACAACAAGAAAGTCCAACACAAAGAATTTTAGGTTGGCGATCTAGTCTTGAGAGAGAATCCTAAAAATCAATCACATAGAGAACGCAAGGGGAAATCTGAACCCAACTGGTTGGGTCCCTTTATTATCATTGCTACTTTTGGCTCTAGAGCCTATCAACTCTAACCAATTGAAGGAGAACAGCTCTGACAACCAATCAATGTTCTCCATCTAAAGAAATTCTACGCCTAAGGCATTCAATCTATGGTAAAATGTCTTGAAAAAATCATAAAAATAAAAAAATGTCTTGAAAAAATGAACATCTTGGTGAAAACCCAGCAATAGGTGCCTTGATGATTCACAAAAAAATTGAAAAAATGAAAAAGTACAAAAAATAATTAAAATAAAATTAAAATAAAAATTAAAAATTAAAAATATAAAAAAAAATGAAAAAAATGAAAAATACAAAAAAATGAGAAAAAGAGAAAATGCCTTGGTGAAAACCTAGAAATAGTCGCCTTGGTAGAAAAAATAGAATCTCTACCAAGATGGTGAAAACCCGGCAAATGGGTGCCACTTGTATCAAAATGCTCCATCTATCAGCACAATCTTGGTCTTTCCCAACTTACAGTCATGCTTTAGTTTGTACATATCTCTTGGTTTGTTTTTGCATTCTTATTTTCAATAAAGTCGGTATGTTCACCATTCAACTCAAACATTTGTATACTATCAATGTTTCAAAACTTGGGGGCAATCAATGTCATATCCTATGGTCTCCAACATACCTCAAATGAGTCATAACTAGTCAAGGTCCTTCCCAAGCTACATCTGAGTCAGCCAGTCTGTCTCCTTACTAGAAAGGATTTTGCAATCAAACACAATCAAACATCAACACAAACAAACTGAAAACAATCTTTGCTACGTGCTTTAATCTTCTTTGTATGCTTACTGATTCACATTGAGATTTTTGCATATTGTGTCCTTTCGAGCTCTTCAATGTTGTCCTTTACAAGATTTAGAGAGTGATGACTAGGGGCATAATCTTTTCTTTGTTTTCTACTTTGAGTGAAATCTAACAACTTGGGAAATTATGGATTGAAATGGTGTCCATCTGTAAGAGCCTCCATCATGTATTGGATGGCCAGGTGTACCTCGACCATTGATACTCAAAAAATTCAAGGACGTTTGATCTAACTATTGTCTTTTTTAGTGAGTTCTTACTCCTACTATGAAACGCGATCTTACCTAAGGATGTGAACAATAAAGGGTCACTACGGGTAATTCACATTGGATTTAGAACAATCTCTTGATTGCTTGACGTGTTTGCACTGCAAGGCATATTCAAGTCATCATGATGTTTATATTTTGATGCTTATATAAATTGCTATATCAAAATGGACATGATATTCAGGTCATCATGGCATTTGTACCTTGGTGCTTATATCTAATCTGACATTCCAAAAACAAAATCAATATTCATATGTCCATGGTTGTCTAGCCAGTAGGCATTGTATTGACTTTTGAGCATACAAATCAATATTCATATGTTCATAGTTTCCTAACTAGTGGATGTTGTATTGATTTATCCGGTTACCTAAAAATTCAGTGATGAAAAAGGCTGACACATGATCAATGACTAAGTCCTAGGTCCTAGGTCTACATTTCATTTTGCACTTTACATGGTTGCATTTATCTCATGATTTCAATTCCGCTTGATGCTTAATGATTCTCTAAAATCTATGCTAAACATATCATAAGGACTTAGTATCGCACAAAGGTCTTCTTAACAGATCACCAAGCAGGTACCCTAATTTTGACGTTCTTAATCCATTTTCGGGATCAAAATCAAAATCTTAGATCATTAATATTGTCAAAATTGTGATTTAAAATTTTTGGACCCAAGACGACTGACTACTTGCATAATCAACCTTCTAAACATCGAACGAATCCAGGATTCAACTTAACTGATTATCTAACATCAAACTATTCAAATTTACCTTGGTCAACTCATGGTCAAACCTAGTCAAACTTGGTCTCCAGGACCTCTAAACGATGCAAAACGCGTTCCTGGATGTGTACAACCAATACTACAATCGATTAACATGCTTCTGAACATTCAACGCTAACTTTTCTTGCAAGATTTCAATTTTCATCCCGAAGGGGGCATGGTATTGCACATCAATCAAATCTGTAAATCAAATCTTTCTTTCAGTGATGAAGACAACAACCACATCTAGTTGTTGATTCGTCAAAAGTCCTCATCGCTTGGGGCATATCAAGCTCATCAAGATCCATATCAATCTGGTATTCTATTTATCTTGCAAACTGTATTAGCTCTTTGTAACCATCAGTTCAATTGTGTTATTTCCTTGGTTCTTCGTAACTGAAGGGTTCAAATTTGGCATCCTTTTCGATTCCTTTGGACAATCAGGTCTGGAATCAGGACAGTCATTTCTTCATAATCATAGGTTCAGAATCGGGCATTTTATCACATCTTCATAATCACCGGTTCATTATTGATATAGTTAACATCATCTTGATTCTTGGTCAATCAGGACCTGAATCAACATCTTCAAATCTATCAATCGGTTTCTATCTCAGAATCGATTAATCTTTCAGGATCAATTTTTCCACCACATAACTGAGTCCACATCTTTATCAAAAATAGATTATTCTTTGAACCATTGCGCTTCGCATAGTAATTCAAAGAGGGGCAAAATGTAATACCCCAAAAATGGGCTATAGGTTCATTAACCTCTTACATCAACAAATCGAACGAAATCGACATCAAAGTCCTAACCTAAGGCACATCTGCACATCAGTTTATCAAAAATTGATTATCCTAATTCTGCATTAGGGAATATTCCTTGAATATTCCTAATTATCTTAATTATCTTTAATTGAATATTATTTGGCGATAAATCATATTTATCCTAGAAATTTGATTAATTAAATATTTTGAATATTTAATTAATTAAGTTTAATTCTTCCACTTAATTATTTAATTAGATTTTATTATATTTATTCTTAATTATATTGTTTAATTTTGACAATAAATAAAAAATCCTACAAATAATTGATTAAATTCTTATTTAATTAATTAAATCCAGTTGTCAATATTTAATGATATAGTTTGGAATAAATTTTGATTAAATAATTGATTAACTCATAAATCAATTGTTTTAATTCAAAATCAATTAAGTTGAGAATAAATCACTTTATTTTAAAATTAATTCATATTAAATCATGCACAATCAGAAAAGTAGTCAACTTTAAATTAATTTTCAGTTTCAAATTGTTAACTTTCTAAACTCAACATCTGATGATGAGTTGAAAAAAAGTGAACTAAACTCTATTTTGAGTCAAAAAGTGCTTTTGCATTATTTTATGAGTTGATCTATTCCTCATTTATTGATAACTTAAAAATCAACCTGATTTTATCAAGAGTGATTTATGGCTTTTCTCAATGCATCCTCAAGCCCTGGATTTCTATAAAATCAAGGCTCAGCTCTTCACAAAAGGATCTCTTGAATTTTTACAATTACTTTGGTGAATTTGCATCTGAAGAATCAAGCTCTTTTGAACAAGGCGATTATGAGATTTTATTATTGTTTTTGAGGGTTCATAGCATTCATTCATTCATAGCATATCATTGTTAGATCAATTTGCATATCAATTTCATTCATCTAAATTAGTTTCATATCATTTTTTCATCAAAATTGCATCAAAAAAAAAAAAAAAAAGATTAATTTGCATTCATATCTCATTGCTTTCATCATTTGAAATGCTTTGTTTAGGTGTTGCATTGTCACTAATCTTGATCTGAATCTAAGAATATCATACTCGCACCTACTAGAAGGTAGTAAATCACCTGGTTAGCTAGTTTCATTTATATTGAAGGTTTCTAATTTGCTAACCTCTAATATTTTACTGAAGTGTTGTGTCCACAGCTAGGTACTGTACACGCTAAAATGGTGCACTTCTATGAACCATTACATGCAAGGTTTCTCAAGAATGAGGCCTCACAAAGTGGCTCATAGCTCTCTATGCATGGAGTTGCAAGGGACTATGATGTATTTGCTCTCAGCTAGAGCTACAAGCTTGTGACCTTGCTAGTCAACCACACAATGAGAGATTCAAATGAGGACAAGGGCAAGAGTGCCAATATCCTCAAGAATCACTATGAAAATGCCATGCAAACTAGTCTATGGAAATGAAAATGCAATGCAACTAAGCTCTGAAATGGAAAGAACAAGTGTTACAAATCCCTCCTATTAAGCTATGTGAGTTAAATCTATTACATAAAAGGAAATCTACACTAAGAATGGCATTATCATGCAACTATGGAAGCAAATATGAAACTAAATGAAATGCAACAACAAAAATCTTGGATGCAAGAGTGTCTTCAAAGAAAGCTCCAAATGAACTAGAAAACCTGTAGCATAACATTAGCATAAAACAAGTGACCTAGAATGAGGGAGGGAGCTCTCCTTTTATAAGAAATGAGGTGAAATGGACCATTGAGATTAAGAGGCAAAATTTTTAATCAGTGGTGGAGCTTGAAAGAGGAGCAATCCATGTGCACAAGTATCCTCCAATAGAAAAATAGGAGTTGAATTTATGTCCATATGAGACAAAAAGTGTTTTCTTTTTTTATAAAATAGGAATAGTGCTTTATTTGTGCAACTTAGGATAAGATGAAAAAGGGGGCTTTTTATTTAATCAAAAGGGGAGGAAATATTCTTTTTAATCAAATAAAGACTTAGGATAAATGATTAACCCATAGGATAAAAATCCACTATATGATCGAAATTAAGACTTGATCAAGAGATTGATATTGTTGAAAATATTGATTATTGATAAAATTGATTCAGGATTGATAAATTAAATAAATGGGGCCCAAAGTCTAGGCGACAATTTTTTGGTGCATGCATTTGCCCATCTTTGACTAATGTGTGATCGATTTGGGAACACATGTAGTCAAAGAATGAAGTTGAAATGTGAGATTGATTTGGGATCACAAAACAACTCAGATGTGAGGTCAATTCAGGATCATATCCAGAAAAAGCATAAACAAAGGTCTTTGAACATGAGGTTGATTTGGGATCACATTCAAAGTAAGAGATAAGAATCTCAAATTTGAGCAAAAGCTCACAAAAGATGTCTGAATCAAGGAATCGGGGATGAGAATCCCATAAATATTGCTCCCTCGAAATCGAAATCGAAATCAAATAGAGGAGAGACAGCAAATTGATAAAGATTTGATCAAATCAGAATGAAATCACAATCGAAGGTAAATGATAACAGGATAACCATTAGGCAATGAAACATGCCCCAGCGATGAGCTAGAAGAAAAGAGATAGGGCGAATGAAAGACTAGAAAATTGAGAGACATGAAAAGGAAGAAATTCCACTGAAAATCAAATTATGCCTCAAAAAGTCAGTCAACTGCTCAAAAGAAAGGAAAAATTTGGAAACGTGACTCGGATTTTGATTTTGAGTCCGAAAATGGATAGAAAATGATGTGATATGAAAGACTAGAAATGAAAGATATGATCAAGAAGAATCAGAAAATGAGCACAGTTGACCAACTAGTCCGTAGATGATAAAAAGGAAAGCTCTCTCCATATGCAAAGTGCAAAACTAATCTAACATGACCCTAAAAATGCAAGCTACTATGAAAGTGGTTGACTTGCAAGGTCACAACGCTTATAGACATCTAATTATCATCATCGAGCGTTATTGGTAGCGTCGTAAGATCATATAATGCACACTAGCATAACTATGTGGATATGAATATGATCTTTATCAGATAGAAATGTGGAAATCTCACCTAGGCATCAAAGACATATAGGTCAAGATGACTAATGCAGTGAGATCACCTAAGTTTGATATGGTGAGATTATGCTTGTATCAAGACACATGAAGATCAAGATGGCTATAAGCATGCACTCACGAAACAGTCAAGGATAATATCTTGTCAATCCATAGTGTCAAGTAAGACCATCATAAAATGATCATAACAATTAGGACCAACAAAATATACCCACAAGTAGATAAAGAAATAAAACATGTTCTCATACCCTCAGTCTTCTAGCTGTGCATCATCGAAAACTTCTCAAGGAGAGACCACTCATCAAAGAAATCCTCATAGACAGCACACAAAGAAAAATAAAGTCAACATATCTCAACAAGTTGATTGTTTAAGTGCGTGTGTGTTGGTCATAGAGTCAAACTCTGGTTATCACATCTGCTAATAAAAAATATCGCATTACACTTGGACTATTGGGTAAGACATCTGATAAGTGTTAAGAAACACTCGACGCAAGGGTAGTGTCGAAAAACATTGTTTGGGGTGGTGTTGAAAAACACCTGTTGTGAAATGTCCCAAGAGATAAATGCACCTAAAGGACCTATGCTAACAGGTATGCCCCCTAGACAAAGATAAAGACCAATTCCAGACTAAGCCAAATAAGGTAAAGACATGATGGAGAAAGGCTCAGTGTCGAGGATGCATGCTAACAAATAGGAGTGCAAAGGTCTCAAGTAGCGCCTGCTTCCAGGTTTTCACCACTTGAATTTATTGCAATTTTTTCTTTTTTTTTCTTTTTTTGTATTTTTGCTACGATGGCGCCTGTTTCCAGGTTTTCACCAAGGCACTTTTTCTATTTTTTTTTTTGAATTTTTAAATTTTAGATTTTTTTTGTATTTTTTTCAAGACTTTTTATGCTTTTTAAGATTTTTTCAACATCATATATCAATTTTTTTTTGTATTTTTTTAGGATCATAAAATATGTACAAAGAATGCCCCTAGAAAGAATGGGCATCAAACTCCCAAGCAAGATCACATCGTATATTCCCAATGTCTAGGAAGGTGAGGGACAAGATGGATAAGCAAGCTGGTGAATGAGATGGAAGACATGAGAATGAAGGAGAGTGAAGGGAAGAAATCCTCAAGGTCAAACTCCTCAAGAGTACCCAAGCTAGGGAAAAATTGTTGTCATGTAAAGCGCATTTGGACAAGCAATGAGAGGTTAGCATAGGATAAGTCACAAAAGCACATTGTAAAAGAAGGAAGGATGCAGTCCAAAGGAGTAGACATGTCAAGAGGCTTCATAGCATCGTGTTTTACTTTTTTCTTTTTTTTTTATTAGATCAAGACCAGAGGGGAAAAGGATAGCAAAAGGCTAGAATGAATGAAGGAAAATGAATATGAAGGCTAAACATGAATGGAATGAAAGCAAGATCATCGTAAGATAGCTCACAAAATAGCTAAATGTTCGTGTATAGATCAACATTGTCAAGATCAAAGAGAGAAGATGGAATGGATGAAATATGTAGAAGAACTACGCATGACGCCTGATTGCCAGGTTTTCATCATGGTACTTATCCAAGGCGCCACAAGGGAGTGGTTTTCACCATAGGATGAATTTATTTCTCTTTAATTTTGCTACCAAGGTGCCTGTTTCCAGGTTTTCACCATGGCACATTTTCAATTTTTTATTTTTTTTTCTTTCTTTTTGAATTTTTCTATTTTTTTTAATTTTATCTTTTTTGGAAGAAAGCAAGCTTTTAGGTAATGCTCCTCAAAAGGATAAATCATTGATATACCAAGGATCCAAAATGATATGCTCAAAGATGCTGATAGGGAAAGGAAAACGCATGAGGAATAGGCAAATGAGGAAAAAATGATAGAAGGTAGAAAGATAATGAATGGAAGGAATGTGAAAAGGTAGATGGAAAGAAAGGTAAGATCAATGTCAATACACACCTTGAAGGGTGACGGGAAAAATGGAGGAAATGTAAACCATATTCTAGTCCAAGTGCGAACCATATTCTGGTTCATTATTGCTATCTGACTCCTCGAAGAGAGGATTGGTGTGCCTATTATAATTCTCAAATGTGAATGGAGGAATACGAGAAGGAATATGGAAAATGTTTAGTAGACATTGTGGTTCAGGCACATGAAATGGAAGAATGTTTTTGGAAAAAGATGAAGTGGAAGCCTTTGGAAGCTTGAATGTCAACTTCACTTTTTGCTCAGCATGAGACTTTTTCAAGAGAGACTTCGGAATCCATATAGCTTTAAGCGTTTTATTTTCTTTTGATGTGTTAGAGAGAATATCTTCAATGATGGATTTTGGAACCCATACTTGTCTTGTAGTTTTCTTCTTAGATATCTCTTTTGACTTTATGCCTCCATGTCGATTAGAGGAGACATGGTGATCTTTTTTTTGATGGATTCTTGTATTGCTTCTTTTTCTTGTATTGAACATTCAAGTTACTTCCAAAAGACTTGGGACTTGTGGAAGAAGAAGGAAAATATGACTAGTTTAGATGGGTGGGTGGATGAAAAGGATTCAAGGGTATGCATCTATGTTGATCTTGACAAAAGATAGGAGATGGAGGGGCGTAAGGACCCAAAATGGATGATGAATTAGGAGAATTAGGAGGGGAAAGTGAAGGGACATAAGGACCCAATATGGAAGGAAGATGTGAAGTCCTTAGAATTGGTGGAGGAGGTCCAAGGATGGACATGGAAGACGCAAAAGGATAATCAATAAGTTCATCAGCATCTATATCACAACCAAGGATATCAGCATCTTTAGATTGAGCATTAGAATTTTCAACAGGATCCTACACATCTTGAATAGGAGAAACTTCATTGATAGGATTGTTTAAAGCTTGCAAAGACTTAAGAAGAGTAGAAAGCGAAAGTGAACATGGAATGGTAGAACAAGAAGATGGAAGACTTTGATCTTGACAAGGAGCTTTGGATAGCATAAGCACATCATTTTTTTCTTGATTTTCAATAGGCTCAACATTGGAAGTAACAACACCATTTTTAATAACGTTAATGGAAGTATCATCTTTGAAAAATGCAAGTGTAGTAAGGTTATTTTGATTATCAATAAGCTCAATGGTGTAAGTAGTAGCTTGATCTTGCTTAGGAGATGGTGGAATGAATGCAGAAGAGTGTAGAGGATCAAAAGAACCATGCAATGGAGGAGATACATCATGAAGAGAATTGGATGATATGGAGGATTCCTTTTCTTGATCTTTATTTATATTCTTTTCTTTATCATTTTTAGAGTCCTCTTGACATGGAGCCACTTCTAAGGACAAGGAAGCAGGTTGGGATTGTATGGAAGACTTTGGAGGAGATGGTGAAGGATTAGCTGAAGTAGGCATTATAGCGCATAAAGGCTTAGGCTCTTTAGGTTTAGCATTATTGAAAGTATTTGCAGCCAAGTGAAGGTTAGCTTGAGTTTCTTTAAGAGGTAGCCCTTGAGGATAACTATAGGGAACTGCATGAAAAGCATTAGGACTTTCATTGGATGAAGGATTTATGAAAGATTTGGAAGACTCAGAAGCTTTAGGAAGTGTGTGGGTATTGGAGGAAGTAGAGGATGGAAGGGAACCATCACAAGACAAAGGCTCAACATTAATATG
The DNA here is from genome assembly GCA_027943335.1 of Chamaecyparis obtusa. Classification (NCBI taxonomy): domain Eukaryota; kingdom Viridiplantae; phylum Streptophyta; class Pinopsida; order Cupressales; family Cupressaceae; genus Chamaecyparis; species Chamaecyparis obtusa. Next base: position 798,372 of record BSBK01002123.1, on the reverse strand, counting down.
ATCTTGCTTGAGAGCACAACCTTTATTTTCAGCATGAGAACTTTTAGAGGAGAGATTTTTTTGACGTTTGAAATCAGTGCAGTAGATTTTCTCTTCCTCAGTAGGAATATTGTATTGTTCGCAAAAATCATCAAAATGGTATTTGTTAGATGTGGTATTAACCATGAAAATAGAATAACCACACTAAGGTTCAATTTATAGTCTTTTGATCGTTGATAGAATGTGCAATACTTTTCTAGCTTTGAATCGAATTGGGGATGATGTTGATGTTGATTTAAGAGGTATAGATGAGAGTTTGATGATATATGATGACAACCTCTAAAACTAGATACAAGGATCAAGTGGAAAAGATGAAGCACTAATGAATTTTGATGAAACAATGACCAATCAGACCAGATGTGATGACAACATGGTGTTAATGCCAAATTTTTCAAACTATTATGATTTGACCTAGAAGAGGACCAAAAATGGTATCCAAATTTATGATTGAAGTTGACTTAGATTGTATGAAAGTACAGGTTGTTTGGGATACCACTCTTCTCATATGATTATTTAAAAACCACCATCTGACTCAAGATGAGATTTCATATGATACAAGATTGTGATATGATTAACTAACACCATCCATGTGACTAAAGATCATAATACGACTGAAGATAGGGTTCTCTGCAAGATTGTAAACTTTGTGTGGCATAAGATAGGATATCGTATGACTCAGGATTATGATACAACTTGAGACCAGATATCATATGACTATTGAATTAGGGTAAAATGAGGTTCTTTTTCTAGTATTTATTTAGATGAGTTTCTCATTTTTAGTGATTGTGAACACACACATAAGATAGTAAAACACAATGACTGGGCTCTAGGACTCTTTAAACACTTATTTTTTATTCAAAAAGGTTTTCAAAAAGTGTTTTTATGGGTATAGAACATAAACAAGAAATTTAACCTTGGAAATTTGGCTACAATACTAATTTCATGGGCCCATGCTAAGTATACCTAGATCTAGTATGAATTGTCCTCGTTATTGAGTAGGTAATATTGAGTGGAGATGCCAAGAAATTGGAACACATTATTGATCCTTATAGGTGTGTTTGGGTAGGGGATCCCTTTTGGGGCTTTCTCAAGTTCAAGGTAGCGATATCCAAGAAGCCTCTACCTCATGACCAAGGGTATACAAATGTTGAGTGTAAAATATTCTAGAGGCAACACAACCTCTATGCACCATGAGAAAAGAACCAAGGATAACAATTGGCTTACTAACCTATGGATTTTGATCAAGTTCACGTTCAAACCATTAGGGATCCCTTAGAGGAGTGACCCCAAGTGTATTCATCTATCATGGTTTTGACATGATAACATTTATTTATAGTGGATGAGATAGGATAGATTTGTCTTGTGTCCACTTTCATTCATTCTTGCGGGGTGAGTACTTTTTCCCATTGTGACAAGATCTCTAAGGTGAAATAAGAATGTAAAAGTGAATATCAAGTATAGGTTGGGATTTTTTATCACCTAAAATAAGTGAGACCATACTCTCCTATCACATTTGAGATTCCAAACACATTAAGAATGCATTCATTATAGTCTTACAATTTCACATTTTTTGAATGAAATCAAAAGTACCTATAGTTCCCAAGCCAAGACAAGTCACATCTTCTTCTATATTTCTGATCGCTTCAAAAGAAGTGAGAGAATAATACCCTAACACACATGAAAGGTCCTTTGAGTACTAACCATTAAAGCTAGGTTCCTATAAAATAAAATAAAATCTAACAACATCAAACACAATGTCTAGCTGATTTTCATAAGGAAACTTGCAAAACCGATTTTTGAGTAGTTTGAGCTTATTTTTGTCTTCATCGATCATCTTGAAATCATATATTAGGATTTTAAAAAAAGATTAGATAGATAAAAAACATCCAAGGCTAGCATTAGTACTGAAATCCGAATCAAATTAACCTTCAAAATGCTCTCTATTTTTGGTACAACTGACACCAGATGACTAGGGACCGAATGTAGTATGACTAATTGCTACCCTTCATATGACTTACTATAGAACAAGATATGATTAATAACCTCCATATGGCTTAAGGTATCAGATAATACAATTAATAACTCATACGACTTAAGGAAGCATTTGAAATGACTAATAATCCACCATACAATTTAAGCCTTTAGTTTGTACAACTCAATGCACCATATGATTTAAGATGTTATACTAGATTACTAAGGATCATGCCATATGAACTATTGCTAATCAATGACCTACACATGTCAATTTCATCTAATCTTGTGGGAGAATTTTGGAATTTTTCCCAATGGTGGGCACAAAAAATGTGGTGTGTGAAAAGTGTACTTGTCATATCTGCAACACAACACTTCAATAAACCCTTAATTCAATTGGTTAGAATAATAAATCAATCAAATGAACTTAAATAACCAATCAAGACTGGCTTAGTATTTCCTACTCAACGTGAGTATGATCTAACTATGAATATTGCTCTCAGAATATGCATAGATCAGTGAAAAGCCACCATGAAATGAAATTTATGAAGTTATCTCTAAATGAAGAAAAAAATTAATAATTATTATTATTAAATATGTAATTTGGTCTTAAACTGGATGCAAGTAAGAAAGATGCAAGCTAAGATCTATATAAATTGACAAGCTACATGATGATTTAACTATGAAATTGATATAAATTAGGGTCTAGAATGATGTACTTGTTACTAAAATGCTCTCAAATGCAATTGAAATGGTCTAAAATCAATTTGGTGTGATCTTCTTACAAAAATCCTAGATATCAGATGATCTTGGTTGATGTTCTTTTTATAGATTTTCCCTTGGAGGGAAGAGGCTTGAATTTGAACCCAATATGCTAGGATGAAGCCATGATGAATGGTGGAGATTGAACCTTAAGTGGTCCATGTAGACTTGATCTCATTGCCTTGAGCCAAGTCATTTATCCTTTTGTGGTTGAGTTGGATATTAGGACAATTTATTAATTCACTTAATTAATATTCCTAGCCATGATACTTTTGACTTTAATTTAATTAAATAGCAAGGATTATTAATTAATGAATTTTATTTCATTAATTCTCTTTGATGCTCGATTATTTGATGGTTGATGTTTGATTATTGATTGTTGATGTTGGGTAAATTATGTAAGTGTAACATAAAAGAAAAGGGAGGAATTGATTGACATGCCTATAGAAATTATTTCACGCAGTCTTTTATGCACATTAGGGAAAGAGAAAGAGGGGTCCACAAATATAACCTTCAAGAGGACCCAAAATTAGATTAACACAACCCAAATGGATGTAGGAGTGCTAATAAAAAATATAATTCCTTTCAAGGGAATATACTTAAAGATCTCTTTCTTGTTTGATTGTTCTTTCCCCTTTAATGTAATTGATTGATTGAATAATGCCACTGAAATTAAGTGATCTAATGCTAGCTGATTGATTAATTGAAATGCGAGTGAAATAGGAGTACATGTAACAACCAAATACCTAAAAATACCTAATCAAATATCTCAAAGTAAGTGCTATGAAATTAAAAAGAGGGCAATTGAACTCACCTTGAGGGCTAGTTGAGGTCACAAAATCAAATCTGAAAATGTATTGTCATACTGTAACATAAATTGAAACAAAGTTGGATCTGGAATTAGGAGGTAAAAATATGTAAATTGTGATAATATGAAGGCTCCAGGAACATGTTGACTTCTTGGGTATAGGTAGACTTGGGTATAGTTCAAGGTCGACATGTACCTGTTCTGTCAAAAAATATGAGATCTGAATGTTTGGCATAAACTATTACCCTAGATCTGCCAATTGTGATCCTGAAAACCTGAAAAACCTACAAATCTACTCGTACACAAGAAAAATAGAAATTTTTTTGGGGGAAGGGGCTTTCCTTAGTCAAGCCCCCATTTAGGAATTAACCTTTAAATGAAATAATAGCGTGTAAAAGCGCAAAAAAATGTAAATATTCACCTTGCTTGTCAAACCTTTATGGATGGATTTGAATCCACTACCCACAAATATGTATGAATTCTTGTATGTATGTTGACGTAGAATGTACAATGTATTCACAAATGAAATAGATCTACAAGTACCAAATCATATATTATGGATGTAAGTATTCTTGAATACTTGGATGCTTGAATGGATGTGCAATATGGATGTATGTAGATCTCCTCCCTTGATGGTCAACTCCACTATCTCCTTGAAGAAAGAACCTAGATCTATGGAAGGAAATTTTTGTTTGATGAAATGAATGCCTCCAATAAATCCTTTCTTTCTTTACTTGAAATATTTGAATGCACCTTAGTGAACTTGATCGCTTGCAATTAATGGCTTGAGTGTTTTGTGCTTGCATATATTGTAGATTGAATGCTCATGTAATAGATTATGTATATGTTTGTATATCATTTATCATGTATCATGTATATCTCTAAATGAAGGGAAAAGACCTTTTATAGAAACCCAAACTTCAAATCCATGAAGGCTGACAAAGGAGAGCAGGAAAGAAAGATACCTTACATCGGTCCTAGGCACCAATCAAAATTCAAAACCTTAGGTACTGGTTGAGTTCGGCATGTACCAGGTATAGGTCGAGATCAAACTTTACCTGATGGTGCAAAACTCAAGAAAAGCACCTGAAATCCTGAGAGGTATTGAGGGTTTTGGGGGAAATACAAGGGAAAATGTGGTAAAAAGTGGGAAATCAAGCATAAATGCATCCATGTTCTAGGAGATCACTAAGATGGGGTCGAATACACCCTTGAGCTTCCAAAGTAATGGGTGTTAACTTTTAGAATGGTACTATAAGTAAATTAATTAAATTCACTCATACAATAATGTTTAGAGTCAAATTGATTTAATGACCTTTGATTAGGGTTTTGACCCTTTTGCTTAAGATTTTGATCAATTTATTAAATTTTTTATCACCTAATTAAGATTTAGGACAATTGATTAAGTTAGACCAATTTTAGGTGATTACAATTTAAACCTTTTCTCTATTAATTTACTCCATGCATTATTTTTTCATGTTGTATAATTATGTCGAATTAACAATGGAAATTTAGAAGAACCTAGAACTAAAAATGTAAAGAGTGCCAAAGAGAGAGAGGTATGAACAAGCACACAAAACAACCCAACCACCCCCCCCCCCCCCCTCCTCAAAAAAGAAGAAGATATATGGCACTTTAGAGTTAGTGCATGTATAATGGCCACTTGCAAAACAAAAGAGAAGTGGAATTCTATTTTTGATGTTTACAAATGCCTCTCTTAGGCTATATAATACTTAAATCACTGATGTTAAAGACCAAACTAAGATTCTAGAATTATAATTTCTAAAATTGGCCAAAAAAGAACAAGTTCTAAAAGTTATATTTCTACCTAAAATGGCTATAAACTAATAGAAAATTATAGAAGTATATGAAAAATTATACACTTTCAAATAATATAGCAACTCAAAAGGAGTTTTTATGAGCTTGAGAAAAGCCTTAGAAATTGTATAAATAAGGATTAGACAACTACTCCACTAAAAAATCCAATTTTCTAAAAAAATATGGATCAAAATTAGCAAACACCTATACGGTATCCAAAAGAACAAAAAAAATTATTTTGTAAAAGGTAAAATGACTAGGTTATTAGCCTTCAAATTCAAATAGAAAATAAAAAATGTAGATGGTGAAGTGGGGATTTTTTTTGAAACCTTGATGTTGTTAGCAAGTTACTGGGTTAAATTTGATTGTCAAAAGACCATCACAGAAAGTAATGATCTTAAATTTGGTAGACAAATGACCATCACAAAGAAACTTGAGCCTAAATTTGGTAGTCAAATGACCATCAATTCCCATTATGTGAGGATGGCATCACTCATACAAATGATGACATCAATAGTTGTAATGGCATGCAACATGTTGTGAATTTTCTATGAAGTTTGATGTGGCAATATCTGGCAATGATGTGGCATTGACTCGGCTTGTTGACTATAGTAGTGACATGTCTATGTCTCTATTTTTTTGCATTGACTTGTGACTTGTTACCATATGGAACCATGGGTAAATGGCATTGGTCAATGTATCCACATTCGGTCCAAGCGGGTGTCCACATTAGATGTAAAAAAAAACATCAAGTCTGCAAAATATGCACAAGTTTGTAGAAAATGTGCATTATGGAGAGTCAAAATCAATGGTTGTGCATAGAGACAAAGTTTTCACTAGGGAATCAGTGTGAATTTTAGCAAGCAAAACACTAAAAACTATGTTCTAGGTTCTAAGCCTTGAAGCAGTACATCCTAGGAGATATATTGGAATTTGTGGAGCTCTAAATACTTGGAAAGTATGAGGCTCGGCACCTAGGTGTCTACAAAAAACCTGGAGTGGAGCACATGGAGTTATATGGAGTTGGGTAGAGTGCAGAGTGTTGTGATATGGGTATTCTAGAGCAGGTGCACTCTAGATTTTTAAAGAGAGTGCACAACAATAGAGAGGGGGGTGGATTTGGGGTACAACCTAAAATGATATATATATATAATTATTTTTTTAATATTTTTTAAAATAGAATAATATTTTTAGAAAATAATGATTTCTTGGAAAATAAATTTATTTTTTAATGTACAAATTATTTCCCTTGTGATGCTTAGACAACCAAGGAGGGGGGAAATTTCTCTCATATACCTAGGTGACAATGTCTAATTTGGACAAATTGATAATCCTAGCTAATTTGGCCCTTCTTATTGCAATGGCGGGATGGATTTTGGTACAAAGTACTCAGAAATTCTTTTTACCTCTCAAATCTAGCAAATGAATGCACCTTTAAACACTTGTAAATTTGACATTTAACGTCTAATTTGACTGAAAAAGAAAATTTCAACTAAAAACATCCGTCTGAATCCAATGGTGGCCTTAGATTTGAACCAAAAAGCTTCCAATTTATTATCAACATAAAGCCATGAAAACAGAAACCCCAAATTACACCAAAATTCTATCAAAAGACTATCCAATGGTATTCTATGAGCTTTGATACCATGTAATATTTGGCTATGTAGATAGCCACCCAAGATCAAGAATCCAAATAGAAAGAACAATAGCAAGAGACAATGAATATTACAAGATAAATTTCATTCCCATAAAAATGTAGTAGATTAAATACAATAATCAATAGTACATATGACACCCCTTGGTTAAGTAGACCAAGGTAAAAATGGAGGATTGAATGAGATAATGAAAAGTGGCATTATCTTATTACATGATAACCAAGAGACAGCTTATCACCCATCTAAGGTGGATTCGCATGTCCACTAAATTTAGATCATCCTCCAAATTGAAACAAAGTATATGCAACAAATCTAATAAAAGTGAAAGGTGATAAGGTGATAAGTGCACTAAAGGTGGATTCAACACATAAAGTGGGATGTAATAACATGATAGTACCACCCAAAGTGGAAATGCTTCTAAAAGATCCTATGTGGCTCCTAGGTAAACTTAAGTAATGTGTGTATCTATATCCTAGGAGAATGAAATATTAGGGAAATTGATTAAAAAACCTTATTTATGTTGGAACTTTTATTTTTTGAGGTGTTGACATTCATGTTTTGTCATTCATGTCAACATGTGTTTTGGTTTGATGCATTAAAAGTTTCAGAAAGACTGGTTATCATAGGTACAGGCAAGACTGATAGTTGTGTATGGACAGTGTACAATTTTTCAATATATGAGAGCACAAAGTTGTGTACAGGGAAGTATATACACCCTATATCTAAGGTCACTGGATTTCATATTGTTATTTGCATGAGTTATAGCTATTTTGGTGAAGACTGGTTATAGAACAATGATACAAGATTATGACAGAGGTGGTCTCTGAGTTTTTGGGATAACTTGGATGTGAGCATGAGTTATGGTATGTGAGATTCATGCATGACATAAGACACATGGGAGAACATTTTGTGATATCCTTGGATCGCTAGGATCTTGGTGACGTCAATTGTGGTGTGTGGACTTGTGAAGACCTATTTGGGGCCGACCAGAGGAGATAACGTGTTCAGTGGATGGTGAGCATGGATTATTGATCTTGGTGCATAAATGATGATTTGTGTTTGTTATTTACTTTTTTTAAGTACCCTATGTATCTTAGCAATGGTCTATGTAATTTTTTTTATATTGGGGAAGTCTTAACAGGCCAGCCTAATTGCTTATTGTAACTTGTATAAAGGAAAGTCATTCCTTGTTGTAGTTGAAAAATGTAGTATAGACTACAAGCATGTGGATGAAAATTTTGTAGGATGTAAAGAAGTGATTATGCTTGTAATGCACTTCGTTGGAACTGTATAGGAAAATAAAGTTTCTATTAGTTAGTTCATTGTTATAATTATGCTTTCATACTTCTGTTTGGATAGTGGATCCAGATGGTGGGTTTAACCTTCACATTCAGGCAATGTGTTGGGGCAGTGAGCTCTTCATTTCATTCAACTCCTAATAGGGTTGAAGAGACTCCTAACAAGGTTTTTCCTTTAACATGGACTTTGTACTAGATGTAATAATCAACTCCTAATAGGGATACTATATTTCTAGTGCATTATTTGTGGGCATCATTCCCACCGAGGTTTTTCTCTTAACAGGGTTTTCCTTGACAACAAATACTTGTGTTATGGTCTTGTTCTTGAAGTGTTCAGATTTGCATTAAGTAATTTGTTTATAAGTTTAAAGTTTAAATATTTGGTGCACAACTGATTCAACCCCACCCCCCGCCCCCCCACCTCAGTTGTGTTGTTCCTAACAATTGGTATTAGAGCTTGTGGTCCTCTAAGAGAAGCATTGATCAGCACGATGTCTGAGGCTGAATTCACAAAATTCAAGGACATTGATTCTGCACATAAGATTTGGACAAGGATAGAGGCACTATATGAAAGAGATCAGTACACTAAGTAGGTGAAATTGTAGAATTGGAAGACTAAAATGGAGATTCTAAGAATGTGAGATGATGAGAATGTTAGAGCATGTGTACAGAGGGTTACAGAGGTTGGCATAGGAATCAGAAAGTCAAGAGGAACATATATTGAACAAGAAGTGATCACTAAGATTCTTGGATCCTTGACACCAACATATAAGACTAAAGTACAAGCAATTGAAGAAATCATTCCACTAACAAGCAACTTTATCGAAGAGATGTTGATTGCTAAATTGACCATCTTTGAGGCTGTAGAACTGGAGGATACATTACCTAAGGTAGAATCTTCATTTAAGGTGACTGTGCATAATGACAAAAGGATGTTATCAAGTCTTGCAAGCACCAGCAGAAGTAATAGACATATAGAGCTTGGAGATTATGATTCTGATTGCGAAGAAATACAGGAAGAAGAAAGGAAACTAGATTAAATTTTGGCCCTAATTACAAGAAGATAAAAGAGAGGAAAAGGTAAATTTGAAGGAAAGTTACCCCTAAATTGTTTTTCATGTAACAAGATTGGTCATTTTTAATGTAGATGTCCTACAAGGGTTCCTAAGCATAAGCCTAAGTTTGTTAGGCCTGATTATTCTAAGGATAAGGAATGTTACTATGCTAGTGAAGGTGTCTATGATGATGATGTTGTGGATAATGATGAAATTGGATGTATTTCTATTAAAGATGATGAGCCTATTCATGAAGAAAGAGCCTTAGCTTTGCATGTTGAGAAGAAATCAAAATGGATCATTAATAGTGGTTTCTCACATCATATGACTGGTGATAAAGATAAGTTTGTTCAAGCACAACTTGTTGAGTGTTGGACAACTTGTTGACAATGGATATCACTTACAGTTCAAGGATGGAAAGTGCACTATCAGAGGTCAGTCTGGAAATTTGATCGCATTGGGTATAAATTCAAGAGGTAATGTGTTTGAATTAAATACTATAGAGGCTACTTTTTTTGTTGTGAAGATAGATGACAGTTGGTTATGGCATAGGAGGTTTTTTCATATAAATTTTGATAACATTGTGAAGACCAATAACATCAACACATTTAGAGATCTTCCAAATATTGTGAAGCCTTCTAAAACCATGTGTAGAGAGTGTGTGATGGGAAAACAAACTAAGAGAATTTTTTAGAGAAAATCTTATTTAGCAAGGGAGAAGTTGGATCTTGTACATACAGATCTCTATGGTCCTACAAGAACAATATCTTACTATGGTGAAAGGTATTTTATACTCTTTTTTATGACTATTCTAGGATGATGTGGGTTGCATTTCTTAAACAGAAGTCTAAAGAATTTGACAAGTTCAAGATTTACAAAGAAAAAGTTGAGAATAAATCTAGTCTGAAGATAGTGTTTGAGGTCAGAAAAAGGAGGAGAATTTACATCGGATGTGTTTAATGCTTACTGCGAAGAGCATGGGATATAAAGATAGACATCTACTCCTAGGACACCATAGAAGAATATGATTACATAGAAAAGAAACATAACTATATTAGATTCTACTAGGACTATGTTTCTTGAAGGGAATGTGTCACATATGCATTTGAGAAAAGCTGTTAATATTGTAGTCTACACTTTGAATAGAGTTCATATCAAAGAAGGTACTAATAAGACAACCTATGAAATTTGGTTTGGTCATGCTCCTACTATATATGAAATACTTCAGAAAAGGTAGTGCAAACATAAATTTGTACTTGAGAGTTAGTAAAAATGGAATCTTGATTATTGAAGTTTGTGTGGATGACACAATATTTGGAGTAAATGATGAAATAAGGAATAAATTTGTTGAAGAAATGAAGACTGAGTTTGAAATGTCTATGATTGGCGAAATGAAGTTTTTTTTTGGTTTGCAAATTATTCAAAATGAACATGGCATGTTTATCTCTCAAACCAAGTATCTTAAGGAATTGTTGAAATTTTTTGGAATGGAAGATTGTAAACATGTTGGAACACCTATAGTAACTAGATGCAAGCTTACTACTACTAATGAATCTAAGAAAAAAATTAGACAAAGTATAGATCCATGATTGGATGATTACAATATCTAACTCGCACTAGACCAGACATTGCTAATGTAGTTGGAATTGTTGCAAGACTCCAAGAAGATCATAAAGAGGCTCATTTTGTTGCAATTAAGAGGATATTTAGATATCTGAAAGGAACATTGGAATATGATTTATGGTATGAAAAGTCTGATAATTTTACATTGCATGCTTATACTGGTGCCAATTGGGCAGGAAGTGTTGATGATAGAAAGAGCACGAGTGGTGGTGCATTTTTCCTTGCTAATAGGTTGGTTTCATGGTTAAGTAAAAATCAGGACTATATAGCTCAATCTACTATTGAATTAGAATATGTAGATGCTGCTATAAATTGTACACATATTGTTTGGATGAAACAAATGCTAAAGGACATTGGGATAACCTTTGAAGAGCTAGTGGTTATACATTGTGATAATACAAGCATAGTGAACATATCAAATAATCTGGTTATGCATTCAAAGACTAAACGTATTTCAATCAAGTATCACTTTTTGAGAGACAAGGTTACAAAAAAGGAAGTCAGATTGGAGTACATCAGTACAAAGGAGAAAATAGCAAACATATTCACCACACCTTTTCCAAAATGTACCTTTGAATACCTTAGAGATATGCTTGGGATGAGAAACCCTCCCAATGAAAACTAAATGATGTGGGAATGCATCAATCCAATAGTTATCAGAGCTATATCATTCCCTGGACTTGATCTTGGATGCACTTCTCAGGGGAGTGATCATAGAACATAACAGAGCATATTGGGGTGATCAAGCACCTGATTTGTTGTAGCCATGAAGATTTGAAAAAGCTACACCTTGCAGAGGTGGGATGTGCATAGAAGGAAAATATTTATGGCACCCTTTTCCATTGATGTCAAAGGGGGAGAGATTTAGGTGAAAAACCCCTACTGCCTTAGGGGGAGTTGTGGAAAGGATATTGAGAAATTTTTATCAAGGCTACTTTTGGGTTGACGGTTTTTCACATATGTTGTCATCAATGCCAAAGGGGGAGATTGTTGGAGCTGTTGTTGTTTGAGGTGTTGACATTCATGTTTTGGCATTGATGTCAACATGTGTTTCAGTTGGATGTACTAAAAGTTTCAGAAAGACTTGTTATCACAGGTACATGAAAGACCGATAGTTACGTACAGATAGTGTATGATGTTTCAATATATGCAAGCATAAAGTTGTGTAGAGGGAAGTATGTACATCTGATATCTAAGGTCATTGGATTTTATATTATTTTTTGCATGAGTTATAGCTATTTTGGTTAAGACTAGTTACATAATAGTGACATAGGATTATGATAGAAATGGTCTCTAAGTTTTTGGGATAACCTGGATGTGAGCATGAGTTATGGTGTGTGAGCTTACAGAATGACAAAAGACACATGGGAGAACAATCTGTGATATCCTTGGGTCGCTATAATCGTGGTGACATCATTTATGGTGTGTGGACTTGTGAAGACCTATTTGGGGCTAACTAGAGGAGATAATGTGTTTAGTGAATAGCAAGCATGGATTATGGATCTTGGAACGTAAATGATGATTTGTATTTGTTATTTACTTGTTTAAGGTACCGTGTGTATCTTAGGAAGGGTCTATGTAATTGTTTGTGCATTGGGGAATTCTTCACAGGCCGACCTAATTTATTATTGTAACTTGTATAAAGGAAAGTCATTCCTTATTGTAGTTGAAAAATGTAGTATAGACTGTGAACATGTGGATGCGAGTTTTGCAGGATGTAAAGAAGTGATTATGTTTTTAATGCACTTCATTGGAACTGTATAGGCAAAGAAATTTTCTATCAATCAATTCATTTTTATAAGTATGCTTTCATACTTCTCTTTGGATAGTGGATCCAAAAGGTGGGTTTAACCTTCACATCAGGCAGTGTCCTGGGGCAGTGAGCTCTTCATTTCATTCAACTCCTAACAGGGTTTGTCCTTCAACAGGGACTTTGTACTGGATGTAATAATCATCTCCTAATAGGGCTATATCTCCTAACAAGGATACTATATTTCTAGTGCATTATTTGTGGGAATCATTCCCACCAAGGTTTTTCCCATAGCAGGGGTTTCCTCCACAACAAATATTTGTGTTATGGTGTTGTTCTTGAAGCATTCAGATTTGCATTAAGTAATTTGTTTATAAGTTTAAATTTTAAATATTTGGCACACAATTGATTCACCCCCCCTCTCAGTTGTGTTATTCCTAACAACTTCTACACATAAGTTAAATGGAATTAATGTTTAATAATTTGGTAAGTTTAAATGTGTGCTAATTCATACACCCCCAACATTTAGAAGTTTTAAGAAATTGGTATCAAAGCCAAGTTCTTGAAGAAATAGTCCAAAAACTAAAGTAGATCTAAGATTTGAATACTATGTTTTAATCTAATAAATATTTCAATACCATGGAGACAAACGGATAGGAAATTGATGCTATATTGGACCTTGAAGGAGAATGAAACTCACTTGCTAATATGGATGAATATTAAGAAAAATGAAATAAATTTGAATAATCCATTACCTATCTAAAGAAGCATATTGAATAAGGAAAGAAGACTACTGACAATTTTGAAGCAAAGTTGTAACTAAAATCCAAAGAATGCATCAAGATTGAAGAAGTTTCCATATTGAGGAAAGAATTGAAAGAAGAAAAAGAGCACACTAAGCTTGATAATCACCTAATCTTAAAGAAGAGATTGTAATGTTAAGAAAAGAGTTGAAATATGTAAGGAACATATTAAAAGAATCTAAAACTTAAAAGTGATAGTGATCTAGTTAATGAAGAACAGGACGGTCTCACAAAAGAATCTACAAAATCTCATGCATGATGAAACCAAATGAGGTGTGATCATAAGATAAGGTCCAAAAAAAATCCACGAGCACACTATAGCGACCACAGCAAAAAAGAACAAGCATAGATCGATCAGAATCAAAAACACTAGACTGATCAAACAGGAAACAAATATATTTTTTTGGTTGATGCAAGATTACTTTGAACCCAAGATACTCCTGCGTCAGACACCTGGGGTACTTGAAAATTGAGCCTCTCACTTTGTTGGGGCCAGAGGAAAACCAAATTGGTCAACCTCAACCTAAGAAATCCATGATGAATTTTGAACTGGTTTTTCCTTCCATTTGACAAGATACTCTATATATTGCTTACCTCTTGTACTTTGACCAACTCTGTTACCCAAAATCTTCTCTATGTGATCCATCTTCTTCTTAGGATACTGTTGTCCAACATCTAACTCAATACTTCCATTGGATTCATGATATTCATACAAGTCTGCAACATTGAATAATGGTGATATATCATGTGATCTAGTAATTCTACTTCATATGGATTCCCTAAATCAAATATCCTCAATATCTTACAAGGACCAAATTTCTTCATCCTCAACTTGTTACAAGTACCAACAAGAAATCTACCCTTCTACAAGTATACCATAACTTCATCTCCCACTTGAAATTCCATGTGTCTTCTTTTCATATGTACTCTCCTCTTATAAACTTGGTTCATTTCTTCCAAATGATGTCTTACTTCTTCATGCAATGATTTCATAATCTCATAAAATTCCTCTCCTTCAACACTCTTCCTAACATCATGACTGATATCCCTTAATTCTTCTACTCCCTTAGAATTGAACCCAGTAACCACTTCAAATGGTGTCTTCCCTATGCTCCTATTTACTGAATTATTATAAGAAAACTTTGCTTGAGGTAAAACTAAATCTCAATTTTTAATATTATCTTCAACTAAACACCTCAATAAGTTCCCTAAACTCTTGTTCACAACCTTTGTTTGTCCATCAATTTGTGGATGAAAAGTAGAACTGAACTTCAAATCAACATTCATCTTCTTCCAAAGTGTCCTCCAAAAATAACCAACAAACCTAATATCCTTGTCTCAAACAATGCTCTTAGGTAATCCATGTAATCTCACAATCTCCTTGAAAAATAAATCAACTACATGCACCACATTAGTTGTCTTCCTACAAGGAATAAAATGTGTCATCTTAGAAAATTTATCTACAAGCACAAAGATAGAATCATAGACTCTAAGTGTTCTTGGCAATCCAAGGAAAATATCCATACTGATCTCTTCCCAAGGTATGACCAGTACTATCAAAGGTGTATACAACCCCACATTCTGACTACTACCTTTGTAAACTTGACATACTTTACAACTCTATACAAAGTTCCTCACATCCTTCTAAATGTGTGGCCAAAAGTAATTCTCACTTACTAAGGCTATTGTCTTATCAATGCCAAAATGTCATGCTAAAACTCCACTATGTCTCTCCTTAATCAAATTATCTCTCATGGAACTTCTATTATCTCTCATGGAACTTCTAGGTATACATAATTGACTACCTTTGAATAACATTCCATCCTGAATGAAATAATCCAACCACTTACTTCTGTCAACAACAATAGGTGCTTTACAAGCTTTTCAAGGTTCACTGAAGTTTGGATCTTCCTCATACAATATCTTCAATTCATCAAACCCCAACACTACAATCTTCATTTCAGTCAACAAAGTCCTTCTCCTACACAAAGCATCGGCGACTTTATTTGACACACCACTCTTATGTTTCAACACAAATGTATAACTTTGCATAAAATCAACCCCTCATATGTCTCTAATTCAACTTACCTTGGTTGTTCAAATACTTCAATGCTTGATGATCAATATAAAATACAAACTCCCTAGGTAACAAATAATGTCTCCATTTCTTCAAAGCCTGAATTATAGCATAAAATTCATGATCATACATTGAATACCTCCTTTTAGCATGATTCAAATTCTCATTGAAATAAGCAACGTGTCTCCCTTCTTGACTCAAGACAACTCCAATTGCATTTCCACTAGCATCATAGTCTACTTGAAATACCTTATTGAAATTAGGTAAAATTAATAACGGTTCTTTTTTCACCTTCGTCAACAATTCAAAGATCCTTTGTGCTCCATGTGTCCATTTGAACTCCTTCCTATCTCCTCTCATAGTTTTAGTCATCAGTCCATAGATTGAACTAAAGTTTCTAATGAACTTGCGATAGAAACTAGCTAACCTATAAAATGTTCTTACCACTTCAACTGTCATCAATTTAGGCCACTCAACAATAGCTTTCACTTTCTCATGATCCATTTTCAATCCTTCAGCAGATATTACAAACCCAAAGTATACTAACTCCTCTTTCATAAAAGTACATTTCTTGATGTTTATCAACAACTTCTCTTCTCTCAGCCTTTGCAATACTTGGTTAACATTTTAGAAAGTAAAGTCCACCAAGTTTACTGAGAGGGGGGAGGGGGGGGGGGTTAATCAGTTATCTAATAAAAACAACTTTTATTAACCTTATTAAATCTAAAACATGTAATCAACATAAACAACAACCACACAATGACACCAAATATGTTAACTAGGGAACCTCTTGATCATAGAGTAAACCCTGGTGGGGATGGTACCCACAAAAAGATATACTAATATGAAAATTCCTTGTGAGAGGATGGACTCTATAAGGAGTCTTATGAATTGCATTCAGTACATATCAGTCCCTGTTAGGAGACTTTGAATCCCTATGAGAAGATTCTAACCCTATTAGGAGTTAAGGAAGGCAGAAGGACCCACTGTCCAAACAACTTCAAGGGAAAGATCACTGAACACACTGTCCAAACTGATCTCTGCATTATCCTAATAGAATAATACCAATAATTACTGATCTCAGCAACTTCTCTTCTCTCCTCTAATTGTGCCAAAAATTGCACCAAATGCTTCGCCAAATCTCACTACCAGATCTACTCACTTCGCATCAATCATTGTTTCACCTTCGCATCATTTCCTCCTCATATCACACATATGGTTATTACAATTAAGGAAAAGAATCCTTCCTTTATACCATGAACAATATTTCATAATTGAGTTGGCCAATTAGGCTTAATCAATTATAAAATATAAAACATTATACATTACATAATATTTCATAATCACATAAAACTGTCGTCTCACAAACTTAATAAATATTCACACGTGCAACCTCTGACTATGCTGACTTATCTAGGTCACCTCTGTAATGTCTTCAACCTCTGTATAACTTCGCATGTCCAAATTATATCCCTGTTAGGAGATATAATCTGATTATTACAAACCATTTCTCAAGAACACTGTCAAAATACAGTTTCCACTAGATTGCTCATAACTGACATAAATAATTGAATTTGTGTACACGCTCTTAACCATGATATCAAGACACCATAAGGAAAATGTCCTCAACTCTGTATAAATTTATCTGAAATTCTCCATGTGTGTCGATTCAAACACTTTCTGCTTCTCTGCTAATCTCCAATATAATCAGTGTATTGACATCAATGACAAACACAGTCATGAATGCAACATGAAACTGCTACAAAACTACCAAAATACTCCCCCATAAGACATATCCAACATTCATGCTTAACAATCTCCCTCATTGGCATTGATGGCAACATAGATGAAAAATATCCAAGTTCCATGAATACCAAAGTGCAACTCTAATGTTCTACATTATCTTTTCAAATCCTCTTCATCAATCATCAAATCAATCATCAAATGTATCCTTCTCCCCAATAATTCACTTTTCAAATCCTCTTCATCAATCATGAAATCATCAAATGTTTTTCATGTATCCTTCTCCCCCATTGACATCAATGACAAATTAAACATCACTATGTCAATCCAATACAAGCTCGAATGTCCAAAGACACTGTTTGAGATATCTTTTACCAAAGAGTCCTTCATGACTTAGCTCAAAAACATAGATACTCTCCCATAGAGGAAGCATCAACATATAGTCCAAAAAGATAGTGCTCTATACCACTAGACTGATGCAACTTTTTGCATCACTACTCAAAAGTAGGCTGGGGCATAACCCCAAGCATAGCTCTCAAATACTCAAATGTATCTTTAGGTAAGGGCTTTGTAAATATATCCACAATATTCTCCAGCCTCCTTCGTACTTATATACTCAAGTCTGACTTCTTTCTCTGCAACTTTCTCTCTTACAACATGATACTTGATCTTTATATGTTTTGTTTTAGAATGTAACATAGGATTCTTAGACTTACTTATTGTACTTGTTTTTTCAAAGTGTATGATAACATGCTCATTGAACTTGATTCCAATATCCTTCAACATTTGTTTCATCTATATTATCTAATTATCATTATTTGCTACTACTACATATTCTGCTTCTGTTGTATTCTGTGAGATACAATTATGTTTCTTGCTTAGCCAAGAAACCAATCTTCCTCCAAGAAAAAATGCTCCACCACTTGTACTATTTTTTTCATCCACACTACCTCCCCAATCTACATCTGTATATGCACATAGGGTAAAATAATTTGATTTATCATACCACAACCCATAATCAGTTGTACCTTTCAAATATCAGAATGTTCTTTTTACTATTGCATAATGTGATTCTTTAGGATTAGCTTGAAATCTCACAACAATACCATCTGCATGTGATATATCTGGTCTTGTCTGAGTCAAATATTACAAACCTCCAATCATAGATTTGTACTTCCTTTGTTCAACTACAAGAGTCTCATCTTTGCAAGATAGCTTATGGCCAGTTACCATAGGTGTACCAACATGCTTACAATTTTCCAAACCAAATCTTTGCAGTAAGTCTTTCATATACTTCGTCTACGATAAGAAAATACCATCATTGTTCTGATTAAGTAAAAATTGGATTTGAAAGGTCCTAAAACCTTATACAAAAGTATTAAAAGATAGAGCCAAAGGGTCAAATCAAAGAACAACCTAGGCGGAAAAAAATAAAGGGCAATCAAGATATACATTTTTGCCTAGTTTTGTGTGAACATAAGTTCATATCAAAAGGAGTTGATGACTTAGATTTCTTGCCTTTAATTGTAGTCCATCCATCCTCCATCAAACTAATAGCCTTCTGCACAGAAGAACTAGAAGAGCCCACAAAGGGGCACATAACATCTAAAACCCCAAAAGGGGCAGGAAAAGCACTAAGAACATTCTCCCGAACCCTCCCCGAAGAGACAAGGGATAAAGAACATTCAGCTCCAACAACCAGAAAGTCAGCAGAAGCAGAGAAAGCATCAAGAGCAACTGGGCCAGAGACAGTCCCATGGGCAGTAGGAACAACAGCAACAGGAGACAACACAAAACCAGAGTTATCAGAGATAGCATCAGGCTGAACCAAGGCCAAGACAGGATCAATAGCATTAGCATGATCAGAAGGAGGAGAGTCAGCATCCGAACCTTCAACAAAAGAGGTTTTACAAACCGTATAATGATGGTTAGCAACCCCCGACCACCAAGTAGGAAATTTTTTTGGTTTGACCTTGTCAAAGACACACCGTGCAACAAGATGACCAGTCTTGTGGAATTTCCAGCATCTGAAAGGAATTCCCTCATAGTCAAGAATTTGAGTCCAAGAGCTCGAAGAAAAAGCCAATGTGATCTTCTCAGGAAGACCCTTGGAGACGTCAATATCCACAAGAATATGAGCATAAGTAGTTTTGAGAACATCAGAGGAAACGAGATCCACCATTTGGAAATCCCCAATAGCCTCACCCACAGGTTTGAAAATCGAATCAAGCCACAAATAGAGCGGGAGATTCAGAAGTCTAACCCATAAGGGGATTTTATTGAAGGATTTAGTAAGAGGGTCAAACCCCATATACCAGGGTTTGGTCATCAGGGGGAAACGATTCTCCCACATAAAATAGTTATTGCACAGAACAGAGTTCCTGCCTTCAGCATTGTCAAACTTCACAATAAAGAAGCCCCTAGCCACAGGGTATAACTGAACAATAGCAAATAAAGTGGGTTCCCAATGCTTGGAAATCCAAGCATGCAGGTCAAAGAGAGAGGGCCAAAAACCCTTAAAGTGAAAAATGGCTGCATTGGAAGAGAAGTATTCCTTATTTTTTAAAATTTCACCTACAATATCTGAACCAAGGTTAACCCGAATGGGTTTACTCACAATAACAAGTTGCACAAGGGAAGATGAAGGTCCCTTCCACCTAGAAACAGGACCCAGGATGCCCGCCTCGAAGGCAGCTACGTCTGCATAAGAAATCGTTGATCCCTGAGCAACCGGAGCACCGAAATGCATGGACGCGAGCAGGGAAACCCCCGAAACCACAGGGACAGTGCCAGCAGGAGGGGCCAATAGTAGCAGGCCTCGAGCATCATCCGCCAGCAGAGTCGTCAGAGCAGACTAGGCGTGAGCGAAAGGGTTTTGATCGCAGGTGGGAGAAGCCAGAGCACGGGCAGGAGAAGCCATCTTTTTCTCTTCGGATGATTTGGATTTGTAATTCGAGAGAACCATCATTGTTTTGCACAATTTGTAATCTTAAAAAAAAAATCATTTCTCCAGTCATGCTCATCTCAAATTTTGTCTTCAGTTCATCAACAAATTTATCACTCGCTTCATCTTCACCTCCAAAGATTATATCATCAACAAAAATAACTACAATCAATAAACCATTCTCTATTTCTTTCAAATACAAATTATTGTCTGCAGTGTCTTTAGCAAATCCCAATTTTACCAAATATTTGTCCAACCTTGCATACCAGGTTCTAGGTGCTTGTTTTAGTCCATATAAGGATTTGTTCAGTTTACATACCATGTCTCCTTCTTGAGTCAAAGAAAAATCATCTGGCTACTCAATGTAGACTTCTTCCAATTCTCCATTCAGAAATGTTGACTTCACATCCATCTGATACACTTTGAATTTCTTATAAGCTGCATAGGCCAAAAATATTCTTACTGTTTCAATTCTTGCAACATGTGCAAATATTTCTTCATAATCAATATCTTCTTGTTGTGAGTATCTTTTACATACCAACCTTTCTTTGTTTCTTACAACTTCACCTTGTTCATTCATCTTGTTTCTGAAAACACATTTAGTTCCTATAACATTTTTGTCCTTAGGTCTAGGGACCAATGCCCAAGTATTGTTCTTTTCAATATGTTCTAATTCTTCCTTCATTGCTTGAATCCAATTGTTATCTTTACAAGCTTCATCAGTAGTCTTAGGTTCAATTTGAGAAATCAAACATAGTTATTCTTGTGTACCTTATTTATTGTCATAACTCTCTTTTCTTTGCTCCCAATAATCTGATCAACAGGATGATTTCTTATCAAATTCTTATTAGGTGTTACTGTCTCAATTTTTGCTTCAATTTTAGATTGTGGTCTCGGTTCTTCTCTTGATTCCTCAACATGAATCTCATTATGCAAATCATTGTCAGTTTCATAAAACAACTCAACATTTTCTTGATCAATTTTAGGATAGACTTCTTCATCTGAATCATAATCAAGTATTCTTTCCTGAATTCTAAACTTTTCATCCACTTTAACATTTGCACTCTCAACTATAGTCTTATTTTTTTTATTAAAACATCTATAAGCTTTGTGTTTCAATGAATAACCAAGAAACATACCTTCATCACTTCTCAGATCAAACTTACCAATGTCATCATCTCTCTTAATATAACACTTCCAAAAATTTTGAAATATCTCACTGATTGTGCATGTCCAAACCATAATACATAAGGAGTCTTGTCTGTATCTACTCTGTTATGTACTCTATTCATTGTATAACTGTTGTATTCACTGCTTCTCTCTAGAATGTCTTCGCTACATCATTCTCAAACAACATAGCTCTTGTTAACTCAATTACTGATTTGTTTCTTCTTTTAGCAATACCATTTTGCCCAGGTGTTTTAGGGGCTGAAAGTTGTCTCTTAATGCCATTCACTTCACAAAAAGTATTAAATTCTTTTGAACTAAATTCTCCTCCTCTATCAGATCTTATACATTTAATCTTCATTTTTTATTCATTCTCAACTTTGTTCTTAAGTAATCTAAACTTATCAAATGCTTCTGATTTTTCTTTAACAAATGCTACCCACATCATTCTAGTAAAATCATCAAGAATCATAAAATACCTTTCATCATAGAATCCTCTAGTTCTTGTGGGACCAGTCAGATCTGTATGAATAATTTCTAATTTTGTTGTTGTGGTGAACTTCTTACTGGGAAAAGAACTTTTCTTCTTTTCCATAACACATTCCTTGCATACCATGTTAGTAGATTTCACAATTTTAGGCAAATGTCTTACCGCAAATGTGGTATTTGCTTTCACAATGTTATCAAAATTCATGTGACAAAATCTTTTGTGCCATAACCAACTGTCATCAAATATAGCAATCAAACATGTCATCTCAGTAGGATTCAACTAAAATACATTACCTCTGGTTCTTGTTCTTGTTCCAATCATCTTACCATTCTTATCCTTGATCACACAAGTATTCCGAGTAAACCAAACTTGATATCCCTTATCAACTAAATGTCCAACACTTCAAAGATTATGTTTCAATCCATCCACAAAGTAAACATCATCAATGTTAGTCTTTCCATCAAGAGTAATAGATCATATTCTTTTTATTGGCAAGGTGCATTGTTTCCAACTCTAACAATTCCTCCATCATAATTATTAAATTTTATAAACTTTTTCATATCGTCAGTCATATGATGTGAACAACCACTGTCTATGATCCAATCAGTTTTCTTTTCAACTTGAGATACTAAAACTTTTTCTTCTTTAACTTCAGTTTTAGAGTTTTCCTCTTTTATTGCAACAAATCTTATGTCATCACTTTCATTATCACTTTCACTTAAAAATTTCTCAATGCTAGCTTCAAATTCTTCATCATTAGCATAATAACATTCTTTAGGTTTTCTAGGCTTAAAGTTCTTATATTTCTTCACTCTCTTAGGATACTTAGATGCAAAACGATCATATTCTTGACATGTCCAACAATTAAAGATTTTCTTACCTTCTGGTTCTCTTTTTACAAGCAAGGCAATTCCTTCTTCAATCTTTTTGTCTTCTTCAATCTTAGATCTGCTACTACTGGCATAATCTCCACTGACACTTGCACTTCTTGACAAAGTAGGGCAAACACTAAGTGCGTTGAATGCAATTTCAATTCTGGACAATCTCCAAATTGTCTCAAACCTATCTTTGTTGCTTCTAATCTTCCAAGAAGAGTCTCTCTGGTGAATTTCTCAGTACAAGGTATGACTTGTTCAATCATCTGCACTGTCTACTTAAATACTAGGGTCAAAGTTTTCAAGATCTTCCATATGATTTCATCTTCAGTCTTATTTTCTTCACAAGCTTTGATATCTACGACAATCTCTGATATTCTACTAATATAACTTCTAACAAATTCATCTTCCATCATCTTTGCTTCTTGAAATAAACATATCCAATTTTGTAATTTGATTCTCTTAGCATGCTTATCACCTTCAAAAGTAGATTCCAAAGCTAACCAAATTTCATGAGATGTCTTTATAGTTTTTACTTGACTGTATTCATTCTCAGGAAGAGCTAACAAAAGTGCTTCTCTGGCAAGTATGTTACACATAAATATATCTCTTTCTTTCTCAGTGCAATCTTCAATTTTGTCTTCTTCAATGATAGTCTTGTCATTCTTTGTAATCAACCAATATCCTGGTCCTAAACATAGCAGATGTGTCTTCATTTTTTATTTCCAGCAGTCATAGTTAACTCCATCAAACTTAGGACTTTCTTTTCTGAAATGACTCATCATAGATCTCCTTAAGTTGTTAAACTTTTCCTTCAAGGACATGTCGCTCTAATACCAATTGTTAGAAAGTAAAATCCACCAAGATAACTGAGAGAAGGGGGGGGGGGGGGAGGGGAGGGGGAGGTGGGTGAGTCAATTATCTGATAAAAACAACTTTTATTAACCTTATTAAATTTGAAACATGTAATCAACATAAACAACAACCACAGAAAGATAATCATACACAATGACACCAAATTTGTTAACTAGGGAACCTCTTGATCAGAGAGTAAACCACGGTAGGGATGGTACCCACAAAAAGATGTACTAATATGAAAATTCCTTGTGAGAGGATGGACTATGTAAGGAGTTTTATGAATTACATTAAGTACATATCAGTCCCTGTTAGGAGACTTTGAATCCCTGTGAGAAGATTCTAACCCCATTAGGAGTTAAGGATGGCAGAAGGACCCACTGTCCAAACAGCTTCAAGGGAAAGATCACTGAACACACTATCCAACTGATCTTTGTATTATCCGAACATAATAATACTAGTAATTACTAATCTCAGCAACTTCTCTTCTCTCCTCTGGATGTGCCAAAAACCGCACCAAATGCTTCACCAAATCTGCTCACTTTGCATCAATCATTGTTTTACCTTTGCATCATATACTCCTCATATCACACACTGTTATTACAATTAAGGAAAACAATCCTTCCTTTATATCGTGCACAATATTTCATAATTGATTCGGCCATTTAGGCTTAATCAATTACAAAATATAAAACATTATACGTTACATAATATTTCATAACCACATAAAACTGTCAGCTCACAAATTTAATAAATATTCACATGTGCGGCCTTTGACTATGCTGACTTATCTAGGTCACCTCTGTAATGTCTTCAACCTCTGTATAACTTTGTATGTCCAAATTATATCCCTGTTAGGAGATATAATCCAATTATTACAAGCCACTCTCAGGAACACTGTCAGAATACAGTTTCCACTAGATTGCTCATAACTGACATTAATAATTGAATTTTTGTACGTGCTCTTAACCATGATATCAGGACACCATAAGGAACATGTCCTCAACTCCACATAACTTTATCTGAAATTCTCCATGTGTGCTAATTCAAACATTGTCTACTTCTCTGCTAATCTCCAGTATAATCAGTGTGTTGACATCAATAACAAACACAGTCATGAATGCAACATGCAACTATTACAAAACTACTAGAATACTCCCTCATAGGACATATTCAGCATTCATGCTTAACATAACATGCATCAAGTGCTCCTCTTTGCTCTTACTTAAAATCAAAATATCATTTAAATATACAATGACATACTTACCCACTAATTCTTTCAAGACTTCATTTATTAACCTCATGAAAGTACTAGGTGCATTAGACAATCCAAAAGGCATTACCAACCACTCATACAATCTTTCATTTGTCTTAAATGCAGTTTTCCACTCATCACCTTCTTTGATTCTAATCTAATAATATCCATTCTTCAAGTCTATCTTGGTGAAATACTTAGCTCCACTCAAACAATCCATCAAATCATGCATCCTTGGCAAGGGAAACCGATACTTAATGGTAATCTGGTTGATGGCTCTATAATCAATACACATCCTCCATTGTCCATCTTTCTTAGGTGCTAACACGTCAAGCACTACACGTTCATTTCTCCTACCAAGGATGATGATGCAAACATAGAACATTGAGCATTTGGGTACACGCACATTGAGTAAGGAGGTGTGGAAGTGCTTGGCACAACCTCACTCTATGTTTGAGATGAGGTTTTTGGGGGAAAAATAAATCATAGGTGGCCTAGGTGGGGGCTTTCTAGCATCAACCAGTCTATTTCCTACTCTTATAGCCATATTATAAGCAGTGGACAACATGATACCTCTAAGCGACCAAATCAACAAGGCTATGTTTGAGTTGAATGCCTTTAGATAGTAAAGAAAAAAATCATGGCCACGAGTGGGCGAGGATCAACAGAGATTCTTTGCCAAGTCTTATGAGACTGACTATTAAAGTTTGTAACTGCCTCTTGGGGAGCTCTTTTGATGGTAAACAGTTGTTGAAACAATGATGAGTGATCAACTTTTTTTAGAAAAACAATCGAATAACATTTCCTAACTGGTCCCATATAGCTATAGTATTTGGTGGCAAAGATCTATACCAATTCTGGGCTTTTCTTTTAAATGAAGTTGCAAGCAATCTAAGGGCTACATTCTACTCCATTATGTGATGCACAATACAAGCATCACCTACATCTTGCGTGTGCTCACCAAGGGTTTTTCATCTTCCCTAGTAAATTTAGGTAATGCCTTTAAAGAGGATGTGGGAATTGCATCTCAATTCACATCAACATGTGGAATGAGAGGGCTTCCACTATCCTTGATGGGAAAATTACAATGTGTCATGGTTGTAAGGGGAGGTGGTGGAGATCTTGGTGCACTTATTGTGAATATTCTTGACCAAGTTACTAACACTAAAGAGGGAAGCAATAGTCCTAGGTATCAGGTAGTTCGAGATCTAGTAACTAGTCTATGGCTCATACACTCACTTTGGCTTTAAGAGAGTTTAGGTCCCACTAAGCGTGCCAAAAAAAAGGAACGATTGATCCAAGCTTTTATGCTAAGGTAACAACCCTTATGAGAGGTTTAAAGATTGGGGGACACAATGTGGATCGCTAAACAACCTCCAAGGTTGAGAAACAGATTTTTCATAAATTTGGTGTTGAGAAAAAGGGAAGACAAATACTGAAATATAAATGTAACTCTAAGGAGACGAACCAAAACATTTGAAAGACATTAAATAACTTTAGGAAACTCCCAAATCCAACACACCATGATAGAGAATAAACAATACTTTATCAAATCGAGCATAGAACACCACTATCCCTTCATTGTTAAAGTGAGAACAAAATAATAAAATCATGGACACATATTACAATATTCATATCACCTCATAAGAGCAATGACTAAAGCTCGAAAGTAATGTAAATCCTCAATAGAATTATCAAGTACTTGTTTCGATCTCAACATTCATCATAAACATGATATGATTCTAATCATCCAAATACTATTATGAACAAGAGAATAAGTACATGGTTTAGTAATACGAGTCTTTAGATTATAATGATTAAAATTAAAAATCAAGAACAAGATAGATTTCTCACTGGACATATAATTCTTCATAAATTCAATGATCAAAGCAACATAGAAAGGCTCAAAAGCATACTCTAATATGATATGAATTGAACTTAACAACTAAAGTCAGTTCTCTCTCTAACATAAAAGTTTTCAGAATGCTAAAACTAAAGAGCTATCCCTTTAAATAGATTAGCCTTTTACTTTAAAAACTCCCCCCTCCCCTTTGCCAAAGAAAAATTCCCGTCAATGATATTACATGCAGAAAATCCATGATGAAACAATTACAACAGCTTGGGCGCACATCTCTGTAATAAGTGATTCCTTGTATGCCTGGGAGAGCATTCATTCATCCTTAATGTCATTATTGCAACCTTAACAGACTTTATACTAAGGCCTCTTATTTGCAAAGCTTTGCCTAAGACAAGTGTTAGTTGGGTGGGCGTTGTTGGGTGTGCCTTCCTTTCCTTCACACAAACCATCCACGGGCATAACACCTAGTAGCAACTCTCAACTAGTCTCGCAGGAAACGAAAAGAAACTAAGACATCTAAAAGTATCAACTTTGCACATTCTTGAAACACTCCGTGACTACAAAAATAACAAAATGCCCGTCGCTATGTTAAATGGCATTTTAATTTATATTGGCCTCAAGCTGCTTGTAGACATGTCTACTGAAACTTTGTATGCTCACACCTTGCCCACCCCAAAATCTAGATGATCAGAAAATGTTGAAGGCATTGCATATGCATTTGCTATATAAAAAAAAAGAGGCTAGACTGTTACACCCATTGTGTTTAATCTCTTAACTTAACATTAATTGTTTAATTCGGAACAAAATAAGCCACACATAAACCTAAGATGGACTGGTTACAAGTGGGTTGGTAGCTTAGTTATAGTGCACCACAACAACAAATGGCAAGTCCTATGTTCAACTCCAAGCTAATGCATGAAAATCTTAATATGTTATTAACACAGAGGACAGCAAAGCCAAGATAAGCTAGGAGAACCAAGCTCTTGTAGTTTGGCTCAAAAGGGGTTGGAAAATGAGCCACACCTAAACCTAAAATGAGCGAATTGCAAGGAGAGTAAGTAGCTCAATGGTAGAGCACCCCAACAACACATACAAGGTCCTAAGTTTGACTCCTAACTAATCCATAAAAAGTTTAACAAATTCACAATTCTTATGACTCTTAACTAATGCAGCATTTATTTAATTAGCCTAGATTAAAGGAATCAAAATTAGGCAATTTGAATTCAAGCTTACGCTTTTAATTTGTAGAAATTTCAAAAAATGTGTTGTTTCTTGGGCGTACATAGAAAAAACGTTTGAGTTGGATAACAATCTCGCATCTACAAAAATGCTGATGTTCAAATTAAAGGTAAAATTTGATACTCATTCAGGCATACAAGAAAGGTGACATGATGACATAGGTAAATTCCTCTACATGTAAGATTTTAATATTTATACCAAAAGCGATATGCAATATTCATGATGTATCCAATCTTGATCCTCTAATACAAATTTGTAAATGACCTATTTGGGTGGGCATCTGCCATGTTCTTAACACTATACTGCTACCTGGTACAGTTGAAATATGCCCCTCCCTGTATGTAGTGTACTCTCGTCTTTCCATCATATTATTGCTTCTATCTAATTTCTCTAATAACTAGCGCTTAATCAAAAATTTGCTCTACGAGATCCATATGATTAATACAACAATGGAAGACAAATCGCTTAAATCATTAAGCTCTAATGTAAAGGAGCATTATTACACAGCCCTGGCTTGATTGCAGCCTGGATTCTTCTCGTTGGCCAGAAACAAGTTACAGACATATTTTGTTCTTTCTTTATTTTCTTAAAAAGACACAAGTTGGCTTTCCTACAATCTTGCCATTTTGGATAGGTTATTTGTCTCTGTTGGCATGTCAGAATGGCCAGTTGATGCATATATACTGACTATTATTATCTGCAAAACTTTAACTGGTCTTTTTAAATTGATATGAATATGCTCTACTCTGCTTTGGCCCCTTATTTACCTTAAAAAAAAAGGCCAGTTGATGCAGCAAATTTTTTCTTTAATGGAATACTAAGGTTTTTATCCAAAAGAAAAATAAATACTAAATTAACTTGTTCAAATTTGTGTCTGTTGGCATGTCAGAATGGCCAGTTGATGCATATATACTGACTATTATTATCTGCAAAAATTTAACTGGTCTTTTTAAATTGATATGAATATGCTCTACTCTGCTTTGGCCCCTTATTTACCCTAAAAAAAAGGCCAGTTGATGCAGCAAATTTTTTCTTTAATGGAATACTAAGGTTTTTATCCAAAAGAAAAATAAATACTAAATTAACTTGTTCAAATTACCACAGTTCATCTATTGACAAATTATATATGCTAGTCAGAGTATCATGTATGGGCTGCGTAAGTCTATGCAAATTATTATTTATATTTGTAGCCAATTAATTCATACAATGCTACAGTGTGGAAAACAATGACGTGATCATTTTTTATAGGCTATAGGCTCACTTTTGGAGCTTCAGAAAAGTTAATTATACATCTCCCCAAGCTATGATTTATAACGAGCTGATGAATTTCTGAGTATTGATATCTCAACAATTTTTAGCAATACATTTCACAACTGAATCCTCGTCACCGCAATTTCACATAAGAGGAAATATTCATTGATCTTCATAAGCATACAAGTCCAATTATGGCACCCTTATTTTACACCCAATGGTTCTCATAGCATATTTGGCATATTTATTAAGCTTGGGGAGCAGGAACAGCATAGGTTGCCCGCAAGTAGTCAACTATTTCAGCACTCTCAAACATCTTTACTCGAGTGTTTGGATCTTCCAAGTATGGTGCCTGCCAAAAGTCGAATCACATAGTTTAGATTTTAGATGCCATGGAAATAGGCACCAAGCACCAGATACGGGTGCATATCAGTCTCTCAAGATCCTCAACATTAGTTTCAATCCAAAATCATTTAGAAATGGTGATTGAAATTCAAAGGTCTGCAACCCACAATGGTCAAGTATACTACCAGCCAAGGAGTTCAAGAAAATGACTAGTGAAATTATTTTCAATAGAAAGTATTAAACATAATAAAAAATCCCTTATTGGAACATTGTAGATGGAATACTCGCAAAACTGCACAAGCTAGCTGAAACCTGAATTTTTGTGAACATAATAAAAAGTACAACCAAAAAACTAAGATTTGAAAATTAAAGACATGAAAATTCGACAATTTATAATGTAAGTTTGGTGATATATGTGAAGTTGAATATGTAAACTTTCTTTTCATCAATATTTTATATCATATTCTATTCTATGTTCCATCATCAGATGACATAATTGAAATGAAAAATTTGACTATGTAAACCTTTTCTTTCATCAACATTTCATATCATATTCCATAATCCATCATCAGAATGACACAACTAAAAATGAAGAAAAAAGTTAACAAGTCAAATCCTCAAATATCACCAAACTAAAGATTTGAAAAACTGATTATAATTTATTTTTTTATAAAAACAAAAAGGTGTTTAAGGATCAAGTTTAAAATCCTAGAATACAAACAAACCTGAAAAAGTCCGGTTCTCTCAAAAAGGCTCTGCCGACGCGGACTTCCTCGTGCAGTGCTGAGTACCAATAACCAAGAGTGAGTTTCATAGAATTGACACCCTCTTTCATCTATAAAATGATTCTTGTGTGATTTGCTAGTCTATATACCAACTCATTATACACTTTTCCAATTTCAACAAACAAAGTGCAAATACAATATTTCCAAATAGAATAAACACAATCTAAAACTGCTTGGCTTCAGTTTCTCCCAGCAATAGAGAATTAAAGTTTAATTAAATTGTGCAAAATTCAGGTTTTGTAAGATCACAACTTATCTAATCGAGAGAAAATGACAAGGAATGAAATAAGTCTAAAAGTGTTCACCCTTGCACATCATAATGAAAAGGCATTTCCAACTCCAAACTATTTAGCACTTAACATGCTGAGGAGATACATATGGATAATGTACTGAGAGTCACAAACATGGCTACAGTGCACAGATCTAACCATAGGCTAAAAGGGTTAAAACTTAAAGGATAACACTGCAGCCCAGAAACCCATAATCTTCGGGCAAAGCTAAGCTATCACTCAAGTTTCAACTATCCAAGATCCCTGATAATATGCTGGCCTAGAAAAATGGAATATATATCTTAGGTAAGTCAGGGTCAAACACAGAGCAGAGCATACATATTCAAATCGTTTTTGGGGATATGATGAAAACAATCTAATATGGAATCAAGCAACAGAGCAGTCAGAGATCAAACTCAGCAGAATAATGACAATAATCTCTCAAAAATCTGTAAACTTATTAAATTTCATGAAGATACAGAAATTCAAATTTTAATATAACATGAAGATTCAACGAATATTCCGGCTTTTCACATTTATTGAATCAAAAGCAGTGCAAGGAATAAATTCAAAACAAATTAACTAATCAATTTTATATTATTTAGTATACCTGTAGTAGTTATTTCTCAACAAGTATCATAAATCATGTTATTTTCTTGAATTTGACTTTGATCTCTAGCAATATATGGTAGCAGTTTTAGTAATTATGTTTTTCTTTAGGCTTTTGTCAAGTAGGCTCATACAATATCGTTTTCTTAATGATTTTGGAATTTTAGTTGTTTATCTATTAATATTTCTTATAGATACTTATCTTTGCAGTTTTGCTTAAAGTAAAATAGGGAGTTTGAAAGGGTTCAAACCCTTGTACAACCAGAAAGGGTCAAACCCATAGATATTTAGCTTTGAAGTTATTTTTATAGTTTTCGTTATAATTCATTAAGACAGTTGTTATAATAAGTTATTTCATAAAGAGATCTTATAATATTTGCAAGCACCAACTACTAGATACCAATCCCCACACTGAGCATCAACTCAGTAAGAGACACCAATTTCTTTGATCAAAGGCACAAATCGCTTTTGGGTTTTGTACACATTTGACAATAGTTATATCTATGTGTGTTATTTCCTTCAACTAAAATTTGTAGTTACACATGAAAAGGGGTGTTGGTGTAAGGTGATTTACCTAACTAGTTCACTAGTGGTTCCTATTCACATGTTAAGTTTACTTAGGTTTGAGGAATCTTTATAGAAGTCTGAGTTGTCATGTGATATTATCTTATCTTGACATTTACTTCTTGTGTCCTAGGTTATTTGATACTTCTCATGTTAGTTGTCCCATGTTATAGGATTAAGAAACTCGTCACAATCTTGTCTAGCCCTGTATTTCAACCTTGCATATATAAGCAAGGCTTTATATATACATTTTGCATGTCCGTTGTCAATTTAATTCACTACGTAGATAATCAAGTATTATTTTGCTCTTGTTACTCTCTTGTAAAAGGCATATTTTGGTTTAGCAAGTGATCCTAGAGGCTTGAGTCTGTAGGTGACACTAACAAATTTTACTTTAAACAACTTAACTATTTAATCATTTAATTATTTTTCGCATATCCAGCCAATGTTATAGAAAATACTAAAATGGATCAAAGATGAATTCCAAGCATGTCAAAATACTCTAAAGATCTCAAGTTGATGAACTTAATGAAAGTCGGTACTTTCCAAAAATCAACAAGCTTCTCCATGAAGTTTGGAGAGTTCCCAGAATGTTGAAACTATATCCGAAAGGATCATTCAACTCAACTTGAACTCTTGAACCCACTGCCACTGTCAGAATGCCCATCCAATAAAGTTGGTGTTCTCCAAGAATCTTGGAATGTTGCAAGAATGTTGAAGTAGACCAAAAAGAAACATTAAATAATTTGTCAATATTTGTTTTTCAAGCATTCATGTTCTCCCACTTTGCCTTTCTCCATAGCTTTTGCTTCCCCTTGTGTGTGACAAAGCAAATAGGACAGCGTAGAGAAATTAGGTAGCTTTTATCTCACACTAGCAGCCTTCTATTATCTTCTTCTATGGCATTTCATGGTACTTCTTCAATGGTGAGCAAAACCCTTGGCATCGAACAATTCCCTCAAACAGTGTATTTCTTTAGGCTGGCAGCCATATCTTCCAGATTGGCTTCCTCTATGACGATTAGCATCAACCTTATCTACAATGTAAAAGTCTTTGTTGAATGCTTCTAAGTCACCTTTGCAACTTTCCTTCTGTCTGCTTCTATTGCAGGTTGAGGATCATAATTCTCTCTAATCCTATAAAAAATTAAGCAAAGCAATATGCAATCATCTTATTCATAGAAGATGTAATGTCCCCTTTTTGGGACATTAGAAGTCAATTAAATAACTAAATCTTAATTTGTCAAATTATATCAAATTTAATGATGACTTAATTTAATTATTTAATAAAGTACTAAAATGACTTTAATGGAGCCTAGTGAATAATTAATAAAGTCATTTTAATTTTAACGGGGGATAATAAAGAGACAAAAAAAAAGGATACCAAGAGACAAGCTGAAGGAAAACAAAGAGTCACAGGGATGTGCTATAAAAGAACATTGAGAAGCTCATTCTCAGCATGCTTGATTATTGCTTTCTCTTGGAGAATTCTAGGAAGCTTTGGCTTTCAATTTTGAAAACCTACAGACGAAAACCTTCAGGATTTCTCAATTATTTGGATGAAAACCCAATTCATCTTTTGAGGTGGATTTGTGTAATATCTCGTTTTTAGCATGACCATGATGGTGGATGGATTTAGCCTATTACTAGATCCTTGTAGGCTAATACTGGTGATTAGAGGACCCTGTTGATGGTTATGGTTCCGTTTGGTGGGACTTACTATTTATAGCAAGTCAATGGATGGTTCCAATGAGCTCAGATGAGTTAAAGGAGTTGAATGATGCTCTTAGTTTTTATTTTTGGCTTCCGGTTTGGGCTCCAAAAATCTTGGAGGGAGCGTCTATTTTTAGTAAGTCACCGTGTCAGGGTCATTCATTGTCTTTCTTCATCAGGATCATGCCTATGTTGTCAGATTTCGATTTTGATGTTTCTTCAATCATTTTTGCAAGATGGGTGAATTATGATTATTATTTAATTAAATACACTAAGGTTGTTTTTGTTGATATTGTATATTGGCCACCTTAGTGTCATAGCTCATTAGAACTAGGTTGAAAAGTTTTAAATCTTGGGCACAAGAAACAATGACCTTGTGTGTCAGAATATCATGATATTGATGAAAAGGTTGTTTTTGGAGCCACTGAGAGTTAATAAATTATTTTATTCAAATATGTGCCTTAGTATAAAGAAAAGGGCATTTAAGTGAAAAGTGTGTGAGAGAAGCTATTTGCCTTTGGTGTCTTGAAGAAGATATATTTTATCATAAAAGCAATGCTTTGTGCAAAAAGAAATTCATTCATTCTTGGCTATTGTTTTAATTTCATGGAGAATTTGCTGAAGGGTTTCAACAAGGGTTTTGTGAGGACTAATTCCTCTCTGTCTTCACTCTGAATCACTAAAAGATGTGGTGAATTGTGCTATGAATATCAGAGAATTAATTCTAATTATGCTGGTTACAATTTTGGTGCTATTGTCTCTCCCTACTCCTCAATTGTCTCTCCCTGACGATAAAGTCAATTTACCCTCTTCATCCAAAGGAGGTAAATCTCGTGATGCTGTAATATGCTGCCCCAGTGCCTTCTTCAGGCATGACACGTGGAACATATTATGAACCCTATATCAAAAATTGTTCACTATTTGTTGTGTTTTACATGCTGAGGGCTGTGTCTAGTTTATAAGGAGGTGTGATCAAATTTGTGGAGGCTGTCATCTCCAAAATTGAGCATCATTAGTCTTTTAATGGGCTGCAATTTTTATATTGAAAGTTGTGTTGACTTCCAGAGCCTGCATCAACACCAATAGAGGCTGTGTTTTTCTTCAGGAAAACTGTGTTTGTAATTTCCTAGTGGCAGTGATTTGCATATATGCTAAGGTGCACATCTGATATTGGAATTATTAATAATCAAACAATATTATTTATGTATATTCGCAATATTGAATTGTTTGCAAATAATGTTATGGAATTGGAATTGTACCTTAAAATTTAGAATTCAAATGCATTTCTTATATCTCAAAAACCAAAGAAAATTGCAAAACTTTTCAAAAAAACAAATAATATAAATTCTTCAGCATAAAGCCAGCAGGGCTCTTTACAATTTGCAATGGAGTTCACAACTAGGAAAATTTGTGAAGTCTTCATCAGAAAGAAAATTCTTACAGTAATAGAGATATTTCATATCGATTTGGAAATAAGGTTGTAATGATATATATATATATTAATGGCAATACTCATATCTCTATTTCAGTCTAAAATTATATGGTTTTCAAAATAATTTGTTAGATGAATAGAAATCAGTTGCATTCAAATTGTTGTTTAAATTCGTATGGCAAATTTGGAAAAATCCAAGGGATGTTACAATGATATTAGAGGAGTGTATCCTACCAACCTGAAGAGTTAAAATTTGCAAAAATAAAATATTTACAGGTCAGTTGTAAAGAACCTGCCTAGCTCTTCGCTAGAAATTAACTTTTCTTCCTGAATTGTTTGCAAGCTTTGTTTCTTTTGTTTTGATAATAATTGATTTTTTTGAATCTTTTCCAGAATTTAAATAATAATAATAAATGACAGCAATTATTTCTACTCCAAACTCATCAAACAACTAAATTATATAATTTGCCAAAATCCAATTAACATTTACATAAAATGAATGCAATATGGCACCTTAAGGAAACGTAGCATGCTGAAGTTGAAACGCAGCTGCTGGAAAGAAGACACAACCTTAAAGAAAATGAGGCTCGACTCCCAAGGATGAATTGCAGCCTCCCAAAACTGAAACACAACCTCCCAAAACTAAAACGCAGCCCTTCTTATTGGCCACGCAGCCTCCTAGATTTAAAACGCAGCCTTCCAGGAAGAAGTCGCAAGCTGCCAAAGAAAAACGCAACTTCTCTAAATAAATTCGCAGCCACCAGGTGAAATTTCGTGGCCTCCAGATGTATTTTGCAGCAAAGGAAGATACAACAGCCTTCCGTATAACTGACAAACACAAGAATAAAATCGAACCAGCAAATCGATAACACCGTATAAATTATAGATGCTCAATACTCAACAAATCTGGTATACAACAGCACCAAATTTGCATCCACAAAATCAAAATTGAATATCCAGAATTCAATAGCAAAATTCACCACCAATAACTGATGATTCAAACTGCAGAAGAGAGGAATCAGTCCTCAAACCCTAGCCAAACTTCTCCACTTCCAAACTTCATAAAAAAATGCTCAAGTCATGAATGAGGTTCGAATTCTCATAAGGCTGTATATATAATATTTTTCCATAGCTTCTCAATGACACTTTTCACTTAAAAGCCACTTGCTTTATGGTTGCACATTTGAAATATAATAAACTATTATATTTCCCTTCACTTTAATGCTGAAAATAACCATTTCATTAAAATAATGCTATTCTGACACATAGGGTCCCTGTTTTATGAGCTAAAGATTTAAAACTTCTCAACCCAATTCCAACGAGCTATAACACTAAGATGCCCAAAATAGATTCCCAATAAAAATGGCAACCTTAGCTGATTTAATTAAATAATAATCATAATTCACCCATCTTGCGAAAACGACTAAGGAAGCATCAGAATCAAAATCTGACAGCACAAGAGTGACCCTGATGATGAAAGATGATAAATGAACCTAACGGAATGACTTTCTAAAAATAGACGCTCCCTCCAAGAATCTTGGAACCCAAACCGGAAGCCGAAAATAAAAACTGGGAGCATCATTTAATTCCTCTAATTCATCTGAGCTCATCAAAACCAACTGTTGACTTACTGTAAATAGTAAGTCCCTCAAAATAGGCCAAAACCCACATCAGGATCCTCTAATCACCAGAATTAGCCTACAAGGACCCAATGATAGGCTAAATCCACTAACTCCAATGCTCGCTCAAAATGGGGACATTACATCAATGATGTATTTACCTGATTTGAGAAAGATAAAGTTTTAATATTTGGAATAATAAAGTTGTGCGACATTTTGGGAAGTATGCAATTGTTATTTTCATCATTGCCTCGGTGACTAGAGATTTTAATAGCACCATGAAATTATATATATTTGCTGAACTATTACAAAAACCAGGTAGTTAATTATTGAAAAGGTTTATTATTATTGTCGTAAAGGAGTTTACATTTCAGGTTTGCCATATTATATTTCTGAAGATATTATTGATGCCGACTTATATTAAAGTCATTTCATCTGGATTATTATATGGTGGGACCTGTTGGTTCCCAAAACCACAGATTGGAAATCCAAGAGCCTGCCAATTCTCCAATAGGATTCCAAATTAGTTCTGGCCAACAAACGAGAATAATCCAAATTCCCCTACACTTTAGGCTTCGCTACACCTAGGCGGGTAAACCTTCACCTCAAACCTGATTACTTTATTCAAGGCTTTTCTATAGCGAATTTAAGCTTATGAGTTCTCCGGTTGGCAAAAATCCTCAAACTCGATCAATATAAAGTTATGCGATTACTTGAAATGGTTTGAATGTTTGTGTAAGGTTTATCAATAATTGATTAGATACTTGCAAGAAGGAAGTATATAGATTTATGACTTCAATTAATAACTCCGATAATTATATTCCAATGATTTTAAATGATCAGTGCCTTTGTTTATCCGGGCGATAGAGTCAACTATAACAAGGATTATTACGTACAACTTTATGAGACAATATTTATAAAAATATCATCAATTACTCCTAAGCTCTGCAAAAGAAAAATCTTATATGCAATTCCCCGTTAGTCCAAAAAGAATTTAACTTCTCCGGGTGGAAGTCCGATTAGACAAAGATAAGGAAACACATATATATTTCACACTATCCTGATTGTCGAACAAAGAATGCAGGAAAAAATCCAATGCACAAATAAAACTCTGTCAGAATAATTCAATAATCTATAATTCAATAATCTATTTATTGATCACAAAGGACGAATCCACATTTTAATTGTAATCTCTTTGCCTTGAAAAAGGGACCTTTTATTTATTATTAAAATATAATATTGAAATTTATATTAAAGTCATGCTTTAATATTTACATCTTCCCTTACAAATATTCTTCTTCTAATTGCTTATTCGAATATGTCCCTCTCTCTACATTTTACATTATATATATATATATATATATATATATATATATATATATATATATATATATATATATATATATATATATATATATATATATATATATATATATATATATGTTTGAGTGGCTTTCACACCAGTTTAGGGTGAAAAGACACAACCCTTATTACAAATTATTTTGGAAAACAATAAACTAACTAAAATATAACTACCTAACTTTTGGATTTGGGTCTGGTCAAAAAACCAAAACACCTTGTGGAAAGCTAAGATTTTTACTAGAGATACAAAATTTGATTTCCCGAACTGGGTCGTTTTTAGATTTTTAAAATGGGACCCTCTTTAGGCTCTGTCGGCATCATCTTTGGAGCAGGCCGAAATTCCAGCATTTTCTAAAGGCTTCGATTAGTTAGTTCTATTTATTTGTGTCATAAAGCTTCCTTTGATTTTTTTAGTATGGAAAAACTTTCTTATTTACAATGGATTTGGACTTTCAAAATTTAGGGTACCACCAGGACCGAGATTCATTTCTGAATATTGATTTTTGAATAACGGTTTTCAACAGCGTCAATTTCTTTAAAGAACAATATTTAATATATCGGAGCTTTAAGGGTGAATTGTATTGTATTTTATTTTATCAGGCCTAATTTCCAATGCAAGATTCAAGGGAGAAGCATGATTGTTATTGACCACTGCGCAGATATAATGTTTATTTGATTAATAGAGGATGACTTATGTTAATGTTTTTATTATTGTCGTGAGCTTCCTCCTTAACGCCTATCGCATATATTGCTATGTGAATAATGAAGTTTGGAGCGATTAATATTGTCATTGTGCGTATATGGTGAAGTTGAAGATTAATATGTTGAAGTTAGTTTCAGGAGGCTAACGAACCAGGTATTATTATATTGCCTCAAGTGATGTGAACTTGAGCCTATAATTATCATGTCTAATAAACAATAATCGATCCTCTCAGCTGACTTGAACAACCAGAACCACAATCTGCTAATTATAAAATCGACTATTCATACAGTGATTATAATTTGTTAGTGTTATAGTTAACATTAACTAATCGATTACATATTGTTATGATCGAAGGGCTATAAGTTAATGTTAATAGATGCACCTCTTGACTTCATTCGAATATAAGAGGTCATCGTATTGTCTTCTAAAATGACACAACAAGATCATAAATAACATTGGAGATCGATACAGCAGTCAAATATAAGATAGTCGATAAATATAAATATATATGGAGATATATAGCATATTGTCGAGACTCAGATTCATAGTAAAAGACAAATACATACATCGCTCATTAATATTTATACTGGTAACAATCTGATATACATTCTGCGATCTTAGTTACTTACGGTGATATTCAGGCAGTTCGATATATATTCTTGAAGATCAATCTCAACATATATAGTCAATTGGATAGATATTTCAGAGGTATACTTGTGTTGAATATATAAAATTAAAATTGCTATTAGTCTGATACAAACGTATAATGGAAACAGATCAGGTTTAAGAAGATCAAAATCAGACTTGTAATATTAGCAATTAGATATTTGATCTCTCTTCCTCTTAAAATATTCTACTGTCAAGATGGTGAATGTATTGAAGATTGAGGACAGACTCAAGGGCGCTTCAAATTTCACATCTTGGAAGTTTAGAATGATGCTGGCCTTGGAAGAAAATGACTTGGCTGGTTTTTGTTTACCCTCGTGAGGTAACAGAAACTAATTGCATCCAGAAAGTAAAGTACTCAACAAGAAATGTAAAGAGAACATAAAAGCATTATATTCATATCATAATCATCAGTTACAAGTATATATCTGCATCACTATATCCCTATCTTTCCTCAAGGGAAGAATGTATACATATAATGTCCGAGGAGATGCGAGGCGAACCGTCACATCCGTGTAACTCCCTCGGACAGGCTAACCGTCTAACTACCCGTTTGCCAGACAACATCATCCCCCCAAAAAGAAAGTCATCTCCTGACGACAACAACAAAACAAGAAAGATGACAATATGCAATAACAAGATCAAAACAAAGACTAAGAGCTCGGAGGGGGCTGAGAATGCATCCCTGAAGAAGATGATCCCACTAACCGCACTAGCTGCTCTTGGAGGGCATACACCTGCTCCGTCCTGGCCTTGAATTGGCTCTCGACCCTCAACTCATGTTCCAAGGAAGAATTCACCATAGCAGCTGCCTTCAGGAGTTCCTGTTGTTTGGCATCCGTGGAGGCCTGTGCCAAATCCCTCTCTTG
Source organism: Chamaecyparis obtusa (assembly GCA_027943335.1). NCBI lineage: Eukaryota > Viridiplantae > Streptophyta > Pinopsida > Cupressales > Cupressaceae > Chamaecyparis > Chamaecyparis obtusa. The sequence goes on along the minus strand of BSBK01002123.1, from coordinate 758,101 downwards.
GATAAGGACAGTTCGCTCAGCTGCAACCTGTGTCTCCCGGTCCACCTTTTCCTTCTGCTGAGTCTCCACATACTCATTCATGGTAGCTCTCTCCCTATCCCAAGCAGTCATCCGGGTGGTCCATTCCTTATGCTACTCCTCCAAGGACTACTCCAAACTGACAATGCGACTGTTCAGCACCCGCTGGGCTTCCGACGCCACCCTATGCTCCACCTCATAGGAGTGCTCCATCCACTAGAATGCATAGTATGTTATTACCTTACTGGTTACTAAGAGGGGGGGCAGGTGAATCAGTAAATACTGAGTTTCTTCAGTTTAAAACTTATAAGCAGATTCTTGAATGCAAAGTAGAAAGTTAACAGTCATTCACAAGCATAAACCAAACCACACAGATCTACTCAAGTATTTATATGTGGAAACCCTCGGTTAGAGAGAAAAACCACGGTGAGACAAAGCTCACAACTTCACTAGTTCTAGATGAAGGTGCCCTGTTAGGAGCATACAAAGCACTGGTTTAGGTGCTACCCGGTTAAGGGATTTTTACAAATGATCGGTTAGGATCTAAGCCCTATTAAGAGCTGCCTGGTTACAGGACTTTGAACATCAACAAAGATGTCACCCTGTTAGGGGATTTTTACAACGAACCGATTAGGTTCACCCTATTAGAGGGATTTGAATATGATGTAACACCTTTTAAAAGCAATGATCTATAATGACACTGATTGTCTGATTAGATCATACCTGTAGATCTCTTCCCCTATTTGCCTAGCTGTTGATCTTCCTTTCTTACTTCACCTTTGTGCCTGTAGCACTCCTCAAAAGATATCTTTCCTCTACTCTTTGCAATCTCCAACTATTATCAACAACAGCAACATACTTTGCGTCCTATGACTAACATTTATACAAGAGTGATCCTCTTGACTCACGGAACCGCCAGGGTATCAATAACAACATACTTTGCGTCTTATGACTAATATTTATACAAGAGTGATTCTCTTGACTCAAGGAACCGCCAAGGAGTAAACTTGACCATAAAATATGCAACACAAGAAAGTTGTACGTTGTGATCTAGAGTTAAACTTGAGACCATCTGTTAGAAGTTAAAGCTAACTCCTGTTGAAAGGTTAACTTCACATCAGAGTACTGGATGTCTTGCATAATCAGGCTCTTAACTCAAACTGTTCCACAAAAACTGGATCGGATTTATCTATCAATTAGATCGGTACCAGTTTGTCATTGGATGCTGAATAAGACCGATGCTGAGTACTTGGTTCAGTCTACCGGTTTATCTATCTACTTAGTTGACCGGTGCATACACTATGTGCTTCATCTACTAGTGTCATCTAAGTAATGTGAGTGACTGGTGATCTTCGACCGGTGTGAATGGGTTTGATGAAATACACTAATGACAACTTAAATTGCTAACAATCTTCCCCTTTGTCACTGGTGGCAAAACAGTCAAAAACAAAACCCATTCATACAATAGTTGTTCAACCTTCTTCCCTTGCCTGATTGAATTCTATGCTCCTAGCCGAAACTTCCCCTGACTGAGTCCTCCGGTTTTCATTAACTTCTCCTTGTTCTTTACAAATAACTTCCCCTTTTTGCCTCCATAAGACAAAGGGTTATGTCTTCCTTCACATTTGAAGCTGTGTGAAGATATCCTTATAGATGTTCTTTGCAAAGTGTAGAAACGGTGCCCATTGACCAGTTACATATTCAATGTTTTGTTGGGCAGCCTTGACAGAGACAATGATGTTTTCCATATCATCTACAATTTTGTAGTCCGGTTCATTGATCAGAACATCAGTTGAAGTAGCTGTCTGGTGCATGATATCAAGTGTTGGGGCCAAAAACATCTGGAATCCAACGATGTCTTGAATTCTTTTGTTCTCTTCTTCTGCAGTCTTTTTGAGGACTAGAGCAAGACTAGCCATTTCTCTGCTGAAAGTTGTGGCCGTTTTGGTCGTGATGTCAAATTGGTTGGACAAAGCTCTTATGTCTTCTGAAGTCTTTGTAGCTTTGTCAGTTAAATCTGTCAAGAAAATCTCAAAATTTGAAGTTCTGCTTAACAAATTTTCTGCAACTTGTATCTGTTGTTGAAGAACTTTTAGATTGTTTAGCAGAATAGCTTTTATATTTGCAACTTGCTTGTGAAGAATCTCCACTCTTTTCTGCACATAGTGGTCAATTGCCACTGTTTCTGGATCAGTCAGATCCTCACCGATGGTTGCAGTCAGCACTTCCAGCTGGTCGATGACCGGTTCATCTTCGTCTATATCAGCATCCGGTACAAAGTTGTACAGGATGTCTTTTACTTTGTTCAGAACCATATCCTGTTTTCTTTTAATAAGCTCTTTTAGCTGTCTTGTTGACATTTTGCTGATGTCAACTATTGTATTGGTTGTTTTGCTCCTTTTTCCTTCAGATTCTTCAGACGATGTGATCTTTCTTTTAGAGGAGCTGGCAAGAGTTTCTTGTTCCTTCTCTTTACTCTGTTCTTGTGCCTTTGGAGATTGCTCATGATCTTTTGCATCCTGTTTGTCTGTCTTGTTTCACTCTTCTGGTCTGGCTTCCGGTTGCTGAACATGTATCTCAGGCATAGCATCTTCTACTTGATGTGAGGGCTCTTTTGATGGAGCTTGTGATTGCAGCTGTTCTTCAGCTATATGAAGATCATCTGTAGGGATCCCTTCACCTCTTTTATATGATCTGTTAGTGGGAAGATTGACAAAAGTCTGGCCCAATTTAACCAGTTCACCAGAAGTGAACTTTTCTGTGAGAACTTCCTGCTCATCAGATATCGGAGTTTGAGTTGTAGTAAATTGAACAGGTGGATCAACAATTGTAGTGGTGTGATCCTGAGGACCTGCTTCTTCAAGGGTATTGAAATCATACTGCTGCCAGAAATCCAAGATCTCTTTAAAGACTTCATTCTCATAACCATTGAGAATCTTGGCGACTCTGTAATTTGTATCTAGATTCATAGATGCATCTCCTAAAAGAAGCATGATACTTTTATCACTCAAGCCAGGTCTAGCTTTTTCTAGTGCTTCTTTATTGATTTGTAAGTTTCTTTCCAAACCGTTTCTCCATTTTTCTTGAAGCTTGGTATTCAACTCGAGAAGAAACTTGCCTCTATAATCCCTAGGAGTTTTAATAAAGTCTAGTAGACTTTCAACAAGAGCTTTTTCTATTGCATGTTTGTCTTCCTCAGCTAACACGCTATACCATTTGGCTACATTATCTATTTCTCCAAAATTTGTAATTTCAGCTACAATGTCATTAACAGTCATAGTGCGAACCTTACCTTTTTTTGGAGATACAATAAGGGTAGGATTTGTCGGTTCATCGGTTATGTCAATGATGACCGGTTTGTCTACTCTAAGTACTCCTTTTCCTTTCCCTGTGTCACGAACCGGTGGAGCTGTTGCCTTTTGGCGTGCTTCCTCTGCTTGTGGCTGTGTCCGAAGTAGGTTGCTCCAGATGGCTACTCCTTCAGTATGGACTTTCTCAATTTCTCCAATCAGCAAGAGGTTTGTTCTTTTCTTTATCAGGAAATTCTACTGGTGTAGTTCAGCTTGTTGACTCGCTTCTTCCAAAGAGATGATTATGCACTTCTAGTAGAGCTTGAATTCTTAGCTCTTTTTCTTTTTCCATTGAAGCTTTCCACCTGCTTTGAAGGATATTCAACAGATCCTAAGGCAATACTTTCTGAAGCTCTATAGGGCTTAGATTGAACTTATGCAGGCATTCAACAATCGCATCTTCAATTTTCCTTCGGTCTTCATCATTTGCCAAAGTGTATCTTCTACTAACATTAGCCATTCCTCTGGTTTCTTTCAGTCCTGTTATAAATTCATCTATTGTTGGTTTACCTTTTCTTGGTGGATCCACCTTTGCTTGCTTGCCAGTCCTCTTCTTTCTTTCGCTGAGCGGAACTGTATCCTCCGAATCAGTTTCTTTTGCTTCTTGCTCCTGTGTGCTTGGCTCCGGTTGAACTTTTCTCTTTTGTGCTATTGGTGGTGCAGTTTCCGGTTTCTTCTTTGGCACAGGCGATCTTTTGACATAGACATTCTTGATTGGCACCTGCTTTAAATTCTTCTCTATCTCCTCAGGTTCCAAACCGTTGAGCATCGAGATCCAGATGTGCTTTTTCCAAGGCCTCTACATACACCGTTGCAAACTTTGCTGTGATTTCATATCCAAGCTCAGGTGCATACTTGTCTCTTGGTTCTACTGCTTGAATGATGCAGAAGTCAGTAGACTCCAGAAAACGTACCTCCTTTTTGTACTTGTCAACAATAGTTGACGGGATTCTTTCTCTAGCATGCATTTTTAGTTGAAATGCATTGAAGTGATCGGTCATTTCCTTGTCAAACTGGTCTCCCAGTTCATTAGCCATATCACGGATTTGCATCATGACCGGTCGATCTGTTGTCCACGTTACTTTTCCTCTCCCACGAAAGAAATTAGAATAGTAGAAGTAAAGACAAACCAAGAGTGTTCCAAATTTCAGTGATTTCTTCTTGACGATGCCTAGCTTCTTCATGTTTTCAAAGATTTTCATATTGTGCGTTGTCATGAACAATTCTGTAGGCTGCATGTATGCCTCCACCCACTATGTTGTTGAGGTTACTTGATTGATATACTTTGTAACCGATTACTGTGGATGCGAACCGAACAACTGGATCCTCAATGTCAGTTACGATCATCAATCGCTTGTCGGATTTTGATTTTGTCAGGTTAGCCACCACTGCATTAGGTATGGTTCTCAGAGTAAGTGCTTCTCCCTGATTGCAAAACCCAGTTACCCTGTAAAGATCATCTTTCGTGATCGAGGTGCAAATTCCTCTCATAAGCCAAAATTCCGGATCATGCACCCGACTGACTACCATTCGAATCCATTCAAGTTTGAAGATAACTAGATATGAGACTCCATTTATGATTCCCGTCGATACCAGCTTTGCGTAGCCACTAGGATGATTACCATCTAAGCATAGCGAGCGATACTCGTTCTGTATGTACATTTCTCCTAGCTCTTCTTGCTTAGCATGAATAAATACAGTTACGTCTTCTGTCAAGAGCACTCCTTTAGGTACTGAGGAGAGCGCACCAGCCATGTCGATCTCTCTATCTTGATTTGGCGAGATGTCAAAAGGACTACGATCTGCTTGATTTGCAAGAACAAGCTTTGCCTCGTATGATGAGGATGCCATTGCTCTCAGTTGGTTGCTAGAGATGATTAGATCGGTTTGACAGCTAATCTCACTCTATGATCGAATTGCAAGAATATTGCTCGAGCAGAGATTAGATAACATAAAATCACAAGGTAAAAAATAAATGAGTTATCCTTCTTTTCTTTTATAGGATTAGGGCATAACGGTAATTACCAAACGGTAACTATTTGTTAAACGGCTACAGTAATAAATGCCTTACCTAACCTTTCTTGATGCATTTGCTAACCGGTAGTCTGACTTTTTCGACTAGGCATGTCCCAGTTGATCACCTCATGTCTTTCCGGTCTATCCTATACCCTGAGTGAGATAGAACTCACCAGTTCTACCGAGAACGATAGTTGTACTACCAGTTCCCTCTAGGTCTTGAAGACTTAGTTAGCAAAAGAAATATCACCATCTTGTGATGATGATTTTGCCTCCATTGCCTCCTCGGCAGAGTTCTTTGATTCCTTGACAAACCAAATTTTCTTCACTACTTTCTTGGTTTCTTTGTCTTTGTTGTTCCTTTTATCAAAACTCAAGATCTTCACCACCGAGCCATCCGATCCTTTGTTTCTGTTCCTGATCCGGTTCCAACAGTCCTTGGCTAGGTGACCGACTCTGTTGCAATAATGGTAGACTATACCAGTTGCTTTCCAGGGCCTCATCCCTCTCGGATTAGGTGGTTTGCTCCATGATTCTCTGTTGCAATGCATCCCTTTGTTTGGATGAGTAGTTGCATTCCGGTTTCTTCCTTTTTTCAAGAATACCAGTTGGGGTGATCTGAATGCCAGTCTTTGATCTGCATTCGTCAGCCTTGTGTCCGAATTTGTTGCACGCATAACAATATCCCTTAAAGCTTCCCCTACTTCCGTTGGACACAGCTATGGGACTGGACCAGCACTCATTGGTCTTCTAGCCCTTTTTGCAACAGTTTTTACAGTAACTGTTGTTGGTTCTTACCGGTGCATTTCTGCAGTCATTAGTGTCATGACCTGGTTTTCCACAAAGCTTACAAGGGGTGTAAAGGTTTTTTCTACCTCTTTGTGCTAGCGTCTTCCTTTTGTTCTTCTTGCTTGGCTGAGCACTAGATAACTCATCGTTCCTTTTGGTGACTCCACCGGTAAATTCGAGACCGATGTGATCATTGTGCCTTTGTTGAGCATTGAGTTGCTCATCGAGCTTGACCGAGCTTTCATTGTATCTTCTCAGCATTTCATTCCTTCTTTCAAGGACTTTCATTTGTTCCTTGAGTTGATATATCTCGATCGCCAGCTTCTTGCATGCTTCATCTCTAACCTGCCATGCTTTATGCATATTGGCATTTTCCTGGGTGGCAATTAACAAGTCCTCTTGGAGTTGCATAATGAGGAGTTCATTGGCTCTTGCAGCTTCCTCTACCCGGTTCATTGCTTTTTCAAACGTTGTTCATGTCTTGGCTGCTGTGTTCCTTTCGCTTTCAATTTTTCGTTTCTGCTCAATCACTTCAGTCATTCTTAGAGCATTCACCTTTTGCTCTCTTTTGAGATCAGCAATCTGACCGGTTAGGATCTAATTCTTTTCCGTAAGCTCAGAGACCGCTTCCTCAGCCCCATCAGACCCACTCTTCCCAGAGAGTTCGTCGATGGTTTCATTGCTCTCATTTAATTGCAGAGCTAGCTCCTTTCTCTTTGCAAGTGACTTCCTCAGTCTATTCTTTAGCGAGGCAATAATGTCATTGGCTTCCTCTAGCTGTTTCTGGTACCGGTAACCCTCCATGATCTTTTTCTCAAGTTGTTAAACTTTTATTGTATAGAGAACCACAGCTCTGATACCAATTATTATTACCTTACCGGTTACTAAGACGGGGGGGGGGGGGGGGGGGGGGGAAATGAATCAGTAAGTACTGAGTTTCTTCAGTTTAAAACTTATAAGCAGATTCTTGAATGCAAAGTAGAAAGTTAACAGTCATTCACAAGCATAAACCAAACCACACAGATCTACTCAAGTATTTATACGTGGAAACCCTCAGTTAGAGAGAAAAACCGCGGTGAGACAAAGCTCACAACTTCACTAGTTCTAGATGAAGGTGCCCTGTTAGGAGCATACAAAGCACTAGTTAAGGTGCTACCTGGTTAAGGGATTTTTACAAATGATCAGTTAGGATCTAAGCCCTATTAAGAGCTGCCTAGTTACAGGACTTTGAACATCAACAAAGATGTCACCTTGTTAGGGGATTTTTACAACGAACCGATTAGGTTCACCCTATTAGAGGGATTTGTATACAATGTAACACCTTTTAAAAGCAGTGATCTATAATGACACTGATTGTCTGATTAAATCATACCTGTAGATCTCTTCCCCTGTTTGCCTGGCTGTTGATCTTCCTTTCTTACTTCACCTCTGTGCTTGTAGCACACCTCAAAAGATATCTTTCCTCTGCTCTCTGCAATCTCCAACTATTATCAACAACAGCAACATACTTTGCATCCTATGACTAATATTTATACAAGAGTGATCCTCTTGACTCACGGAACCGCCAGGGAGTAAACTTGACCATAAAATATACAACGCAAGAAAGTTGTGCGTTGCGATCTAGAGTTAATCTTGAGACCATCCGTTAGAAGTTAAAGCTAACTCCTATTGAAAGGTTAACTTCACATCAGAGTACTGGATGTCTCGCATAATCAGGCTCTTAACTCAAACTATAACTCAAACTGTTCCACAAAAACTAGATCGGATTTATCTATCAGTTAGATTGGTACCGGTTTGTCATTGGATGCTGAATAAGACTGATACTAAGTACTTAGTTCAATCTACCGGTTTATCTATCTACTTAGTTGACCGGTGCATACACTATGTGCTTCATCTACCGATGTCATCTAAGTAATGTGAGTGACCGGTGATCTTCGACCGATGTGAATGGGTTTAATGAAATACACTAATGACAACTTAAATTGCTAACATAGTACTGACTATGGAAGGCTCTCTCCAAATCAGTCACCAAGGCTTCCACCTGACTAGCTACCACAAGTTCTGTCACCTGCCAAGCCTCCAACATAGCCGATATCTCGTGACTAGACCAATCCCCACTGAAGCATGAAGCAAACTGGATTGGACTCTCCGTCCTCACAAAGGTGAGGAGACACTGCAAGTCGGCCGCCACATCCTCGACTGCCTGCCCCTGCGCACTCGCTACCATCTCCTGACCTCGGGTCACTACCTCTGTCCAGAAAGCCTCCATGTCATTCCTCCGCCGTGGCTGCCTAAAAGCTTCCATCTCGAGCCGAACCGCGCTATCCCCAGTCTCCTATGTTTCCTCGGAAGACAACATAATAGGTGCCTCTACTCATACCTCTTCGGCTACTAGAACTCTCCTCTGGTCGAGTGGAGAACCTCACAGATTCCTCTACCGGTGTCATGTCAAACATGGTAAGCCACTCCTTCATTGAATCCTGCCATGTGATGATGGTATCGGCCTCCCCCAATTGGCTATCCATACTCTGCCCCACCCTCTCGTCAGGGTGCTCCAACTGGTCCTCTGCTAATTGGCCAAGTATCCCTTCCAGAATAGGTAAATCAACCAAAGCCATCGCCTTTGTGTCCTCATCTGTCCTTGTGTCTTCATTTGTCCTGGCCAAGGGTACAACTGGACTTAACACCACTGGTGGTCTCGAGTGTTCAAACATCAGAATGGAAACCATAGTAGGTAAGGACGGTGTAAAGGGAATATCTCCGAGCTGAGGTGGAGTGAACAATACAGGCTGTGGTGCTGAGTCTACTGCCAACTCCATACGGCTATGGCTGCTAGTCTGGGAGGAATTGCTACCATTAGACGATGTTGGTTCCCGGCCACTGTTGACATCTTCGGACTCTATTTTTGGCTGACGTTTCCTCTTTGACCCTGACGGGACCTCTCCAATACACAAGTAGCGCCATATAAAAATCAGTGGTTCATCTAGAGCTATGACACTCTTAGGCTTCACCACTAACTTCTCTGGGATCTACAGCCGTGTGGCCTTAAAAAATAGCCCAATGGCATAATGTGGCATATAGAAGGTACAGTGTTGTAGGATCATGAAATACTACATCCGGTGAGCAAGCAACGTCGCCCAGTTGTATAATGTACCATTCAAAATACCACACATCAATGGAATCTACGTGATGGTGATGTCCGAGGCTCTGCTGGCACCAATGAGCCGACTTTTAATGACATCCCCGATGCACTGCCAGTGTCCTTCAACGATGTCAGCCCTCTTCAATCCCTTCCCTGCGGTTGTCCTTGCCAATGCTTTTACTTGATCAAGAGTGATGTTTCCTGCAACCCTTCGTATCCACATTTCCTTAACCTCGTGCGTCAACTTCTGGGACTTGGTGTCAATCTTTTGTCCCTTCTTCCCTGGAATGCCAAACACTTTGGTGAAATCTGCTACATGAAATGACACTGTAAGATTGTGTCCCAAGTAGTGGAATGTGCTGGTCCGGGAAAATGTGTCAAAGTTTTCTATCATTTGGTGCAACTGGGGCTTGAAATCTTTTATGCAAAACAGGGGCATCTGAATGGCCCAATGGACTCTTGGGTGTCTCAAACTATCTTTCACCACGTCATCACCAAGAGTCTCATGCCACCATTTTCCGCACTCCACACCATTCAAACCCTCAAATGTAATATTTTGTGCAATCACAGCCTCCTTTGGGTCTTCTGCTTTCTTTTTGGAGCTCCCAGCATCCATGGCTTTCTTGTCCACGTTCTTCAACTGTTTTCTCCAACTTCGTTTGCCAGCCAAATCCATAACCGTTTTCTTAATTTTTCGTCTTCAAATCTTTTTTAAATAAAATATTTGATGTTGTAGTGCTAGCTGTCGTACAAACACTTGTATTTGGAAACCGCTAACTGACAATAACTTCCAAAAAAACAATTTATTGCCTTCCCACCATATGGTTGCTACAATCCTTGACTGTGTGCATGTCTTTCTCCGAATGGTAGCATGTCTTCTCTCAAAAATGTATAGCAACGGCTGAAAATGGAGGCATTTACCAAACGGTGCTTTTTTCTACTGGAGGCTATCGCTGAAGATCGCTTTGGCTGCAATCCTTTTTATTTTCCCCACACAGCCTCTTTCCTTTCAAACTCTAGCATTTACTGCACGATGGATTTTTTCCCTTGCCACACAGTGGCTTTTATTCTTTGTGCCGGCGGACATGCCACCATTCGATGACCCTTTTTTTAAAAAAAATTCGTATTTCAGATACCTACCCTGGACGAGTGGAATCGGCTTCCTACCCCCATTCGTGATATAGTTTCAGTTTTGATCCGTTGACCGCGTCGAGTATCTCCTCTCCAGCTAGTGTCCATAATTTGATTGCACCGTTGTCCCCGACTTAGTGAACCTTGTAGGGTCCTAGCCATTTAACTTTGAATTTGCCTGGCTTAATCTCATTTCGCCCATTATAATTAAGGACCAATTGTCCTGGCGTGAACTGTGTCCACTTCAGATGTTTATCATGCTAGACCTTCCTACATCCTTGGACTATCTCCGTCGCCCATTGTGCCAACAATCGTTTCTCGTCGAGCTTATTGAGGTTATACAGTCGTTCCTTCAAGCTTTCCATGTCCCCTAATCTGTTCTCCACGGCTATCCTCAGACTTGGTACCATAAATTCAGCTAGCACGGCAACCTCTTGTCCATACATCAGTTGAAATGGTGCTCGTCCAATAGTGTCTTTATATGTCGTATGGTATGCCCACAGCACAGAGGGAAGTCTTTCTTCCCAATCTTCCCCTTCAACCCCACAAGATTTGTAAATGACCGATACCAGTACTTTGTTAGTTGCTTCCGCTTGACCATTCGCCCATGGGTAGTAGGGACTTGAAAATGAATGAAATATTTTAAACTTAGTCGTAAGCAATCTTATTATGTGGTTGATGAAGTGTCCCCCTCGGTCGCTCGTGAGCTGGATGGGAGTAAGGTATCTGGTGATTATTTGCTCATAAATAAACCGTGTTGTACTCACGACTGAATTGTCAAGTAGGGCCCATGCTTCGATGCACTTCGTGAGGTATTCTGTGGCTACCACGATATACCTACATCTCCGTGCCTTGCTTGCCTTAAAGGGTCCCAAGAAATCAAGTCCCCACCGTTCAAATAATTCTTGTGCATGAGGGGGGTTGAGTGGCATGAAGTCCCTCTTCAATGGTTTTCCTGCCCTCTGGCACGTATCGCAGCTTGTCACCCATTCTCGCGCAGGGTCGGCCACCATAGTCCTGCAAGCAATATATTCCGGGTTGTCGTATCCGGACCCATGTGTCCTCTTGCAGGACCCTCGTGGGCTTCCCAAAGTACTCTTGGAACTTATTCCATCACACACCGCCGAAGGATCTAATCGGGTCCCATCTTATACAAAAGTCCATTGATGAGTTGGAATGTTTTGCTTTTCAAAACTATCCTCCTTCGTTCACCCAGTTGCATTGCTGGAGGAAACTGGCCTGTGGATAAGTACTCCCCAATGCGTGTACCAGGACGCTAAAACTGCTATTCTGAACAGGTGGGCATCTGGAAAATCATCATCCACTCCTTCGGGTGGTTCCTGATGAACATATTGTCATTGATGTCAAAATCAGAAGCATATAATCAGCATACATACATAGCAAATTTAATATACAGAATCAATGTGTTCAAAATGTTATTCAGTATATATACAGCGGTATATGCAGCTACCTGCAATCAATCTAATTCAAGTGCAGATCGATATATATATGCTCATATCCAGATCGATACTTGAGAATAAGAATAAGTTAATAAGTATATATGCTCACAAAAGAATAAGTTAATAAGTAATATATAGATGAGGGGCTGCTCAGTGATATGCCTATTTTTGAGAAACAGAGACATATGACTGCCTTGACAATACACAGTGATAATCTAAGGCACCAGATGCATACAAATTCACTTTCAGAGATAAACAGTTCAGTGGCAGCTCAAAATCACAGTGAACAAAAGAAACAAAGACAAACAACAGTGACCTCTTCTGTTAAGTGTTCCAGGCACTTTTCTTGTTGCTGTTATGGATTGACAAGATGAGATAGTCATATAATCTTGGACAAATTATGAGAAAGAAGGAAGTGTAAGATGAATGTCAGAAGAATGAGATGAAGAGCAGCAACATATACAATAAGACAGCAAAAGAGACAATACAAGAAGAATGGCAGAAGTTCGTGAAGATGACAGTCATCAAATCAAATAGCAGCATAATCAATGGTTTGCTTTGAGGGGCTGTCATTAAGCACCCAGCACAGTCAATATGATAGAAATGACGGTCCAAGAGATAGATTTTGATAATTAGGAAGGCTTAAAGAAATCATATTGCAGACCTACAGTGACAACCTTTTGACATTATGACAATGTCATAACGGGTTGCTTGTGAGATATGACACTGAGATGAGAAGTGAACAGAACTTTAAAGGGACAGTATTAGGTGATTTCTTAAAAGAGCAGAACGTGGGGTGTTTTCTAAAACGATAGATAGACGCAACATTGAGACAATCATACACACAGCAGAGAATGTTTTGATAGTGACATGAAAAACAGACAAAGACTGCCATTTAGATAGAAAAGTCATGAATAAGAACATATCTGATGAATAACAGAGATATATGTGTTGCCATTGATGAACAAAGACTAGACCTCACTGCCCTAGTACAGTCATAAGAATGCCATAGTTAAAATATGTTGACAGTCAAATAGATAGATGAAGTGATAGTGCTTAGAGGGCAGATAAGATGTATGGCAGATTATAGGAGTAAGCATCAGTGAAGGAAAACAGTTCGGTGTTTCTTCATTTGATGCATCCAGAAGAGATGCAAAGGTGTTTCGATTTTGACGAATATTTGATACGTATACAGCAGTTTGAACGGTTGAATATTAAGTTGTCAGCCGCTACCGTGAATACCGAAGATATCATGCATTTATTCGAAAGATATATGTGCCGATAGCAAAGGATATATAATAAAGTATATATCGCAAGTTGATAAGTATGCAGCGGACATCTTATATCATCGAAGACTATCGAAGGCTGATCGAAGATCAATCAAAGTTTCATTAATTATTATTTTTGTTTAGACAAACTTTATACAGCCCAGATAAAACGTTGAAAGCAGTATGCGGCAGAGTCAAAGATATATGTGCCGATATCAAAGATTAATTATAATACCAGTGCAGTATGCGGCAGTCGCATCAGATTATCATCCTAGTAACATTATTATATTCGATGGTAATTCCAAGAAGTATCGAAAGCAAAGGATATATAATGCAGCGATGAAGTTATATCAAAGGCAAATAAAATAAAGTTTTATTTATTAACAAAGGTCGATATATTTTTGCAGCAGGAGACATTTATATAAGGTTCATTAAAAAGGTATAAGGTATATATAAAAGAGTTTATTAAGAGAAGAATTTTAATTAAAGAAAATATTAACTTATTTTAAGTTAATAATATTTTAATAATAGACACCTTTTCATATTAAAAAGGCACAACTCTTAAAAGGACACATTGTTTCATCTCTAAAGTTTATATATAAATATTCAATTCATTTTGTGAAATTGAAAATCAAGTCAGCAATGGAATAAAGAAGAAGAAGAGCAGAGATAATTATATATTCTAAATATAAATATTAATAAAGATATATATATTCTCAAAAAGGAAGAACAGCAAAAAGAGCAGAAAAGAGAAGGCTAAAGAGACATATATTCAGATTTTTTTGTGGCTGACTTAAAGGAGCGAATTGAATCCATCATCCGTTGAAGATAGCAACATCATCAAGGTGGAAAGAGAATTTATAAAGAGTGAGTTGGTGCTCAGAAACCGGACGGGGAGTTGGTGCTCAGAATCCGGACAGGGAGTTGGTGCTTCCAGTAGGTCGGTGCCTGCGAAGTGTGGGAGTTGGTGCTTCCAGTGGGTTGGTGCTCATAAACATAGGGGTTGGAGCCTCTAGTAGGTTGGTGCCTACAAAACATTGTAAAAGAACAATAATATATATAAAAGGAAATTATTTAGTGGTTTTCTCCCATATTGGGTTTCCACGTAAAATTTGTGTTCATGTGCATAATGGTTTGTTTGTGAATTTGAAGTTATCTTTGAATAAAGTTTTAAAAGTTAAAAACTATTAATATACTGATTCACCCCCCCCCTCTCAGTATATTCGTGTGCTATTCTGAACAGGTGGGCATCTGGAAAATCATCATCCACTCCTTCGGGTGGTTCCCCTGTTTTAATCCAGGATAGATGATCCGCACTTACGTGGCTCTTCCCAGGTTTAACTATGATATTAAAGGTGAACTCTTCTAGCAACAGTAGCCACCTGCTCACCTGTCCTTGGATTATGGGTTTGTTTACTAGATACATCAAAGCCTGATGGTCTACGTAGAAGGTGAACGAGGTCGCCAATAGGTAGTGCTAGAACTTCTACACCACATAGACCATTCCCAATGCTTCCCTTTCGGTAGTGCTATAATTTTTCTTTGCCTTCAAGAGAACTCTGCTTGCAAAGTATACTGGGTGATCCAACCCGTGATCCCCCGTTTGTGCCAGTGTCACCCCGATAGCAAAGTTTGAAGCATCCACATGGACGTAGAATTCTTTATCCCAATTGGGATATGCCAAAATAGGTGCTGCCACCAGTCTTGCCTTCAGCCCTTCAAAGGCCTCACCTTGTTTGGTACCCCATACGTAAGGTTATGTTTTTCGAGTCAATTTTTCGATCGGGTACGACACATGGGAATACTGTTTGATGAACCTCCGATAATACCCAATATGTCCGAGAAATGTTTTTACACCACTGACATCCGTGGGAGGTTCCATTTCTAAGATCACCCTTACCTTGCCAGGGTCCGTTTTAAGTCCTGCTCGGCACACAATGTGTCCGAGTAGTTTTCCTTGTGGTACCATGAAGCGGCACTTCTTCGGATTCAACACTAGTCGTGCCCTTCGGCATCTTTCCATACACTCCCGCAGCACTCCTATGTGGTTGTCCTCGGTGCTATAGATGGACCAATCATCCAAGAAGGCTTTCAAATTCCCTACGGACATTTGATCAAAGATATGAAGGATTATTCTTTAAAAAGTAGATGGGGCGTTACACAGCCCGAAGGGCATCCTGTTGTAGGCATATACCCCTTCTTCCACTATGAAGGTTGTCTTCAGCTTATCTTCCTCCGCTATGGATATCTGGTTATACCCGGAAAATCCATCCATAAACGAATAAATTTCGTGCCCAGCTACTTCCTCCAGGATACTATCTGTGAATGGTATAGGGAATGGGTCCTTGATGGTAACTGCGTTCAACCATCAGAAATCAACACATATCCTGATCTGGTTGGCTTCTTTCTTCAAGGAGATGACTATGGGAGATACCCATTCACTCGTTTGTACTTTGAATATAATTTCCGCCTCTAGCATTCGTTGGATTTCCCCATTTACCTGTGCAGCATATTTTTTGTTCATTCGGTAAGGACGCTTCCGTACAGGTACCGCTCCGTCTACCAACTTTATTCTGTGGACGCACAACTCCGAAGGTACCCCCTTTAAGTCCTTGTAGGTCCATGCAAAAACATCTTTATATTCCATAAAGATCTTGAAGGTTGTTGCTTTAAGTACGGGATTCCAGTCATCCCCAACGAAGATGTTCTTTGGATTCGCCTCATCCCCTAGGTTCACAACTTTGAATGACTACTCCTCATATTTGATTGGCTTGTCTTTGTCAAACTTGTGTGTCGAATCCTCCATCACCCGGGCATCCCCCTCCTGGTACTCAGTATATTCTAGCAGGAATGTTTGTTTTTCATCCCCTTCATCTACGTGAAGCATATTGCATGAAAATACCTCATAATCCTCCATCTGCCAGTGAAAGAGTTCATTGAGGGACTCAAGATCGTCATCGTCGGAGTGTGTTTCGATCTATAGAACTCCTTCCTTATTGGGTTCCATTCTTTGTCTTGCCTCATCTTCTTCCTCTCCTTCGGACTTCGAGGATGATGCCAAGTCCTCACTTACCAACTGTGTCTGCAGATCGATGGTGAATCTTTAGCCACTCTTTTCTATAGAAAGAGAATTTCTCTTCCAGTCATGCTTGACTTTAGCCTTGACTAGCCATCCTCTCCCAAGAATGGCGTCGTACCCTTTTCTTTCCAAAGGAATCACTATGAAGTCAAGCACAAATGGTTGGGTACCGACCATTACTTGTGCCATCAACGTGCCAATGGGTTTAATCCCATGCTGGTCTGCTTCGAGGAGTTGAAAGGTCAGCGGCCACAATGTAAGTTTCCCCAGTCTTTCCCAAGTTTCTTCTAGTAACACGTTGACCCCGGACCCTCCGTCTACTATGGTGTCGGTCAAAACTGCTCCTAGGATCCCCATCTCTACTACAGCCGGATGCCTTCCCGTGTTAAGTGCCAGCACAATTGGGTCATGTGAGGATCAAAGAGGGTCTTTCTTCCTGAGGGAGTTCTCGCTACTTGGTTCCCTTGTTTCCGGCTCCTTGGTCGCCATTGTATTTAAAAGAGTCACCCTCAGGTGGCGCATGGCCACAAGGAGGTCTTTGAATTTCACCGAGATTTCCATGTGCAACATCTGTCGGATTATACTTTGTACCAAATTGCTTTCGGAGGAGGTACTGGCCTTCCCATGCGTCTCCCTCCTTTCATTAGTCAATTCCTTTTCTATGGCGGCCTTAGCTTCTTGTAGCCGCTCCTTTTTTGTCTCGGGGTTGGGGTACGGTTTCTTCTTTGCTTGTCCGTGGGTTAGCATCAATATTTCCTCTTTTGCTATGCTTAGTAAGTTCACTCCCAACTTAGGACATTTAGTCTCGTCATGGTTTCCCGGACCACACCATCGGCAGAGGAATTGTGGTGCTTCCTTTGGACATTCTCTCGCGAAATGTCTCCACTGATTGCATGTGTGACATTGTATAATGGGTCGGCCAAAGGTATCATACTAAAGGTGACTTCGGCCTCCACTGTTATTGTAATTATTGTTGTTTCCGTTACCCCTGCCCCCTCGCACGTTCCTAAAGCCGACAGATGATGTCGTGTTGTTATTTTGGTTGTTTGTACCTGTCGCTGCTGACGCGGATGCCTCCTGGGTTAATAGCACCTGGTCGCTTCGAGATTTCATATTGTACGGGCATTCCCTTGTGGAATGGCCCATGATCTGGCAAATGTCGCAAAACTGTTTCTTTGAACATGCTCCCTTGATGTGACCCTCCTTGCATTCGGTACACCACAGGTCCCCTTCATCACTCTTGCTTGTGCTAGCTTTCATAGTGGTTTTGAATTCTTTCATCATCCTCATCATATCCTTCTGAAGGGCTAGTACCTTTTTATTTGCTTCATCGTCACTGCTTCCTTTGGAGGAGTCGACATCAGAGGATCTGCCCTTCTTCTTGGAGGTCTTGTTCTCGCTCTCCAAGTCCATGGCTCTGTTGTAGGCATCATTGTAGGATGCTTGCGGAACCACCTTCATCTTCCTTCGGAGGGTGGGCTTCAACCCTTCGATAAACCATCATTTCTTCAGTCCGTCAGCCGATTGGCTTTCCATTTTCCCAACTAATTCCTTTAGCCTTCGTCCGCAGCCTCGCACGATTTCCTCTTTCCATTGCTTTGTGGTGTAAATCTCAACCACTATCTTGTTATCATCCCTTAGTAATCTGAATTCTGCCTGGAATTCCTTCTTCAGATCTAGCCATGTAGCAATCTTTGTCTGGTCCATGTCTGAGAACCAGTCTATCGCCACTCCTCGCAACGTTGATGGGAACTGCTTTACCCATTCGTCAACGTCAATTACCTTGTTGGCCGCCCAAATTGTTTCACAGGTCCCGCAATGCCGGGTTGGGTCTTTCTTCCCATCACCCATGAACTTGGGCAACTTCGTCCTTTGTGCCATGTTCACCTTAGCTGGCGGTCTTGGTAACACACTTTGTGCCGCAGCTTGTGTTGTTGGCTGTGTCACTGGTTGTACTGCAAACTGTGATGGTACTTTCAAGTTTGGTGTCTCGGAAGTGTTTGGTACTTCACGACTTGATGTCTCTGAATTGCTAGAAGTGTCAAAGCCTGGTGGGCTATTGTGATCCCCGTGCCCCTCTATCACACTGATAGTCTCGGCAGCAATGGTCTCCTTAGCCTTCCTATACGTAGCTTCTTCTCTCTCCTTCCTTTGGGCTTCTATTCGTGGGATTAAGGTTAGGCTTCCCAACAAGCTTCTTGTTTCTTCTAACAACTCTTCTTCGCACCCACCATTGTGGTGGCTAGATTCCCCCACACCCACGCCTTCACTTCCTCCCTTTGGTAGTCCCTCAGCACGTCGTTGGAATCTTTCCCTTCGCTCGGCTTGCTGTTGTGTGCGTATAGCTTTTCTAGCAGCTTCCTCCCCTTCAAGTTCCTTCTGTAAATTTCCATTTTTATTTAATTGGTTGGGCAAAAATTATTTCCTTCTCCACAGGCAATAATCAACACATCATTTAAAAAACACTTTTATTTATTCATGTCATTTTATTACAACACTTTCAATCAATTGAATGATTCCCTCATTTCAATTGTTTAGTGTCCTTCCTTTCTTCCGTCTATCTTAAATTTCAGAATTCCCGAGTGGTGCCATCGCGTTCCTCCTGGCAACGAATGTTCGCACGTTCGTGGAATGCACAGAGAATTTTCTATCAGCGTACCTCATGGGCAATCTCCTCCAGGCGGGTTTGTTGTGCCAATGATACGTGTGCAAGCAACCGGGGTACTGTGGGGCTTACTTCCAGTGTGGTCCACACAGCACTCGTTGGAACTTCCACCTCCGTGGCCTCCCCTCGGACATAGGTTTCAATGGCCCCCTGCAATAAGATTGAGAATTCTCTCGTTGCAGTGTTTTCTCCTTCATAGAGTTCCGTACGTGCGTCGTCGGCCTTTGGATTAATCTCACCAACTGGTAGGCCCATAGTGCCTGTACGCCATCCAGTCCTTCCCTTCCCGAGTATGTATAGGCAACGGCACCAAATGTTTACCCTCATGGGGTAACAAAGACTAATTGCATCTAGAAAGTAAAGTACTCAACAGGAAATGTAAAGAGAACATAACAGCATTATATTCATATCATAATCATCAGTTACAAGTATATATCTGCATCACTATATCCCTATCTTTCCTCAAGGGAAGAATGTATACATATAATGTCCAAGGGGATGCGAGGTGAACCATCACATCCGTGTAACTCTCTCAGATGGGCTAACCGTCTAACTACCCATTTGTCGGACAACAGTTTTGTGCTAGAAAATATTCCTTCACCCACTGATGAAAATGAGTTAGCGCAATGGAAGAAAAATAGCATTAAGGCAAAGAAGATGCTAGCAGATTCCATGAAGGATCACATTGTGCCAATCATCTCTAAACTTGAGACAGCTAGAGAAATGTTCATGAAATTGTAGCATATGTATGAAATCAACAATACAAGCAAAGCACTCGCATTAAAACAGAAATTGCATCACATCAAGATGGTTAAAAGAGAATCCATAACCTCTTATTTCATGAAGATTACAGAACTGAGAGATCAACTCTCTACCATTGGACATATTGTTGATAGCAAAGAATTGTCAATGTTGGCTCTAAATGGATTTGCTGATTCATGGGAATCTTTCATTCAAGGGATTAGTGCAAGATCAAAATTTCCTAAGTTCGATAGTTTGAAGGCAGATTGTATACAAGAGGAATCAAGATTGATTACAAAACGCATTAGTAAAAAATCTACAAATGAAGATATTCATGTCCTTACCTCACTCTCCCCAAAGAAGAAGGGTAAGAAAGGTCGCTTCAAAAGAAAGAAAGATAAGGAATCCAATAAGGGTTCTACATTCAAAAGAAGAAAGGATATTTCTGAAGTCCAATGTTTTAGATGTGACAAATATCGTCACTATGCAATGAAATGTCCAAATAGGCCTAAGCCTCAAGCATCCATTGCTAAAGTTGGTGAAACTTTTCCGAAAAAGGATTCGGATGGATTCACATTCTATTCAGCCCTTTCAAGTCAAGTACCTATGGACCATAGCACCTGGATAATTGACAACAGTGCATCTTGACACACTACCGTATTTAGAGGACATTTAAATGAGTTAATGCAAAGCAATTCATTTGATCAAGTGAACATTGGGGATGATTCTAGTTATTCCGTGGAAGGAGTTGGGACTTCCTCTCTTAAATTAATTTCAGGCATTTCCTTGCAATTGAATGATGTACCATTTGTTCCAAGAATTAAGAGAAACCTTGTCTCTATCTCAGCTTTGGAAGACGATGGATATCTCATTGCATTTGTAGATGGCCAAGTCCTTGCATGGCCAAAGAAATCAAACATCAAGACCGATCAAGTCATTGGAGTTCATTATGGACATCTTTATAGACTTTGCACTCATCCTACTCAAGCCTTACTTCATAATTCATCAAGTACTTGTGAGATTTGGCATAGAATATTGGGTCACCTTCACTGTCGTGCACTACCTACAATGGAGAAGATAGTTACAGGTCTTCCAAAACTCAACCATGAGCATGAAGGAACTTGCAAAGGTTGTGCATTAGGTAAGAACACTAAAGGTACATTTCATAAAAGTGAAAGTAGATCCAAAAGCATTTTACAGCTCATTCATTCAGATTTATGTGGTCCTATGTCTACTACTTCCTTGAGTGGTTTCTTGTATTATGCTATTTTTACTAATGACTACTCTAGGAAGACTTGGATCTATTTTTTTTAAAGTAAAGAATCCAATGAAGTCCTTACGAGATTTAAGGAATTTAGAGCTCTAGTAGAAATCATTTCCAAGAAAAGGATCAAAGTCCTATGAACTGATAATGGAGTAGCACTCTTACCAGTGCTTTGTAAGCCTCTAACAGGGCATCTTTATTACTGCAGTAGTAAAGTTGTGGGTTCTGTCCCACCATGGTTTTCTCCTTCTAACCGAGGGTTTCCACATATATATGTTGTGTTGACCTGGCATTTCAATTTATGTTTATGAGTGTTGTTATATTCTTTTAAATTTGCAAAAAAATATATATAGAACAATAAATTGAAGTAGAAATTGTATTTACTGATTCACCCCCCCCTCTCAGTAACCGGTTAGGATTAACAGAGGATGATGACATTTGCAAGCGGTTGCAATCAGATTTGTTGGCCATATGGAAGAAGGAACTCGCTATATCACCTATTGCTTATGAGTTCTCGAAAAGATTGGTTGAGCATAAAATTGAGAAATTTAAGTATTGATTGAAGAGGAGCTAAGTTCATTGAGTTTATAGATTTTAGGATCTCCAAAAAAGAGCAAGAACCAAATGAGAAGAGAGCAGATTTGTTTCACATGTCAAAAGGCTTGAACACCTGGTCACATTTGTGGAATTAATAAGGAAGAAAAAATTTCGCAGCAAAGTGGTGACGAGGACAAAGATACTAATGAAAATGGAACCATGACTCACGGGGAGCAAACTAAAACTACAGCTTTGAATACACCAATTACTATGCATGATGAAAGTAAAAAGGATAATGACTTCCAATCAGCTAAGGTTGACATTATGGAGGAAGAGTCAATCACTATAGGTGAGGGGTATTCAAAACTCTTCATTGGTGCTTTGCAGGTCATTATTGATAAAACGGGAGGAGAAAAACTTCTTTGATAAATCCACTTATGATCACAATGCTGCCCAAGTAGAGCTTTATGACGAGTGCATGCCATCATCTAGTGAGATAGTTGAGTTTGATAATGTTTCTATAGTTGTCAACCATTCAGAAAATTTAACGTGTGACAACTCATTTCCCTTAGATGAATTTGAACAAAGGCCTTTAGCATTGCAAGGACATATTATTGGTCACAGAAGGGAGAGTTGTGCAAATATTAACAAGGACAGATGAATCTCACAAATACATTGAAGATCTTATTTGGAAAATCCAAATTGAAGAGAGACAAAGGGGAGTTGCAAATGGAGTCACTAATACTCAAGTGCACACAATCAGAAAAGCTTTTGAAAGGAAGAAATCATACTACTTGCAGCTGCTAATGGATAGGAACCTTGCTATCAAGTTTGCAGAAGACAAGAAAAGAGAGGTGGATGAGCTTTGTCTACAACTAAGCATGACTCATTATTCATTATACAATGCTGAAAATTAAACTTCTAATGCAATCACTCACAAGGAAGTGATTAAGGACCTTGATAGTATACAACAAACTTATGATTTGGATAACTGTCCCAAAACAGAGCCTGAGTAGAGTTGGAAACAAAGGATAATTATTAATATTCAATTGGTTGACAATTCTTTGTTCAAGGTAGATGTTGAACAGGCATTTGATAATCCACTTGAGTTGGATGAAGAAGTCCTTTTTGACTCTAGTGATGAGAATGTAATTTATTGCAAGATTTGGGACCCAGGTACAATTTCTAGTGATGAGTTTTGGTCATAGGATTAGAGCAATGGATCAATTTCTAGAGTTAGTACTACTCCCCACTTTTCAATCAGTTTACACACGGGTTTAGATTTTGATCTACAAATGAGTTGGATGGATTATGTGGTTCAGCAACTGAGTAGTTCTTGGTTGACAATTGATGGTAGATATATTTTGGGCATAAGAGATGGATTTTCAGCTACTTCCTTACTCATGATTCCTATGTATTCAGTGGCATTTCAGATTGATTACTTTTGTATTAGTTCCTCTGCATCGTTGGTCTTGACCTCAGGCTTTGAACAGTTTGATTTTTACACCAGAAACTCAGGATGGGCTGATATATTTTATTGTGTGCCTATGATGGGTGTTATGTACTTCCATGGGAGATCATTTACAGTTGGAGATTTGTTCAATGTTGATAGCTCCTTGCAATACTGCTATCTCCTCATATTTGACAGTTGTGACAACTTGATAATTTGGGACCCTAGCATTGGCATGTTTGATGCATTACTTCGACAGGATTTTGACGAGGGGCTTCACAATTCTAGGCATGTTGTTGTTCATATCAGAGTAGTGCAACAGATTGACGGAGCAACATTCTTGAGGTTGATATGGGATGTACGCATTTGGTTTCAACATGCAGGTGCAAATTGCTTGAGGGCAAACAAGCTCTGGAAAGGGAAGACAATAATGTCCCCTTTTTGGGACATTAAAAGTCAATTAAATAATTAAATTTTAAGTTGTCAAATTATATCAAATGTAATGATGACTTAATTTAATTATTTAATAAAGTACTAAAATGACTTTAATGGAGCCTAGTAAAAAATTAATAGTCATTTTAATTTAAAGGGGGATAGTAAAGAGACAAAGAAAAGAAATACCAAAAGATAGGCAAAAGGAAATGAAGAGTCACATGGATGTGCTATAAAAGAACATTGAGAGGCTCATTCTCAACATGCTTGGTTTATGCTTGATTATTGTTTTCTCTTAGAGAATTATGAGAAGCTTTGGCTTTCAGTTTTGAAAACCTAAGAACGAAAACCTTCAAGATTTCTTAGTGAATTGGACGGAAACCCAATTCATCTTTGGAGATGGATTTGCGACGGAGTTCACAATTGCGCAAATTTGTGAAGTCTTCATCCGAAGACAATTCTTGCAATAATAGAGGTATTTCATATCTATTTGGAAATAAGGTTGTAATGATTTATATATTTTAATGTTAATATTCATATCTCTATTTCAGTTTGAAATTATATGGTTTTCAAAATAATCTGTTGGATGAATAGAAATCAATTGCATGTAAATTGTTGTTTAAATTCTTGTGGCAAATTTAGAAAAATCTGGGGCAAATATCCTAGGGGGATGTTACAGGACACAATATAGACATGTAAAATAGTAAGTTGGAATATACACAACCAACCAACCTCCAATATTATTATTATTAACATTTAATCAATGATGTAATAGATTATTTATGCATTATTATAATATTCCAACACAACATATGAAGAAATAGTTACAATACAATATATAAGACCTTAGTATAAAATGTTCTTTTGAAATATTTCTCCAAAAAAATTACTAGGCCTTTTTCCATATGAATTTTAGGGAAAACTTAAACAATTCTTTTGACTTTTTTTATAAGGTCATCAAATTTTGAGCTCATGACATAAAAGTGGCAAACCCTATGACATTGAGAGTATCCTTTAGAAAAAACATAAGAAACTGGTTGGAGCACCAAATTTAAATTGTACCTGTCAAGATATATTTAACACAAAGGGATTGTCTCTTGGGACACTTATCCAATGTGATTTTTATGGCTTCTTCAATCACATAAATGTAAGGACAAAAAGTTGTAAAACCAAAAACAATAAATGCAAGGACAAAATGTTGTAAAACAAAAAACAAATTTGTATTTGGCAATTTCTCATTAGTATTTATGGTCATACTGAGATGTAGCCATAATTAGGCTACTTATAGTCATGCAAATTGAACTGTTGAAAACTTCATGATATTTGTAATAATAGCAGTTTCTTGTTTTCAAAAAATTATAATAAACAGCCTAGAGATGCAAAATGGGAGGTTATCAACATATAACTGACATGCATATTGGCTCTCTACTTGAGCAATGGCTGCTTTATAAATATTGAGGACTAACCAATGAACGTTCAAAAGTCAAAAAGACATTTCTCTTAAGCTGCCTTATGGACATATTTTTTTTAAGTTTTTGGAACTTTGGAAATTGTTTAGAACTTTGGAGTACTGTATTTACCTATGATATATGTGGGGCACTTCCAACTCCACCAAAGTTTCCCTAACAATCTTACAAAAAGGAGATGCCTGCAAACACAATTCTTTTTTAGCAAAGTCCTTTTGAAGGAATAAAGTTAAAGAACGTATACCAAAAATATCACCTTGATGACAAAGAAGCTCTTATAACAGTTTTTGTATGTCCTGTTGCAAATTAATGATAATTGAAATAATATCATCATCAAAAGGAAATCTTGTGAATCAAGGCATCTCCTATTCGCCAAAGCAAGCACAAAAGAAAGGCATCAAATGTAAAGTTTTCAATCATCTTAATCAACATGTGTCAAATAGGTTTTGATGTTTCTATTGTTATAATTGTCATACATGAAAAACTAGATG
Organism: Chamaecyparis obtusa; assembly: GCA_027943335.1. NCBI lineage: Eukaryota > Viridiplantae > Streptophyta > Pinopsida > Cupressales > Cupressaceae > Chamaecyparis > Chamaecyparis obtusa. Next base: position 732,802 of record BSBK01002123.1, on the reverse strand, counting down.
GACAAAGCTTTTCTTGTTCTGAATTCAGAATTCCACTTTTACATAATAAAAAATGCCCCCATCCCATGAAATTTGTCTGTTCTAAAGCACCAACAACAAAGATACACAATTCCTACAACTATAATGTAAAATTAACAAAATTAATAAACTCTTTGCATCTTTTTATGTTTAAGGTACTAACAACAATTGAAAGTCTGGATATCAAGCTCAGGAACATTTGATGCTCATACATCATTGCAGTTACAAAACTGAACCCTTCCCACAACAAATCCCAGAAAAAAGGATCTAAATAATTTTTTATCTATCAAAGATACTACTATACATTTATGGGATTGATTAGCTTAAAATCATTGTTTCTTTGAGCTTTTGTTACAGGTGTATGTAAGGACATAGGGATGGCAAAAAAATTCTTAAAAGTTTTGGGGAGAGGAACAGCAGTGCATAGCTATTTTAGTTTGCACAAACTAAAAAGTAGTTAAAACTTTAAACGGTAAATACAATGTGCTACACTTGCAATGATAATCCTCCGTCTTTTAGGTTTATAGGGCTTTTTAGCTAAGGTATTCAATGTGTCCTAAGGGCCTACGCCCCAGATGCCGATGCGCTCCGCTGCAAGTGCACGCGCAACGGTGCATTTGGATGCACACAGGGTGCGCACCAGGCACTGTGGGTGTGCAACCTGCACATCCACAGTGCATGGTCCGCATCCGGACGCACACACTTAAATTTACTTGAAAACATTTAAATTTGTGAGCATTTACTTGCTTTTTTTTTGAGAAAAACCTAAAACGGCCCTTTATGAGGCCATAAAATGATGTGCACCATGGAGTTTTGTGTGGTTTTGAAGGTCTTAATTTGTGCCTCGGGATGTAACCATGGTGCCCTCTGACCATCCAAATGACTTATCATAAATAGTAAGTATGAACCCAAACGTCCAAGTGACTTACGAAAAATAGTGTGTATAAATGGAGACTAAAAGACATCTAGAAGGCAAACCACAAATAAACTGATGCACTGAGATGGAGAGTACTGAAATAGACACCCAAAGGGTCAGCTGAATAACCCTGAATCACCATCAATGGGCCCCCTTATCATCACATTAGCCTACAAGGACCATTGAAAATAGGCTAACCTCTGAAAATAACTGATACTAAGAAGGCACAAAACGGGGGACATTATGAAGCACCTCTAAGTATTTCTTAGTAGAGGAGAGGAACAATGAATGCAAAATGCTCAAGGGAATTTATGTGCTAAGTGGACCCCTTTGCCTTGTTATCATTACCAACATAATTGAGGAAATATACATCAATAAAATAATTTCACAGAGAGAACATCTTGAGATGAGTTCAAAACACAAGGTTTCTATCCAACAAAAATATGAAAATCTAATATTTAAATGATGGCACCTTCTTGACCTCCCTACAAAATGCTTTCAATAGCACTTTCAAGGCAATGTCCTCCATCACCTCGTAGATACAGCTAATGAAGCCGGTGCTTAGTGAAGTTGTTTTCAGATATACCAGAACAAACATAAGTATTCTCTAAGAAATTACTACTCAGCATCTTATAAAAAAGCCATCATAAAATATTTGTTTCTTGAATTGAAATATCATCCATCGGCTACAGAAAATTTCATGAGCTAAATGCACAAAAATGTTAGCTACGATTTCACTAAACCAGATTAGATAAATGTCTAAGCTTTAATTTTCTAAAAATTTTGCACAGATAAACTTCTCCGTTTTGAGGAAAAATGCAATAACAAAGTCCCTCCAACTGGTAAAATTGATAAATTGCAATAAAGATACTAAAAAAGATTAAAAGATAAATAAGGCTAAAATATCCAACCTCATAAGCCCACAATTCAAGAGGCTTTTCAGGAACCCTTGAAAGAGTATATACAGATCCCTGTAGAATATAAATTCAAAGATCAAAATCAAACTTTGAGATGAGTTAAAAAGGGGAAAAGGAGAAGAAAGGGATCATAATTATTGTATAATTGAATTTCTTTCCATGAAACGATGCCTAAATAAACTACCAATTAGGCGGTCAGTTAAATTACTTCCTCTATGTTGTCACATGAATATTGAGCAATCAGACCACTTTGACTAAAATTGAAGCAAGTTTACCTTCATAATGTAGGAAATAGTTTTAAAAAATAGAAACAAAAAAAAACATGTAAAATAAAGCAGAAGTTTATTTCATTATATGTTTAATATGATGAGCATAAAAAAAATCTGCTAGAAGTAATCATTAAAATGACTTACTATCAGGTATTTGAACAATGACAAACTGACTGATAAATTGAACTAACATGCTATTCAGCATATTAACCATTCAGTAACCTGTATCTCTGTGTAAGGTTTCATGTATCATTCTTGAAATTGAACACTCAAGAACTAAGATAAAACTCACACAAATGAAAAATTATTTCTATTCATGTTGACATGAACAATGCATCATCCACCCAAATTCCATGAGTGGACAAATGAGTTAAACAAAACAATGGATGCAAGTTAATTGATAAACATGAAACCAATAGATTTAAATTGACACTACTGCTTTAGCATAAACAAGAGAGAACTGAAAAGATTTTGCAAGCTTATGTCCATGTCTAAAAGTTGGTGCTCTCATATTGACTGGCATCATTGACCAGACAGACTAGTTTTCACCATTACCAGCTAATATGCAAAAGGTTGGATCTCCCCACCTATGGGACAGGTTTCCATGTTCATATGCAGTTTCATCTATTACTTTCCAAATAATATATACATGATGAAGCATTCTCTATTTTAGTTTGGGAACTCCTAATACATATGAATGATCCTTTTCCTGTGGTTGTGAACAATGTGTAGAAGTGAGAATGATTGGAAACTCTGGTAATTATTGAGAATGAGCATCCACAAACAGATTCTCCCCTTGATCACTAACAAACAAAATAAATAGATGAGCTGTTTTAGCCATTTATATATTCTCAATTTAGGATAAGCCCATAAGACAAAAAAAAAATGGATTTCATAAAAAAGCCTAAAAACAGACAGAAACCTTTCCAAAACCAAAGCAATCACAAAGAGCTTATCGAAGATTTTAAGATAATACAATAACTAAGAGACACTACATAAATATGTGTGGATCAAAACAAGCCCTATCAAAGGCATATTCATGACTACAAAGAAAAATAATTCCTATTTCAGCAACTTGAAAATAATTCTTGAAGGTCATTTTAATTGTTTTCACTGTCTGCTCATATACCATCATTTTATTAAATAACTAAAATTTTATACTTTTCCAATACCTAATTATTGACTAAAAAGATTACAGATTAATAAAGGCATCCTTCAGAAAACATGGGCATAGGATTTAAAATGATACGTAAATAACTCAATTTCTCTGAATAAATTTCTCCTGACACCCATGTTCTTCTTTCTTGTAAAATATTATTCACGTAAGAAAGCACATATATAGATTAAAAACAATAAGAGGAACATGTTGAATATAGAACATGGGAGCCTTCCTTTCCTGGACGACCAATCATTGCCAGACCTGCAGTTAATGTCTGCAATCCAACAAGAGTATATTAAAAGTCCATGACTAAAAGATAAATAAAACCTGAAGCAAATAATATGAGAAGAGAAACAATTTCTTTTTGAGTAAAACTGTAAAACCAGTATCAGGCTAACCAAGTGAGGAGATGAACTTACTGTGAAAAGCCCAAGGGAGAGCATCAATGGGACCTTTCCATCTCCTAGTCAACCAAAAACATTATAAGGAAATCATAATCTATGTATAAGAGACAAAAAAAGAAATAGAGAAAACATGGAAAAGTCAAAAAATAAAAGCATAAAGCTTGAAATATGTTCAACAATGAGCCAACAACCATATATAAAGTCCCTCAATAAAAGAAACAACTGCATGCTTGGAAACCGAAGCGAGAGAAATCTATATATGATAGATCAGAAAAAGAATAGTTTCAAATTTTCAATAGAAATGCATCTATCATACTTAATAAAAACAATCAGATACTATAAAATTTTAATATATTCAGAAATTTAATTATATAGTGATAAGTGGGCTTCATTGTGCGAGAAAATTCATGGTTCCAAAGTAATTCTGAGATGGTGTAGCATCCCGTACTGGAATATTCTTGAATATTTACAATTATCACAACCAATCGTGCATGCTTCGATACCATCATAAGAACCCTATCAAGGTTTTTTGTTTATAGTTCAAGTTCTCAGTACAAGTATGGGATACAATGTTTGGGTATGGGATAAAATGTGTCATAGTACAGCAATTTTTCCCCTAGGGTACAGTAAATTATATATATACAAAAAATTTAAAAATTTAGAGAAATATACAGAATTTTCAACCTAAATACATTTGATAGTATGACTTCATCATTGATCAAAGCCAAATGCCAAAATGGTAGTGATAAAGATAAATATTAAATACCAATTGATAGTAAGAATTTCAATATAATGCCATATGCCATATGATATATATCAGCCGTCCTTCAAAATGCCATAATGAGAAAAAGTAAAACAGTTTTTGTATTGGGTGAAATGATGTTTTTAGGGGCGTTTAGGGTTTCTGGATGCAAAAAAAGTTCAAAAATATATTGTTTTGTTACTTTTGGCTCTCAGCACCTTTGTGTACCCTGGGTATGCCAAGGTACGTACCCTGGGCAAACCTGTACAAAGATGTACACAGTACGGTTGCAGGAGGCCTGAGGGCATACCCAATAACAGTTCAAATCATGGAATTTTTTCTGTTTCTGACTTGTAGGCATTTTGTCAAACAGTCCGCATTTGGTGTTGTTTGGGCATATATTTATAAATAATCAACATAGAAATTTATTTTAACAATTTTCTAGATCTCAATAAATTATTCTTGACTATTAAGTTCTGGAAAAATATGTGCACAAATATAATTTGACAAATATGCTATAACTGATGTTGCTGACATTCATATTCAAATCTATATATTCATTACAAACTGAAATTAAAATATAAATTATGAGAATAGTTGCTGACCTTGTCAAGAAGATACAATATGCTGCAATCAGTAGCTTTCATGTATTGTAAACCCCTTGTGATAGTTGTATGGTTCTCAAATAAAGGTATGGCCCCTTGCAACAATGGTACAGAAGCCTAGAAAAGCTGCAACTTCCTTCTTAGCAGCTATGGCAGGTTTTGACTATTATTTGACAGATACACTGGGTTGTGTAAGCTTTAAAGCCTTTTAAACAACTATTTTTTCCATACTTCCTTATATGGATGTACTACAATCTTTAGGTGTGGCAGCTTCCATGTAAAATGCTGTCTGACCTCCTTTGACCCCCAATATGCTGTTCTAGACTTTATTCCTCTATTTATAATCTGCATTGAAAAGTCTTTAAGTTTAAAATTTAAATGCTTCCTTCAAGCAACAAACCACCTTCTTTGGAATATATGACCTCTCTTGGGGCTATAGGATGACTAGGTACCCTTAGGCCTCAACCATGAAATACATATATTTTTTTATTTATTTCCTCTGCACACACAACATATGTAAATTTGTTCTTTCTCACTCTTGTGCACACGGCACCATGGTCTCTAATAGATATTTGCACTTATGGTCTGTAATAGATATTTGCACTTGCACACACAACATACACAAACTTATATTTTCTAGCAACACATTTATAAACTTGTACCTACAAACCTAGGAAAGATATATTGCTTCAACCGAATTTCATGCTTGTTGCACATTCAACCCAAATTTGAATATTGTACAAATCCACCTATAAATCTTTTCTAGATGCACTATGAATCTGAATGAATCACACAGTATTGACTAGGGAGGAATCTTTCACCACTAAAACCAATCTTACCATAGGGTTTCATCTAAGGCAAAAGAGATGAAAAACATCTAACTTCACAGAGGAAACAAGATTTGATAAAATATTTAGAATGAATCTCCTCACCCTCATTTTATAACCCTATGGAGCTTTCTAGAAATTATATTATAAACATTTTAGATAATAATCCTTTTACCTCCTTATAAGTGACATTATCTTAATTTACCTTTTGGCCCCAAGTAAATTCACTTTATGAAAATAAAATATTCAACTTAATAATACAGCTAATTCAATAAAAGTTTCCTATAAAGAACTAATTTAGACAGCTTTATTTAATTTAACTAATCTATTTCCTCCCCATATACCTAGGCAAGAAAAAGAGACATTACAGTCCTTCCTTCCCAAAGGTTGCTTAAGAAATCAGAGTCTGTATGCCAATAAGATGATCCAAAATGAACTTGAAGAACACTGCACCATGTTTTTGCTACACCAATCTGATACAACTTAGAAATTATGTGTGCCAACTCTCCCTTTTTGTTTCCTGCAGACTAGCATAATAGCCATTCTCATGAAGTTGAGATACCTGGAAGATCTAGAATCTTCCTCAGTAAAATGAAATATCTCCCACCAGGTGTCTCAATGCAGAGAATACTTTTAATCCAACTGTCAAACATGATCTGGGGCATCCAAGACATTCATCTGTTTAACCTCTAGAAATAACATGGATTAGTTTGAAAAATATTTTGATAGTTATAGACAGTTTGTTCAACCCATCACAAGGAGATGTGAACTGAAAATTTCAATTCCTTCAGTTGAAAATTTGAAACCATTCACCTAAATCCTTCCATAATCCAGTGGCCTTTACAGATTTATCCTTACATTTGCTCAAATCTAAAATTAACAACTCGCTGGCTAATTTCATCAAAAACAGCGGCTTAAAACTAGCACCCGCAACAGCAAAAATGAATTATTCTTATATACATTGACAAAGAAAACCAAAATAATGTAAATTGCTTTTACAGTAGCTGAAAAATCATCACAATCAATCACCACTTGAAATGTGCTCTTTCTCTTGTCCACAAATGTCTGCCATAAAACCTGCAAGTACTCAAATGGAATTTACCCGTAACTGAACTGTATCAAATCAGCAGCATTAACGAAGAGATTCTGAACTTGTAGAACATTCTGTACCCTTATTTTTGTCAGTACAAACCTCTAACATCGTCAGGTAATGCTCTCTTGCACAAAAATTCAATATAGAAGCAATACCCTCATGCTTATACCTTGTGTTTCTGATATTCACAATGACTTTTTTACAGAGAAAAAGATACTCAACACATCTCCTCAACTTACCATAGCAATATCGTAACCAATTACTTGGTAAAATCAAGCAATCAAGCTTTTATGCTATGCAAGGTTGATGCAACATAGAGAAAATTGTATCATGCAGATAGATCTTAACTATCCAACATATTGAATACCTTGATTTCATTCCATGAGTCATCTGATGGATGTGCCTTCAAAATGTTAGGAAAGATGAAGACTCCATGTATCATCACATTCCATATGGAAACTTCATCCTCAGTCTTAATTATGCATTTGTCAAGTAGTCCACCCTGTGAAGAACCCTGCAGGCTCTCATTAACAACTAATTTTTTCCCTCAATTTAAATTGTACTTTTAACTACTTTCGGAACATAGAGAGAATTTATGAACAACAAATATGATTTCAAAGATGCTTTTTCAAATTTATTACCACTTCAGATAATAATAATAGTCATTAAAAACAACACTGGATGGCTTGCAAAGTATCCGAATTGGCACACATATCCAATTAATTTTCAATTACAAACATTAACAAATTAAACCTGGCACCTTTGTCTTAATGCAGCTGTAGGAATGAATCCCAGCTGGAGTAATTTGTGCCAGCATACACAATCGAATTTCCTTCTACTGACGCCACCAGCAAACTCCTTAACATGTCACCTGAAAGTATGCAAATTCTGGCCAATTGTATTAACCAGAATAGTTCCAGCCTACATGCAGAGCTTCCTTAATCTCTAAATCTGTACGGCCCAGGCAGATTTTGTATGGATTTATCAGAATTTCTGTACAGCTCTGTTTAATAATAAAAATTGCAAACTTCTACTGCTGAAAAGTTATGGTAACTTTCACTGACTTCAGCAACCAATGCAAGGGCACTCTTGTCAGTATATCAAAGAAAATTGTTCAAACCCTTAATATCTCATTTGAAATTCAACACCAATTTATTAATTGCAGCATCAACAATTAATTAACAACAGATTTCCCAATAAAATCAACCTCAACAAATTCGAATGCAATTACCAAATGAAGAAACATAGAACTCCTCCAAACAATTTTAAAACTCCAGCAGGAAGACAAATCAAACCCCAGAATGAATAAATTGATTTGCCTGTAGAATAAACTTCTCAGAATTCTAGTATACCTTAGCACTGGATTACGATTTCAAATACAGCTGCAAAATTCACCATCAATCTGTAATGGCTCAAATTGCCAGAAGAGGAATCAGTCCTCAAAACCCTAGCCGGGTAGTCTCTCTCACGAACTTCAATCAATTCATAATTCAACAATGGATAAATGAAAGTGCTTTTTCGAGTTGTACTTATAGCTTTTTCGGAAAAAGCACAATTTCACCTTTTTAATATAAAAGGCTTTTAAATGATAATTTCACTTTATAACATTAAAGTTATAAACTACTTAAGTTATTAAATTAAAATACTTTAATTTAATAACGATAACTTTAAAATCAAAAGCCACTGAATTTTGCTGACTAAAACAAACTCATTTCCGACACCAGAGCCACAAACACCAACTGCCCTGCCAGAAATAACCCACTGCCAAAAATAGCCAGCTGCTAAAAATAGACTTACTAAAAATAGTAAGTCTCTCAAACTGGAGATTCCCTGAAGCTCAGTTCTGAAACATCTAACACTCCATGCAGACACTCTGCTAATCTTGGCCATACCCAAAAATACCACTTACTAAAAATAGTAAGTCAACCAAATTGACCTGAACGAAGAGCAGACCTAGTAAACTTAATCTCCAGAATGGAATCCCAATACTGGCTCTGACATCTGACCCCCTCTGATTACCTGATTAACTTGCGACGGTCGCCAAACCAAGCTAATCCCAAAGCATGAAAAATGGGGACATTACAGTCCTCCCTTCCCAAGATTGCTTGTCCTCAAGCAATCAGGAAAAACAAACAACATCACAATCCACCAGGATCCCAAGGATGGTCATGAATAATGTCCCGATCAATCTCATACTCCTGCGAAAAAGCCAACAACATCAACAGTACCAACATCAGTAACTAGGAATCTGCACTCAACACCCGAACAGATGATGCTGCAACAGGACCACCTCGTGGGAGAAACTCAACCGAGAGTAACTCACACAGGAGTAACTCAACCAACAGACTGGACTTACTCCCAGTCTTTGAACTAACCTAATCATCATACCAGTCATCAAAAGAATGCACTGAAGAATTGTGTGACTAATAGATATCCTGAACGTGAGGATCGAATGTAAATCCATAAGCACTCCTCACCATGTAAAACCTTGGTAAACTGTCTAGCTAGGCCCGACTAGCCTCCTGTGTAATCTGTCTGATGATCAAGTGTACCAATCGGATCCCAAACGTCGTCATCATCGTACAACACCCGTAAGGGATCATCACTAAGCTCAAATAACAGGTTGTCATAAGTCATAACAACATCTGCCTCAAATAAAGGATTGTTCACAAAATGAACAACACTCGTCTGCTGATCTGAGCCATAATATGGTGAACTCTGAGAGACATGATGTGTAATCTGCTCTATCTGAATTGACTCATGTCTCTGTAAATCCTCCCTATCTGCAATAAGTCCCTGTAAATTATGATCTTGGGACCTATCATCATCTGATAACCACTCGGAGTCATCATCCAATATCTGAGATGATATACCAGACTCGCTGCAGCATGAATCATCCTCATAGATAACATCGTTGGTGTCCACAACATCCCCTACACTTGCCCTGTCATCAACGTCATCAATAAGCTCACACATAGGACTGTTGTCATAAAAATCAAAATCTATATCGTTAGTAATTTCATTGCTACCAGTCGATGTAGGGCTTCCATCACTGGTGGCTATCATGACATCAACATTCTCCTGATCACGAGCTCCTGTCTCATGGATATGATGAGACTCAATGCAACTGTCCTCAAGCAAGTCTGTCATAGCCACATCCTCCTGAGAAGGACCTCTGGAATGCTCTCTCTTTTGTATCAAGTACCTGTCAAAATTCAAATTCCTCTTAATTGCTTCTAGAAGAGCATCCCACTCTGCAAACTATGCCACCATGTCATCAACAAATGGTGTTGGCTCTGTCTCTACACTAACTGCATCGAACTCAGGCCTCAAGAAAGCAGGATGAAGAGGCCTATCATAAATACCTATACGGCCAGCTCTATAATCACGCCTGTTATATGCTCGTGGCATGTGTGATCTAACTGAAACACTACTCGCACCTCTATCTCTAGCACGATTACCTGGTAATGCGACGCGCTGTAGAGTGTCTGAAAGCTGTTGCAATACATTTGCAACATGATGCTGACCATCTGCTATATTCCTAAGGGCATCTCTGGCCTCCCTGTCAATATCATTTCCAATATTATTTTTGTTTCCTACTTGTTCATTATGTGGGCCCTGTTCATTACCTTCAGGAGGTGGTTAATTTCTACCCCTGCGGGTATAGTGCACTCCCAGTACAAATCTATTTGCCATTATTTATTTTCATACCCTTCAGGATGGTAAGATCAGTGCTTTGATACCACCGTGAAGAACCCTGCAGGCTCTCATTAACAACTAATTTTTTATGCTCAGTTATTCCTTCATTTTTTAATCGATCGCTTGTCATTATTTCATATTTGTTATACACTCTATTTCATTAATTAATTGCCTTATTGGTGTATGTTTAATCTTTGTATTTGCTTACTTTATCTATTCTGCAGGCTCATTCCTTGGGTTTTTTCTTATTTTTATGTTCTCCTTAGGCCCCCTTTTTCTCCTCTCTTCTCTGCATTGGTTTGCGTGCGCACTCTCCCCCTTACCTTTATTTTGTCCTTGTGTTAGGCTAAGTCTACATTTTTATTTTCCATCCTTGGCTTTTCTCATCCTGATGATGGATCACAGAGTGTGATCCGAAACGTTGATGCTCAAAATACTTACACGATCGAATCCAGAAATCTGTCTACATTACTAATGGATTGTGGAAATCTGATGTTGTTAACTAATTTTTTCCCTCAATTTAAATTGTACTTTTAACTACTTTCGGAACATAGCGAGAATTTATGAACAACAAATATGAATTCAAAGATGCTTTTTCAAATTTATTACCACTTCAAATAATAATAACAGTCATTAAAAACAACACTAGATGGCTTGCAAAGTTTCCGAATTGGCACACATCCAATTAATTTTCAATTACAAACATTAACAAATTAAACCTGGCACCTTTGTCTTAATGCAGTTTTAAGAATGAATCCCAACTGGAGTAATTTGTGCCAACATACACAATCGAATTTCCTTCTACTGACGCCACTAGCAAACTCCTTAACACGTCACCTGAATGTATGCAAATTCTGGCCAATTGTATTAACCAGAATAGTTCCAGCCTACATGCAGAGCTTCCTTAATCTCTAAATCTGTACGGCCCAGGCAGATTTTGTACGGATTTATCAGAATTTCTGTACGGCTCTGTTTAATAATAAAAATTGCACACTTCTACTACTGAAAAGTTATGGTAACTTTCATTGACTTCAACAACCAATGCAAGTGCACTCTTCAAGAGAAATTGACAGTATATCAAAGAAAATTGTTCAAACCCTTAATATCTCATTTGAAATTCAACACCAATTTATTAATTGCAGCATCAACAATTAATTAACAACAGATTTCCCAATAAAATCAACCTCAACAAATTCGAATGCAATTACCAAATGAAGAAACATAGAACTCCTCCAAACAATTTTAAAACTCCAGCAGGAAGACAAATCAAACCCCAAAATGAATAAATTGATTTGCCTGTAGAATAAACTTCTCAGAATTCCAGTATACCTTAGCACTGGATTACAATCTCATACAGCTGCAAAATTCACTATCAATCTGTAATGGCTCAAATTGCTAGAAGAGGAATCAGTCCTCAAAACTCTAGCAGGGTAGTCTCTCTCACGAACTTCAATCAATTCATAATTCAACAATGGATAAATGAAAGTGCTTTTTCGAGTTGTACTTATAGCTTTTTCGGAAAAAGCACAATTTCACCTTTTTAATATAAAAGGCTTTTAAATGATAATTTCACTTTATAACATTAAAGTTATAAACTACTTAAGTTATTAAATTAAAATACTTTAATTTAATAACGATAACTTTAAAATCAAAAGCCACTGAATTTTGCTGACTAAAACAAACTCATTTCCGACACCAGAGCCACAAACACCAACTGCCCTGCCAGAAATAACCCACTGCCAAAAATAGTCAGCTGCTAAAAATAGTAAGTCTCTCAAACTGGAGATTCCCTGAAGCTCAATCTTGAAACATCTGACACTCTGTGCAGACACTCTGCTAATCCTGGCCATACCCAAAAATACCAATTACTAAAAATAGTAAGTCAACCAAATTGACCTGAACGAAGAGCAGACCTGGTAAACTGAATCTCCAAAATGGAATCCCAATACTAGCTCTGACATCTGACCCCCTCTGATTACCTGATTAGCTTACGACAGTCGCCAAACCAAGCTAATCCCAAAGCCTGAAAAATGGGGACATTACACACTCAGAGGATTACCAACAAGAAACTTGTCATGCTCGACCACAAGACTTTGCCCTTCCTCCTGACATGACCCCCTTGTCCTTAAAAGGATAAACCTTTTGTGAACACATAAATTGATCATGATGGGAAACTCTCTTCATTTCCATGTCAGCAGCAAGCTTTGATGATTTATTAACCATATCGCAAGGCATTATATTAAGTCTTAAAATTTCACCTGGATCCCATATTTGGTGATTCTCAAAAGTAACATGAGAAAACTGCTCCTCTAGATTCACGAGTTTACACACTTGATGATCTTCCCAAATATTATCAAAATGTTGAATCTTCACAGTATTATGAATGCTGAAATCGAAGTTACCAATTCGGGTGCAGATGCGGATGCAGGTACGAGAATCTTTTTTTGGGGGTTTTGGATGTGTTTGGCTGCGTGTGTGTATATATATATATATATATATATATATATATATATATATATATACAAAAAATGCAAGAAATATAGAGAATTAAATCATTTGAAAGTATGATACTTCAAAATATATATTATTGACACATGGAAATCTATTACTTGCACATATATATTTTGAATATAATAAATTAATAATTATGTTTGAAGGATATAAGCCTAGGCATTTTTATTCAAATATTAAATAGCATTATAAGAACCTATTTCCCAGTGACTTTATTATAAGCGATCCATAGTGTGGGCCCGAAAATACATTCACATTGCAATATTGGGGTTTGCTCTTAAGTCTACGGAAATATTTGTAGTTTGTATAAAGTTTGATACATATATGGGTCGAATAATTGAGAAGCAGCTTTTTTATTGGTTTAACATTTGCCCAGAATATATTCCTTGTATATACTCTAAGAACAAAATATTTTATTGAAGCCATGAATAAGTTTCAAATGAGCCGTAAAGTTTAATATTTATGCCAGGAAATATTAAGTTTCTTTTGTGCGTGAATTCCTTTCTTCTGTGCCAATAATTTCTGGAAGTGCACAGGGAGATTTAACGCTGTTTGTGCACTTCCCAAGCGGATCAGCATCCGCCTCTGCCCCTTTACCCAGCACACCGGTAACTAAGGCTAAAATCATTATGCAATATTTTATCCTCCCGATTTCATCTATTCCTTCAACTATTTGTTTGACCTACATAATCCTTGTATCACATTATTGTTCCATCTGTATGGCTGCAATAAGTGACTGATTTTCTGCTTTGTAGAATGAATAGTGAGCTAAACTTAATGTTAAGCTCGTCAACTTCTTTTTTCTTTTTTGTGTAATGGGCACCCCTAATTTGGCCAATTTCTAAACCATTTCCCACTGATATTTTTGCAAATTTTCCTAATGAGCATTTTGTCAAACAGTTTGCATATGTCTGAAAATGTGGGATTTGTTTGCAGTTTTGTATGTTTTTTGTTTTCAGTTAAAATCTTCCGACTACATTGGGGTGGCACACCATAGACCAATGATATTTTTCATTCAAGGCTGCAATTCATTACAAGCTAAGTTTAATAATGGGTGCCCACCAATGACAACATAAAGATATACAGACCTGTTGATCATTGTTGCTGAGTTTGTCTCATTTAGGATAAAGACTGTATTTAAACATCATAACTAGCCCTGAGCATTCAGTAACAGCGCTTCCAGAATTGGATAATGACAGTGATATTACAATAAATAGTCTGCTGCAATAAGCTTCAGTATACAGAGAGATAAGAGCAATTTTCCTGACCTCAAATTGACTATAGAGATTTAACATGTATCTTGAATGAATGAAGACCCAGCAAATTTGTATTCTTCAAACACTGGAATTGCTGTCCAAGGAACAGGTCAATGCCAACTTCAAATGCCTCAAGTGGTTTATTTATAGCCTAGCTACAAACTCAATGCCTTATCCACTATTGACCCCTTTAGACCTCCTTATCAGCTGCAGTAGACAATTCCGCATGCTATGTAATGTCCCCTTTCCAGAACGGAATTTGATGATAATAAGAATTGAATATAAGATTAAATAATTAAAAAAAAATGAAAGAAAGAAATAAATAAATAAATAAATACAATTATAATTAAATCATAATAATAAATTATATAATTAAGTAAATTATTATTATAATAACAGAAGAACGTATTATTAATAATATTATATATAATATTATTAATAAATGAATATAATAATATTATAAATAAATAATATTATTAATCAATAAATAGTAATAATAAAAAATAAATTAATAATAATATAATTATAATTATAATTACATTGATAAAATTAAATTATAGAAATTAATAATATATTATCAACATAATATATATAATCTAATAATATATATATATCAATGCTATACATCTGAAATATATATTAATTAACCATTTTATAATACAAATCTGGAATATATCCTAATATATATATTAATGAATATATATACCAAATATTTACTAAATATAACACCTGCAAACAACTAAGTCCTAACAAAGAGTTTATTAATCAGTGAACTATTTATTAAGCCAAGACAAATACCATTATCGTCATCCAAAAGGGAGGATTATAATCGCTGCAACAGATACCGAGAACCAAGCAATCACCAGCGATCACCGATATAGTCTATAGTTATAAATATTAATCAGCGGTCAAAATCATACGACAGGGAAACCATTAAAATGTCAGATTATTAGAATTGACAAATAAATACCAATCATTACTAATCCTAAGCAAGTCGCATCTTAAGAATATCACCATACGAACAGATAGCAAGCGTCAAACTTAAAACAGAGATATTATCAAGTGGTTTTGATTAGCCACGTCAATATTAATTATGAATGCATAATCAATAAGATGATTAGGGGATGTTAAAGAGAATGGACGTGACTTTTGATATTTAAAAGATGCAAACTTTTGATGATGCGGAGATATATAAGGAAGTATAAATTCAATTATTCGGGGGGAGGGAACAGAAGGAATAATATACGATATCAGTAATCATCAAGAGAATCATATAAAACCATTTACAGTTGAACGGTGAGCATATATACACAAGAAAATCAGAGTACAATGTAGACAATAAATATACCAGAGCAGATTGGATTAAACACAAATTCAAATCAATATTCAGAGACTCCCGATAATCTCAGATCAATAGCCGTAGTTATCTTGCATCCATTTGTGAAATATTTTACAAGATCCATATAATAAATATTGGTTAGTTAAAGGCAATATCAATTAAAAGCATTACATGATCATTAAGCTCGGAGCATTGAATTAAAACAAGGAAGTTTATATCAAAATTATTATTGGCAAATCAACCGCTGCAAATCTATATTCAAGGGAAGGAGCTCCAAGACATTGGTAGAGACAAGTCTCTTAGGATTCGACATCATAAATTTAAGAAATAAATCAAAACTTTAAGTGATCTCCGAGTGGGGACATTACATGCTACATCCTGATCCCACATCCTCTCAGCTATGGCAGGGTGCTTAGAGTATTTGAAACTGGAAGGAAAGGCCAAATCGACCAGCATAAGACTTCCACTCTTCATCCAGGTAAATTCAAATTCCCCACATCAGAGAAAGACTAGCAAGCCAATCCCCATACAGTCTCTGTTAACTCGGCAGCAGTCAGAAAATTCCCAAATGCCTGTCGTGACCCTACATAACAAGTGTCTCCCTTTCCTAAAGATTTCCACACCACCAAGATGTTTGCTAATTTGTCTTCTTATATAAACACAACTCCAAATCACTCTTGATTTGTCTTTTAGGAGCCAAAGCACAGCTGGCGACAGAAATTTGTCTCCTTCAGATTCCTATACTAAAGCTAGTGACCACAAGTGTATGCCACAATTTCCCTTAATAATTCTTCAGCTGCCACTAATAAACCCTGACCTGTGTGAACATCAACAAACACACCCAACAATGCAAAAGATTCCTACAACAATGCATCCCAATATGAAGCTTCAATCACCAAACATATGAAGTTCATGCCAACATAGGAAACACACACGAACCACACTATTTCTCACAAAATTGACCTCAGCAAAAAAGTAAGATTCACTATCAATTTAAAAGCCTCAGCAAACTTCAAGTTCTCACTGAGTCCTGACCAATATATCACCCAACAAAAGTAATGCAATTTGCCTATCAGAAAAGAGATGATTTCAAAAGCACAACATCCTAGTCCTGTTGATGTGTGTTTTATGGCAGCACCAACAACAAAATAAAATACCAAGGTATCTTATCCTCTCTTGAGCAAAATCTTGTGTATGCTAAGATTGTGAAAGATCATACAGGTGACTCCAAGGTTCTTTTCTGTCAAATCTTGACTTGTGGATAAGCACAATGGTTGATGTGATATGCTGATATCACAAAGAGACTTACGTTTGAATCTTTCTTCACTTCCTCCATAATGTTGACTGGAACTTCTTCATCGGATATTACAATCTAGTGATGCTTCTTCTTTAAACAACATAATTGAAAAGTACTGAAATTAAAAGAAAGAGGGTTAGAAGGATCTAAATCTACTCCCAAAGACAATCATATCAATGATTGTGCTCCAATGGACAAACTCCCAATAACCAAGCTCTGCTTCACCAAGATTAACTACAACTCCGCAAGAACTAATGAAATCTTCTAAGGGGTATCCAAAGAATTTTCATATCACAAAGAACACCATCATAATGAACAATTCACATTTAATGATAGAAGTTAAGCATCCATAAAAAAGGGGCCTCGGGCTAACTTTACACGACAAGTTACAATAGTAAAACTACCAAAAGTATAGGCCAGGGAAATTCATTAGACACCACTATATTTCTCAATTGAAATCAAAGCACTCTATCTAACAAATCTACTCTAAATGAGGGAACAATGAAACCATGCAAGTACCAAAATACATCAAGTAATCACCATGAAACCAGCAATGAAAACTTTATTATCTTGGAAGCTCTTAGCAACAATCTCAAAATTCTCTCTTTCACAAATGAGAAGTGAGCCCCTTACATAGGTCTCAGATTACAATGGGTAGCCAGTATTGAAATAGAACCGACGACCCAAATTTTGCCACCTCAATCCTAATTAGGGTTAGGGTTTGGAGAGAGAATCTACAATTAATGAGTAGGTCTATATGGACTAATCAGAAGAGAGCCACTCCCTTAGTGGGGTAATAAATGCCCACTATGTAAGTCCACTTAGCAGGAGAGTGGGGTGAAATGAATGACCATTATGTATTAAACGTTGTCACCCCAAAATAGCTAGTCAAGGGTTCCCTTCATTGAATGCAATGAACTGGGACATGTCAACTTTGGAAGGTGATTAAGCAACATTCTTGTTGACCATGCTACCATTGCTAAAGTCTATCATACTTGAATTAAATCTCAAGAACCTAAATGTTTTCCTTGAATGTTTGAAATGGGAATTCTTCCTCGTTCTTTTTAAAAGCACAAGCCTTCTCTCTCTAGAAACTCTTTCTCTTTTCAAAATTCACACCTTCCTCTTCTCATGTTTTAAATTCACTTTGTCACGCTTCTTTTATTTTCCGAGAATTCCCTTTTTGGTGTTTATCTTCATCAACATTTCTCAACCCATGGGCGCACACTTAAAGAGGGTGAAATTTGAGATCTGGAGAGCGAATTTCCAACTAAGCCAAATTCTATTTCTTGCAATTCCTTCCTTGAGTGTACATGAGCTAGGAGGAGAAATTTTCCAACACGGCCATTTTTTTCAACTTTCCTTGTTCTCCTCAACTTGGGCGCATATTACACATGGAGGAGAAATTTTCCAATACTTAGCCATTTTTTCATCTTTCCTTGTTCTCTTCAACTTGGGCGCATATTACACATAGAGGAGAAATTTTCCAACACTTAGCCATTTTTTTCATCTTTCCTTGTTCTCTTAAATGCATTTGAGACATGGTGGAATTTGGAAATTTGGAAAAAATTCCTTGCTCTCTACAAATTCCCCTTCCTAGGCACGAATGGAACATGGAGAAGGATTTTTTCATTTTGAAGAAATTCCTTGAACTGAGAGAATTCTCTCTCCACGATGCAGTTTGAGGGTGGAGGATTTTCTCCACACTTAGAGAAATTTCATCTCCTTTCCTTTTCTGGATGTTTTTCAAAGACGTTCTTCAAACTTAACCCATTTTTTAATGTTTTTCATGCCTTTTCACTTTTGGATATTTCAAAGGATGTTTCTAGATTTAACCATTTTTTATGAACTACCCCGCTTGCTCATTCATCCCAATATAGAACTGCATACCCTTTTGTCTCTTCATTAGCTAGAGCTCACCTGGTGCCAAAATAGACTTGTCGAAAAAAGACTTACTAAAAATAGTAAGTTGTTCCAAAGTCAAAATAAGGCCAATCCAAGATGCAGTGAAATTGACTAAAAATAGACTTACGAAAAATAGACAATGCTAAAAATAGTAAGTATTCCAAACTCAAAATAAGGCCATTCCAAGATGCAGTGAAACTTACTAAAAATAGACATACTAAAAATAGCATGTCAAAATGTTCAAAATTTCACTGGCATTCTTTCTAAAAGATCAATTCTCATTCACACTTGACAAACACAGTTTCCATTCTAGGAGCTAGGTCGACAACACTTTTCTTCTAGACTTGGCCAATTTCACCAATTCCCATTTGAAACATGGGGAACCTTACGGGACTGAGCCAAAAACTGCCAAGAACGAAAGCCAAAAAGACAAGGCCTACAACAAAAGAAGGGGCTCCCCATTTGCAATGGGGCGATGCATGAAAAGGTCACAACATCTAGCACCAATTCAAATAAATGTTCCTAAACATTTCAATGATAAAAATTACTCCATACCCGGAATCTATGAAAAATTCCTTCCAACCTATTAAAAGTCTAGGAAGCAAAATAAAAAAGGGAGAAAAATAAAGTATTGGATCAGAACCTCTTCATCTGAGATTACCTAGGTGTGTGCCAATGAATTAATTCCCGCTCGACAAGACCACTCAGAATCCCCAAGATTAGCCATGACAAGTTATATATCCCTCATAACTCCAAAAGCATCTTGGACATTTCTTGGCTGCCAGTTAGGCGTTCATGGCTCCGACAAGGTTGTCATTGTAATATCCATGGGGATTGCTCTACTTCCAGCAAATTATTCTTTGGAACACCTATAGAGATTTTCGCCTACCCCCAAAGCCAATTTTTTGATCTTTTATCTCATTTTTCTTTTCTTTTCTCTTTCTTTCCTTTGATATTGCATTCCTTTCCTTTTACTTGGCTTGTGAACATTGAAGCTCACTATGGCTTAGGGAAATTATAGTGGCACTAAAGTAAGATTTAAGATTTTTACAAGTCATGGCTTTTCCCAAGGAATCCAAAATGGCTCAAAGCAGTTGATTAGGTGTGAAAAGATATAGTAATCACGAAATCCCAATGTTAAGACACAATAAATGATTAAACTTCCAAATATAGGACACGTCCTAACTAAATGATAAAGTTCGAAAAGAACAAACTCGGATTCTAAAGCAATACATAAATAGTTATCCAAGAAATGGACTAAACATAACTAAGTACATATGTTAGAATGTGCTTGAGATGCACCACCTTTCTCACAAAATGGGAACCCTCTAAAGAAAACCAAAATTGAAAGGAAACCTACTCTAACAAAACAAAAAGTTTGAACGGAAAAGACTCAAAAGACCGAAATATACACAACTCCTAACATGATTCCTCATGATGTACAGGAGCAACATGGCACTAATCATAGTTTGCAGCCTTGCAAATTCATCCTTAAACTCTGAAAGTAATCCTTCGCAACACAAACCTCAAACTCAATCAAAACCTCAAGAAAGATTAGCAACCGGGGTAACTCCTCTAGACCATTATTAATCCATAAACAAGTTGTTCTTCCTAAGCTTTTGAAATCAAATTCATAACTACAAGATAGCAGCTTTCCACAATCCATGACAATGCTAAAATATTTCTGGGAATGATTGTGTAACAAATTTTTAACCATCAACGTTTCGGATCATACTCCATGATCCATCATTTTGATACACTCATTCATCCTGATGATGGATCATGGAGTATGATCCAAAATGTTTAAGGTTAAAAATTTGTTACACAATCATTCTCAAAAATATTTTGGCAAATTCTTAACTTTCAAAGCAAAGAGTAAGGAAAGAGACAACCTAGTGTTCTTCATTCTTGGGCAAGGATTTTTGCGCGTTGTCAAATATCACATCAGGAGGACAAAGCTGATGGTGTACCATCCCACTCACATTTGAGATATGTAGATCATCTTCACACTCTATAGCGGACTTGTTGTGACGCGAACTAGGTTCAAATAGAAATTTGGGAATGTGGAACACTCTATTTGCTAGTTCTTGTACCTTTAGTGATGGGCATAGCACCAACCTGAATCTCTCTTCATATTTTGCTTCTATCATAGCCATTTGTTCATCACCTAGTATTTCTTCTTGTGCAATCTTTTATAAAAGCTCTTCTTGGATCTTGCGTAGTGGACCTGACCAATTCAAATTGGTTGTCCAATTTTGCTTGCATCATGGTGGCTAGTCCATAATCTGATATTTTGTCTTGTTCCAAGACACTTAATAGTTCTTTCATCTCAACATGCGAATGCACTTCTTTGTTAAGGACTCCTTTTGGATACTCTTGTTTCAAGACCAAATGTTGATCAAATTTTTCTCTTTCATGTGAGGTGCTAAAATTGTTCTCTATCCTGCAGTTTTCTTTCTTCACTTGCAACGACCATTTGATCCTCATGTTCTAATGCTTCCACACATTGATTATGACTTGTCATTCCTTGAAGGTATTCTATTGATTTTGACTCCAATAGCTTCTTCTTCAGGTGTAATGTAGGAACAATCTTCGTCCGCTGGAATGCTTGATTCAATTGTACTATCTTCTTCTAATTTTCTTCCTTCATAACCTGATGACATTGCAATGCTTCGTTCTTTTGTTGCAGGATTGAGATGCTCGTTCCGGATGCATTTCCATGGTAATTATGATAATCTGAGCTGACATCTAACTTGATCGATGGCCTCTCCACAAATTGGACAAGTGAATTCTGAGTGAGGTGCATTGTGAATCCCACACCAACAAGGAAGCAACACACCTTCAATTCGTAAATTACCAATCTCAATCTGATTTTCAATTCTCAACTTGAACCTTGAGAAAGGATCATTTCCATTATAATCATCATCGAGCCTTATGCACAATTCTGGCTTTGCAACATCCCAAAAGAAAATCTTCCCTTGCAACACTAGCTCTATCCTTAACAAGAAGATCAAGCAATTCATCTCCTCATGCTTGGTAGTCTAATGAATCTGGCACCTGCCTAGTATGGCAAACTGAGATGAATTCTTGGGGTGCAACTGTGGATTCAAATCCTCCTGAATTTGAACTATATCCTCTAGGAGTCTATCTTGACAGCAAGAAATATGAAACAACCAATCATCCATTGAGAAATCTTTCTTTTCAGATTTTTTGCTTTCTGATTTTTTTGGCTTTTGGATTTTTCACTTTTTTGGATTTTTCGACTTTTTAACTTTTTTTGGATTTTTTGATATATGAGATATCTAACGTATCTCTGATTTAACGTTTGAAATCTTATACAAGTTCCAGCGGACTGAATTTCTTCACTTGATGGTTCTGATTGTGAAATGAAAGATTTGATGTTCATGCCCTCCTAGCACCAATTTCTGTTGATGTGTCTTTTTGACTACACCAACAACAAAATAAAATACCAAGGTATCTTATCCTCTCTTGTGATAAATCTCGTGTATGTTAAGATTGTGAAAGATCATTCAGGTGAATCCAAGGTTCTTTTATGCCAGGTCTTGACTTTTGGATAAGCTCAATGACTAATGTGATATGTTGGTATCACAAAGGGGCTTATGTTTGAATCGTTCTTCACTTCTTCCGCAATGCTAACTGGAACTTCTTCATTGGATATTGCAATCTCGTCATGTTCTTTAAACGACACAACTGAAAAGTACTGAAATTAAAAGGGAGAGGGTTAGAAGGATCTAAATCTACTCCTAAGGACAATCATATCAAAGGATAGTGCTCCAGTGGACAAACTTTAAATAACCAAGCTCTACTTTGCCAAGATCAACTACAACTCCACAAGAACTGGTGCAATCTTCTAAGAGTTATGAAAAGAATTTTCATATCACAATGAACACCATCATAATGAACAATGCACATTTAATGATAGAAGTTAAGCATCCATAAAAAGGGGGGCTCAAGATAACTTTACACGATAGCCTACAATCAGCAAACTACCAAAAGTACGAGCCGGGGAAATTCATCAGACATCAATACATTTCTCCATTGAAATCAAAGCCCTTTATCTAACAAATCTACTCTGAGTGAGGGAATAATGAAACCATGCAAGCACCAAAATACATCAAGTAATCACCACGAAACCAACAATAAAAACTTTATTATCTTGGAAGCTATTAGCAACAATCTCAAAATTCTCTCTTCTGCAAATGAGAAGTGAGCCCCATATATAGGTCTCAGATTACAATAGGTGGCCAGGATTGAAACAGGACCAATGGACCAAATATTTCCACCTCAACCCTAATTAGGGTTAGAATTTGGCGAGAGAATTTACAATTAATGAGGTCTATGTGGACCAATCAGAAGAGAGCCACTCCCATAGTGGGGTAATAAATGCCCACTATGTAAGTCCACTTATCTGGAGAGGGGTGAAATGAATGCCCACTATGCATTAAATACTATCACCCCAAAATAGCTAGTCAAGGATTCCCTTCATTGAATGCAATGAACCAGGACATGTTGCCTTTGGAAGGTGATTAAGTGCCATTCTTGTTGACCATTTTGTCATTGTTGAAGTCTTTCATACTTGAATTGAATCTCAAGAACCTAAATGTTTTCCTTGAACATCTGAAATGGGAATTCTTCTGCCTTGTTCTTTTTAAAAGCATGGGCCTTCTCTCTCTAGAAACTCTTTCTCTCTCTTCAAAATTCACACCTTCCTCTTCTCATGTTTTAAATTCACTCGGTCATGCTTTTTCTTTTATTTTTTGAGAATTGCCTTTTTGGCATTTATCTTCATCAACTTTTCTCAACCCATGGGTGCACACTTGAACAGGGTGAAATTTGAGATATGGAGAGAGAATTCCCTTAGCCAAATTTCATCTACTCTTTGTGATTTCTTCCTTGAGTGTACATGAGCTAGGTGGAGAAATTTTCCAACAACTGGCCATTTTTTTCAATCTTCCTTGTTCTTTTCAACTTGGACGCACATATTAGACATGGAGGAGAAATTTTCCAACACTAAGCCGGTTTTTCAACTTTCCTTGTTCTCTTCAACTTGGGCGCATATTAGACATGGAGGACAAATTTTCCAACACTTAACCATTATTTTCATCTTTCTTTGTTCTCTTGTGTACATTTGAGAGACAAAGGAGGAATTTGGAAATTTGGAAAAAATTCCTTGCACTCTACGAATTCCACTTCCTAAACATGAATGGAGCATGGAGAAGGGTTTTTTCATTTTGAAAAAATTCATTGAACTGGGAGAATTCCCTCTCCTGGGCACAGTTTGAGGGTGGAGGAGGATTTTCTCCACACTTAGTGAATTTTCATCTCCTTTCCTTTTCTAGATGTTTTTCAAGGACATTCTTCAAACTTAACCATTTTTTTTATGTTTTTCATGTCTTTCCACTTTTGGATATTTCAAACAATGTTTCTAGACTTAACCGTTTTTTGATGAACAACCTCCCTTGCTCATTCATCCAAATATAGAACCGGATACCCTTTTGTCTCTTCATCTATTGGAGCTCACTTGTTTCCAAAATAGACCTATCAAAAAAAACACTTACAAACAATAGTAAGTTGTTCCAAAGTCAAATTAAAGCCAATCCAAGATGCAGTGAAACTTACTAAAAATAGACACTAATGAAAATATTAAGTTCTTCCAAACTCAAAATAAGGCCATTCCAGGATGCAATGAAACTTACTAAAAATAGACATACTAAAGATAGAAATTTCTAAAAATAGAAAGTATGTCAAAATGTTCAAAATTTCACTTACATTTTTTTTGAAATATAATTCTCATTCACACATGACCTAATTCACTAAAAAATACACAGTTTCCATTCTAGGAGCCAGGTGGACAACACTTTTCTTCTAGACTTAGCCAATTTCACCAATTATCATTTGAAACACGGGGAACGTTACGGGACTAAGCCAAAAACTACCAAGAACGAAAGGCAAAAAGACAAGGCCTACAAAAAAATGAGGGGGCCCTCATTTGCAATGGGGAGATGTGTGAAAAGGTCACAAGTCCTTACCCAAAAAAAATTTGCAACTTCATAAAATAACTTCAACACAAACATTTGCTTGCAGATCCCCTTTTTCGTTCGAACTGCAACTCCAAATGAGTTACACCGCAATAACCAAGGTGGATCGTTCACCACTATGATTATGTTAATATTTGTGGCATTAACACAAAGATAAATTACATTGCAAATGATTATTAATATTATGGACTTGGCAAAGATTAAAATAAATAATAAGTATGCTACTTATTATAATGACATATCACATTATGATTGAGAAGAGGGACGACTTGCATATTGAATTGTTAAAATCGCTATGAGGGCCGACCAGCATTATAGTCAGCTATCTATTGAGGCTAGCGGCTATATAACAATAATTATAAAACCTAACTTGCATATGCAAGTCGGCTGCCTTATCATATTGAAGAGACACCTCTCTTCAGGAATACTTATATGGGATCGAGGAGTGTGAATTAAGCATCATCGAAAACATAACGTGACTGCCCTATTTCGCACTTTCAGCGGACTTATAATTCAGATCATCATTGCATAATTGTTTCAACATTATAGCAGCTTCTTGGCAATTTGGAAAGAAGAATAACAGACCTAAATTCACACCTGTAGCAGACATAAATACATACTTGGAACATACCTAAGTTCATATATTGTAGCAGAATTGGAGAGGCATAGCAGACATTAAACGCAAATTGTAGTAGACTTAAAGAGACGATTGGAGCAGAATAAAAGCATTGGATTGAAGGCTTCTTACAATCATTCAACAGATTTCAAGCATCTAAACCGGGTATTATCTATCTTCTATTCATCTATATTTTCGAAAGGGCCTAAGTCTTAGTTCTAAAAAATCATCTATAGATTGTTATTTTCTTTTCAAATTCTGAAATATTAACATGGTATCAGAGCTTTGGTGAATAAAAGATCTACTTTCAGATTAAAGAAATCAATCTACAATTTTTAAAAATAAGAAATTCAATATGACAAGTGGAGTTAGACCAGAAGATAGACTCGAAAGAGCCACAAACTTCTTATCTTGGAAAATTGGAATACTAATTGCCTTCAAAGAACTAGAATTAGATTCAATTACAGAAAATCCACCTAAAGCTGAAATGGATGAAGATGAGACACGTAAATGGAAAAAGGGTAATAACAAAGCTATGAGAATTCTAATTGACAGCGTAAAGGACCATATCATACCCACCATCTCCTGTCTAGAGTCAGCTTATCTACTTTTCTATACATTCTCAAGAATGTTTGAAATTAATAATACAAGTAGAATTATGACTCTTAAAAATAAAATTTCACGAATCAAGATCAGTCAAGGAAAATCTATCACAACATACTTTATGAGAATTACTCAGTTAAGAAATCAATTGGCAACTATTGGGCACACCTACGATGAAAAGGAACTATCTATGATAGCACTTAACGGATTACCTCTCTCATGGGACTCCTTTACTCAACGAATCAGTGCACCTCCTAAACTGCCTAAATTTGATAAATTAATAATTGATTGTCTTCAAGAAGAATCGAGACTAATAACTAGAGGATTGAATTTTAAAGAAGATCTTCAAATCTTATACTCACAATCAAGAAGGAAACACGATTTCAAAAGAAAAAGAGAATTTCAAGACAAAGGAGAAAGAAACTTTAGGAACAAAAGGAGAGATTATCAAAATACGCGAAAAGGGAATTCTCTCAATAACGGATGGAGAGAAAAAGACTATCAAATCAGGCAAGAAGGGAACTCTCACAATAATGGATGGAGAGGGAGAGACAATCAAACCAACAATTTTCAAAAGAGAGGCCTCTCTAAGGTACAATGCTATAGATATGAAAAAGCTGGTCACAAGGTAGCAAATTGTCTTGATTGAAACAATCATCAAGCCTCTATTGCTTAAGTAAAAGAAACAGAATATGAACACCTTGTCCTTTAGTCTTCACCTTGAGAGGGATTTTATATATGGGCCTTCATGAACTTAAAAGTCATGTTATAAACCCTTTCTAATTCCTTGTTAGATTTTGCAATTTTTTTGAAGAGATATCACAGCCCTTGTTGTAAATAAATCAAATATTACTATCCATTGACAATATGATTCTTCACTATGTTAAATCTAAGTAACGATCAAATTATTATGTGGTGAAAATAAGATTTTTGTTGTTATATTTGAGCATTGAGGCTCTTGATATTTGAGCATTGACACTCTTGACATTTGAACACTGAAGCTCCTGCATATGTGAGCATTGAGGCTCTTGGATATCATAGCGTTGAGGCTCTTGGATAGAATCACCAGTGAAGATTATCTTTCAGAGAACTTGTGGATGGAATCTCACATGAAGAAAATCAACACCTTACATCATGCTAACATTATGTGATTGATACTTAAGATGACCTTATAATTGTTATTATCTTGTGGGAGATACTTAATTTGAGATTTATTGATGATACATTTTCTGATTACACAGATTTGAGATCTATTGTTATATTGATGATACATTTTCTTACATAAATTTGAGATCTATCATTCTTATTCAGAAAATGTTATACATAAAGTTGAGATCTATATGTGATTATTGTATACATCATGAGGATAATGTCAATGATGCTTCTTACCTCTCATTACATGTGAACGATGCTTACATTATGTGTTATGTTTGAATAACCTTACATCTTGTAGTAGATGATATTACAAAGGTTGAGACATCCTGAGGATGATTAATCACATTGACTACATCAGGTATGAATACATTATGTTTTTTATACTTACAACTTCCATATTCATTGAGATCACTTAGACTGAAATCTATTAAGGACAATAATTCATATGTCAGAATGAGATCTACTATGATAGAGATCTAGTGATTACATTATGAGGTCAATGTTATTGATCTTTCCCTCAAGTCCAAGAGGGAGTGTTAATATTTGTGGCCTTGAAACAAAGATTAATTACATTGCAAATGATTATTAATATTATGGACTTGGCAAAGATGAAAATAAATAATAAGTATGCTACTTATTATATGACATATCACATTATCATTGAGAAGAGGGACGACTTGCATATTGAATTGTTGAAATTGTTGAGGTTCGACCTGCATTATAGTCAGCTATCTATTGTGGCTAGTGCTTGAATAACAATAAAGTATAATTATAAAAGCCGACTTGAATATGCAAGTCGGCTGACTTATCATACTAAAAAGACACCTCTCTTGAGGCATACTTATATGGGATCAAGGAGTGCGAATTAGGCATCATCAAAAACATAATATGGCTGCCTTATTTTGCACCTTCAGCAGACTTATAATTCAGATCATCATTGCATAATTGTTCCAACATTATAGCAGCTTCTTGGCAATTTGGAAAGAAGAATAACAGACCTAAATTCACACCTGCAGCAGACCTAAATAAATACTTGTAAAAGACCTAAGTTCATATATTGTAGTAGAATTGGAGAGGCATTATAGCAGACCTTAAAGAGCAAATTGTACCAAACTTAAAGAGCCGACGGAGTAGAATAATAGCATTAGATTGAAGGCTGCTTCTTACAATCATTCAGCAGATTTCAAGCATTTAAATCGAGTATTATCTATCTTCTATTCATCTATAATTTTGAAATGGCCTAAGTCTTAGTTCTAAAAGATCAACTATAGATTGTTATTTTCTTTTCAAAATCTAAAATATTAACAGATTACTCCTCTCCAAGAGGGTTCTCATCCTCCAAAAGGCAAGAGTTTGGCCAAAGGCACAAACCTCTAAATCTCCGTAGACAAATAAACAAGATTCTAAATCTTTTGTATCCAACAAATGACACCTCGGCCTTCTTTTATATTCATCCTAGGAACTTTTTGGGAACTACATTATAATATCACTTTATAACTTAATTAAACTTTATATCCCTGAAAAGGTGATTTATTTGAATATTTAATTATTCCATCCACTTAAGTAACAAGATTAAATGTCCAACATTTCAAACTTTCCACTCTAATTCTGACGAGCTATTATGCCAAGGTGCCCATTAAATTATTTTAATCAAAATAGCAACTTAGTGAAATTGATTAAATTATAGCTCAATATTACACCCAAGTTGAAAAAATGATCAAAAAGAATTGAAATTGAAAATTGACTACACAAGTGATATCGACGATGAATGATGATAATCGGACCCAACCAAGTGACTTACTATAAATAGACGCTATCTCAAACAATCTTGGAGAACACATCAGAAGCCAAAAAAAACTTCAAAAATTGCCCTTTGAGTCCTCTTGACCATCTAAGCGCAATGGTAATATCAAATAATCACTTTCATAAGGTTGACACGCACCCATAATGTTAGAGCCAACTACAAAGCAAGAGAACCAAAAAATGGGGACATAACATTCTGCATATGCTCTGTAAGTCTCTTCTACAAATTTGATGGCATGGTCTCTATGTGAATGAAAATGCACGCGATCTTATTTCATTATTTCTAAAGCACCTTTTATAGTTTGCAGATTTTATAAAATGGATCCAACCTTTGAACCTGTCTAACCCTCTTCAACTTGTGCCACAGCATATGCAAGTTGGCTGCCTTGTCATATTGAAGAGACACCTCTCTTAAGGCATACTTATATGGGATCGAGGAGTGTGAATTAGGCATCATCGAAAACATAACATGACTGCCCTATTTCGCACTTTCAGCAGACTTAATATTCAGATCATCATTGCATAATTGTTTCAACATTATAGCAGCTTCTTGGCAATTTGGAAAGAAGAATAACAGACCTAAATTCACACTAGTAGAAGACCTAAATACATACTTGGAACATACCTAAGTTCATATAATGTAGCAGAATTGGAGAGGCATTATAGCAAACCTTAAAGGCAAATTGTAGCAGACTTAAAGAGACAATTGGAGAAGAATAAAAGCATTGGATTGAAGGCTTCTTCTTACAATCATTCAACAGATTTCAAGCATCTAAACCGGGTATTCTCTATCTTTTATTCATCTATATTTTTGAAAGGGCCTAAGTCTTAGTTCTAAAAGATCATCTATAGATTGTTATTTTCTTTTCAAATTTTGAAATATTAACATGGTATCAGAGCTTTGGTGAATAAAAAATCTACTTTCAGATTAAAGAAATCAATCTACAACTTTTAAAAATAAGAAATTCAATATGACAAGTGGAGTTAGACTAGAAAATAGACTCGAAGGAGCCACAAACTTCTTATCTTGGAAAATTAGAATACTAATTGCCTTCAAAGAGCTAGAATTAGATTCAATTATAAAAAATCCACCTAAATCTGAAATGGATGAAGATGAGACACGTAAATGGAAAAAGGGTAATAACAAAGCTATGAGAATTCTAATTGACAGCGTAAAGGACCATATCATACCCACCATCTCCTGTCTAGAGTCAGCCTATCTACTTTTCTCTATATTATCAAGAATGTTTGAAATTAATAATACAAGTAGAATTATGACTCTTAAAAATAAAATTTCACGAATCAAGATGAGTCAAGTAGAATCTATCACGACATACTTTATGAGAATTACTCAGTTAAGAAATCAATTCGCAACTATTGGGCTCACCTACGATGAAAAGGAACTATCAATGATAGCAATTAACAGATTAGCTCTCTCGTGGGACTCCTTTACTCAAGGAATCAGTGCACCTCCTAAACTGCCTAAATTTGATAAATTAAAAATTGATTGTCTTGAAGAAGAATCGAGACTAATAACTAGAGGATCAAATTTTAGAGAGAATCTTCAAATCTTATACTCACAATCAAGAAGGAAACACGATTTCAAAAGAAAAAGAGAATTTCAAGACAAAAGAGAAAGAAACTTTAGGAACAAAAGGAGAGATTATCAAAATAGGCAAAAAGGGAATTCTCTCAATAACGGATGGAGAGGAAAAGAATATCAAATCAGGCAAGAAGGGAACTCTCACAATAATGGATGGAGAGGGAGAAACAATCAAAACAACAATTTTCAAAAGAGAGGCCTCTCTAAGGTACAATGCTATAGATATGAAAAATTTGGTCAGAAGGCAGAAAATTGTCTTGATTGAAGCAATCATCAAGCCTCTATTGCAGAAGTAAAAGAAACAGAATATGAACACCTTGTCTTTTAGTCTTCACCTTGAGAGGGAGTTTATATATGGGCCTTAATGAGCTTAAAAGTCATGTTATAAACCCTTTCTAATTCCTAGTTAGATTTTGCAATTTTTTTGAAGAGATATCACATCCCTTGTAAATAAATCAAATATTACTATCCATTGAGGATATGATTCTAAACTATGTTAAATCTAAGTAACGATCAAATTATTATGTGGTGAAAATAAGATTTTTGTTGTTATATTTGAACATTCAGGCTCTTGATATTTCAGCATTGGGGCTCTTGGATATTCGAGCATTGCTCACTCTTGACATTTGTGCATTGAAGCTCTTGCATATTTGAGCATTGAGGCTCTTGGATATTAGAGCATTGAGGCTCTTGGATAGAATCACCAATGAAGATCATCTTTCAGAGAACTTGTGGATGGAATCTCACATGAAGAAAATCCATACCTTACATCATGCTAACATAATGTGATTGATACTTAAGATGACCTTATAATTGTTATTATCTTGTGGGAGATACTTAATTTGAGATTTATTGATGATACATTTTTTGATTACACAAATTTGAGATCTATTGTTATATTGATGATACATTTTCTTACATAGATTTGAGATCT
Source organism: Chamaecyparis obtusa (assembly GCA_027943335.1). Taxonomy (NCBI): domain Eukaryota; kingdom Viridiplantae; phylum Streptophyta; class Pinopsida; order Cupressales; family Cupressaceae; genus Chamaecyparis; species Chamaecyparis obtusa. Next base: position 701,072 of record BSBK01002123.1, on the reverse strand, counting down.
ATCATTCTTATTGAGATAATGTTATACATAAAGTTGAGATCTATATGTGATTATTGTTTATATCATAAGGATAATGTCAATGATGCTTCTTACCTCTCATTACATGTGAACGATGCTTACATTATGTGTTATGTTTGAATAACCTTACATCTTGTAGTAGATGATATTACAAAAGTTGAGACATCCTGAGGATGATTAATCACATTGACTACATCAGGTATGAATACATTATGTTTTTTAGGGTTCCAACTTCCATATTCATTGAGATCACTTAGACTGAAATCTATTGAGGACAATAACTCATATGTCAAAATGAGATCTAGTGTGATAGAGATTTAGTGATTACATTATGAGGTCAGTGTTATTGATTTTTCCCTCAAATCCAAGAGGGAGTGTTAATATTTGTGGCCTTGAGACAAAGATTAATTCCATTGCAAATGATTATTAATATTATGGACTTCGCAAAGACTAAAATAAATAATAAGTATGCTACTTATTATATGACATATCACATTATGATTGAGAAGAGGGACGACTTGCATATTGAATTGTTGAAATTGCTGAGGTTTGACCTACATTATAGTCAGCTATCTATCGAGGCTAGCGGCTGACTAACAATAAATTATAATTATAAAAACCGATTTGCATATCCAAGTCGGCTGCATTATCATATTGAAAAGACACCTCTCTTGAGGCATACTTATATGTGATCAAGCAGTGTGAATTAGGCATCATCAAAAACATAATATTGCTGCCTTATTTCGCACTTTCAGCAGACTTATAATTCAGATCATCATTGCATAATTGTTCCAACATTATAGCAGCTTCTTGGCAATTTGGAAAGAAGAATAACAGACCTAAATTCACACCTGTAGCAGACCTAAATACATATTTGGAACAGACCTAAGTTCATATATTGTAGTAGAATAGGAGAGGCATTATAGCAAACCTTAAAGAGCAAATTGTAACAAACTTAAAGAGCCGACGGAGTAGAATAATAGCATTAGATTGAAGGCTGCTTCTTACAATCATTCAGCAGATTTCAAGCATCTAAATCAGGTATTGTCTATCTTCTATTCATCTATATTTTTCAAATGGGCTAAGTCTCAGTTCTAAAAGATCAACTATAGATTGTTATTTTCTTTTCAAAGTCTAAAATATTAACAGATTACTCCTCTCCAAGAGGGCTGTCATCCTCCAGAAGACAAGAGTTTGGCCAAAGGCACAAACCTCTAAATCTCCGAGAGAAATAAACAAGATTCTAAATCTTTTGTATCCAACAAATGACACCTCGGCCTTCTTTTATATTCATCCTAGGAACTTTTTGGGAACTACATTATAATATCACTTTATAACTTAATTAAACTTTATATCCCTGAAAAGGTGATTTATTTGAATATTTAATTATTTCATGCACTTAAGTAACAAGATTAAATGTCCAGCATTTCAAACTTTCCACTCTAATTCTGACGAGCTATTATGCCAAGGTGCCCATTAAATTATTGTAATCAAAATAGCAACTTAGTGAAATTGATTAAATTATAGCTCAATATTACACCCAAGTTGAAAAAATGATCAAAAAGAATTGAAATTGAAAATTGACTACACAAGTGATATCGACGATGAATGATGATAATCGGACCCAACCAAGTGACTTACTATAAATAGACGCTATCTCAAACAATCTTGGAGAACACATCAGAAGCCAAAAAAAACTTCAAAAATTGCCCTTTGAGTCCTCTTGACCATCTAAGCGCAATGGTAATATCAAATAATCACTTTCATAAGGTTGACACACACCCATAAGGTTAGAGCCAACTACAAAGCAAGAGAACCAAAAAATGGGGACATAACATTCTGCATATGCTCTGTAAGTCTCTTCTACAAATTTGATGGCATGGTCTCTATGTGAATGAAAATGCACGCGATCTTATTTCATTATTTCTAAAGCACCTTTTATAGTTTTCAGATTTTATAAAATGGATCCAACCTTTGAACCTTTCTAACTCTCTTCAACTTGTGCCACAGCATATGCAAGTCGGCTGCCTTGTCATATTGAAGAGACACATCTCTTGAGGCATACTTATATGGGATCGAGGAGTGTGAATTAGGCATCATCGAAAACATAACATGACTGCCCTATTTCGCACTTTCAGCAGACTTATAATTCAGATCATCATTGCATAATTGTTTCAACATTATAGCAGCTTTTTGGCAATTTGGAAAGAAGAATAACAGACCTAAATTCACACCTGTAGCAGACCTAAATAAATACTTGGAAGATACCTAAGTTCATATATTGTAGCAGAATTGGAGAGGCATTATAGCAGACCTTAAAGGCAAATTGTAGCAGACTTAAAGAGATGATTGGAGCAAAATAAAAGGATTGGATTGAAGGCTTCTTCTTACAATCATTCAACAGATTTCTAGCATCTAAACCGGGTATTATCTATCTTCTATTCAACCATATTTTCGAAAGTGCCTAAGTCTTAGTTCTAAAAGATCATCTATAGATTGTTATTTTCTTTTCAAATTCTGAAATATTAACATGGTATTAGAGCTTTGGTGAATAAAAGATCTACTTTCAGATTAAAGAAATCAATTTACAACTTTTAAAAATAAGAAATTCAATATGACAAGTGGAGTTAGACGAGAAGATAGACTCGAAGGAGCTACAAGCTTCTTATCTTGGAAAATTAGAATACTAATTGCCTTCAGAGAACTAGAATTAGATTCAATTATAGAAAATCCACCTAAAGCTGAAATGCATGAAGATGACACGTAAATGGAAAAAGGGTAATAACAAAGCTATGAGAATTCTAATTGACAGCATAAAGGACCATATCATACCCACCATCTTCTGTCTAGAGTCGGCATATCTACTTTTCTCTACATTATCAAGAATGTTTGAAATTAATAATACAAGTAGAATTATGACTCTTAAAAATGAAATTTCACGAATCAAGGTGAGTCAAGGAGAATCTATCACAACATACTTTATGAGAATTACTCAGTTAAAAAAATCAATTGGCAACTATTGGGCACACCTACGATGAAAAAGAACTATCTATGATAGCACTTAACGGATTACCTCTCTCATGGGACTCCTTTACTCAAGGAATCAGTGCACCTCCTAAACTGCCTAAATTTGATAAATTAAAAATTGATTGTCTTCAAGAAGAATCGAGACTAATAACTAGAGGATCAAATTTTAAAGAAGATCTTCAAATCTTATACTCACAATCAAGAAGGAAACACGATTTCAAAAGAAAAAGAGAATTTCAAGACAAAGGAAAAAGAAACTTTAGGAACAAAAAGAGAGATTATCAAAACAGGCAAAAAGGGAATTCTCTCAATCACAAATGGAGAGGAAAAGAATATCAAATCAGGCAAGAAGGGAACTCTCACAATAATGGATGGAGAGGGAGAGACTATCAAAGCATCAATTTTCAAAAAAGATACCTCTCTGAGGTACAATGCTATAGATATGAAAAATTTGGTCACAAAGCAGCAAATTGTCTTGATCAAAACAATCATCAAGCCTCTATTGCAGAAGTAAAAGAAACAGAATATGAACACCTTGTCCTTTAGTCTTCACCTTGAGAGGGAGTTTATATATGGGCCTTCATGAACTTAAAAGTCATGCTATAAACCCTTTCTAATTCCTTGTTAGATTTTGCAATTTTTTTGAAGAGATATCACATCCCTTGTTGTAAATAAATCAAATATTACTATCCATTGAGAATATGATTCTTCACTATGTTAAATCTAAGTAACGATCAAATTATTATGTGGTGAATATAAGATTTTTGTTGTTATATTTGAGCATTGAGGCTCTTGATATTTGAGCATTGACACTCTTGACATTTGAGCATTGAAGCTCCTGCATATTTGAGCATTGAAGCTCTTGGTTATTAGATCGTTGAGGCTCTTGGATAGAATCACCAGTGAAGATTATCTTTCAGAAAACTTGTGGATGGAATCTCACATGAAGAAAATCGACACCTTACATCATGCTAACATAATGTGATTGATACTTAAGATGACCTTATAATTGTTATTATCTTGTGGGAGATACTTAATTTGAGATTTATTGATGATACATTTTCTGATTACACACATTTGAGATCTATTGTTATATTGATAATACATTTTCTTACATAGATTTGAGATCTATCATTCTTATTGAGATAATGTTATACATAAAGTTGAGATCTATATGTGATTATTGTTTACATCATAAGGATAATTTCAATGATGCTTCTTACCTCTCATTACATGTGAATGATGCTTACATTATGTGTTATGTTTTAATAACCTTACATCTTGTAGTAGATGATATTACTAAGGTTGAGACATCCTAAGGATGATTAATCACATTGACTACATCAGGTATGAATACATTATGTTTTTTATGGTTCCAACTTACATGCCTTATCTACTGATAGTAGTGTTGTGAGGTTTTCACACTATCACCCCATTGGAAATGGGGACCCCCTCTTTTTCTCGTAGTCATTAGGTTAGGCAAATTTTAGCATTACATTGGGCAATTTTGAGCTTTAAAAGACTGAGAGGTAATGGCGAAATCAAGTGGCAAAGTTGTGATCTTAAAGTGGGAACATTAAAATCAAAGTCCGTCGGGGTCATTTTATAATGGGTTGAATGTAAAATTCGAAGTGTATTTAAATTTTGGCTAGTTAATTAGTCTAGAATTCCATATAAAGGCATATTCAATGAATAAGGGCCTTAAAATCCTTATAAAAAATAAAAAAATTTCACATTCAAAATAGCCAAAATCCTAAGGAAAATCAAATTTTCTTTATAAAATACACAAAATCCGGACTATACAAGAATTTCCCTTCATATTTTGATCAAAATCTAGACTACACATGAATTTCCATTCATATTTTGATCAAAATCTAGACTCTACATGAATTTACCTTCACTAATTGGCTTTTTCCTAAAAATTTCTAAGTGTTGGGGTTAAAATCCACGCATACTATGAATTTCCACTACTTTTGATGAATTATGCTTGAGAGTTTTCTTAGTGTTTGAAAAATCCAGACCAGGGGCGATTTTCCCCCCAAGGGTGAGCTTGAAAATTTTCTAAGTCTAGAAATTGTCCAGACTAGGATCGTTTTTCCCTTGGAGAAAGTTGGTTACTTTGAAATTTTCCCAAGTGTAGAAAGTGTCTAGACAAGGGTCGTTTTTCCCTTGGAACCAAGTATGGAATGCAAAAAATTTCTAAGTGTTGAAGATGTATGGACATATCATGTTTTTCCCCTCAAGAGGAGTTTGGAATTTGGAAATTGTTCTAAGTATGAGAACTATCCAGACTAGGGTCGAATTTCCCTTTGAGGGCCAAATTGCGAAATTTTTCGAAGTGTCAAATTTGTCCATACTAGGGTCAATTTTCCCCCCTTTTGATAGCAAAGCAAGATAAAAAATAATTCTAAGTATAAAGTGGATTCTATCCAAGCCTTGATCGATTTTCCCACCTTGCATGGATGGAGTTGGAGTTTGGACATGGTTGCAAGTCCATACAAGTTGTGGACTTAGGCAAATCTGAGAGTCCTAACATGGATCGATTTTCCCCATTATGGCACAATTTTATTATTTAATTAAATTAATGTGGAAAATTAATTAAGTCAAAGTGGAACCTTCTAGAAGGTGGTAAATCCTTTATCCTACTTTGCTAGTCGAAAGCAAATAAGAGGCAAAAACAAATATAAAAGGAGGGGTGTTGCTGTAATAAACATGAATAATTTTGGAAGACAAAGGCAAGGAAAGCTGAAATCTGAAGCGATACTCCATGAGAAGCAACTGCATCCTTGAATTGTCCCACTTCCTCCAACTTCTTCTTCCATCCATGGCTGATTGCAGACATTAGGGCAACCTTTTCTAAGGCATTAGGAAACATTAGAAGGCCAAAGGCAAGGAATTATCAGTCAAAATTGTAATGACCCTTACTATAAAGGCCACTTAAAACCACTAATATTGAACTGAGAAAATTCGTCAAACAGTTGGCATGCACTGAATACACTGCTGAAAGAAAAATACTGAATATAGGAAATTATTTTGCAATATATGAGTTCGCTATCCCAAAATTTCAGAATAATAGATAGCAACCAAATACCATCTAAAATACTATCAATGATGTAGGAAATTGCTCAAAACCATATGCCATTCATATATCAACAATTTGCAACAATGCCATACATTTTTTCAGTCAATGATATGATCATCAAACCCTAGGTTTGCAATATAGATAGACTGAAAATTACAATGCCCTTTCACTTGCAAAATCCTAGCCTTCCTTTGTTACCAATAATGCCAAATGACAAACAAAGACAAGTACAATGTAAAATAGTAAAGTGCTGAAGCTATATTTTGTACTCAGCTGAAAACATACATTTCTCAAAAAATATGCCAAATGCCAAATGAGAAATGAGGAACCTGATTGTAGATGGCTCCAATAATTTTTCGGACTGCTTTTTCAGATCAGCCTTTTCGGACTGCTTTTTCGGATCTGCTTTTTCGGACAGCTTTTTCGGATTTGCTTTTTCGGATTGCTTTTTCGGATCTGCTTTTTCGGACTGCTTTTTCGAATCTGCTTTTTCGGACTGTTTTTTTCCTCTTGCAACCAAAACTCAAACCCTCAGGTAAATCTGAGGATTCCAAATAAGCTCAACTTGAAATGGCTGAATACCACTTCCAAACTTGCAACCCTTCAGTAGATATTTCACTACCTCAATTATGCCAATCTAGGGGAGTGATTCGTTCCCAAAGATCGAATAGTATTTGCAGACCACAAGGCTACAAATTGCTTCACAATGAAGAAGTAGAAGAAATCCCAAATCCAAGCATGTAGAAATGAAGCCCCAAGCCCTCTATTTATTCTTTTCTTTGAGAAGTTGCTAGAACTTCTAGAAACATCCAATTATAATGTACTTTATAATAAAATAACATTATAATAATAAAGTACATTTCTCAACTCAAAATTATAACAATGTAGGCTCATAACTGAATGTAGGCCCAACTACAACCGAATGTAGGCTCAAGACTGAACGTAGGCTCTACTACAACTGGATGTAGGCTCAAACTGGATGTAGGCTCACTCTGGATGTAGGCTCCACTACAATTGCATGTAGGCCCAAACTGGATGTAGGCTCTACCAAATGTAAGCTTTGTCAGCAATATGCAATCAAATGATCAACATAATGACCCTCTCTCCAAACCATTTACCTATGAGAGTCGATGATAGGCAAATCCGTCATGCCAAACGACGTCAGCCAAAATGGGGACATGACAAAAATCTGCATAATTCTTGGGGCTAGCAATTTTTTTTTTCAGAAATTCATAAAAAAAATCCAAGTGCCCAAATTGCCAAGCACTCATTCTAAACTAGTCCCCCATCCTTGGGCATCGATTTGGAGGCCATTAGATGGCTAAATCTGAGGTATGCATGCCCAAATCTCAAAACTTCAAGAATAGAGGCGATTTTTATGAAAAGTCATAGAAAATAATCAAAGGGTTTTAAGCATCCAAACTTGTTTGCAGATTGTTCGGTGACCAATTACTTGCATTTTCCAACCATTTTCAGTCACCAAGACAATAAGGTGAGAATGCTATGAGTGAATATCTGAAGACTGGGTCTGAAAATTTCATTTTTCCAAATAAATCTGGGTTTGTTTTGTTCACAATCTGATCCAAGGTTTTATTGCAGACCTTTGCCACCATTCCTTGCATCATTTAAAGTTAATTACAGGTCTGAAACATCTTTGTCTTCAGACATTAAGTTTGAAGCAGCCAAGAACAAGGGCGATTTTTAGTAAAATTCCTATAATTTGCACATTCAGCAAATCATTAAAGGGACTATTGCTGAGTGTTGTGGGGGTGTTCTTATGCAATAATCACAAGATTTGAAGGTCAAATTCACCCAAAATAAGGTAAGTTGCAGAAATGTATTATAAAAATCAGAATTATGACAAAGGGTTATATCCAAGCTAAATTAGTTCATAACTTCATTAAACTCATGAGTGCTGATTGGGTCTTGTCTAGATTGGCGTTTGGACTAATGTTTGGATGATTTTCAGACCTATCCATGGATTGTCTTTAGAAAACCAGAACTTTGCTACGGTCTGATTTTATTATTTTAAGTGATGGATCATTGTTCTAACACATGGATGAGTGCAAACTTAGGTTCCGAACTCTCATTTCAATCATTGTGCATGGAATTTAAGCATTGTTTGGATTAATTATAACTCATTTTTAGACTTCCTTGTCCTCATAAAATTTTAAGTCAAGGTTAGATTTTGTGTATGGATTGCTTCACAATTTTAACTCATAGTGTGGATATGAATCCATGGCTCATGATGTGTGCGGACTTAGAGAATTGTTAGGACTGATTTTGATTCATTTTCAGACTTATCATAAGGTGTCTTCAGAAAATCAGAATTCTCCCTTTATTGGTAGAAGTCTGATTTTATCATGCAACTGATTAAGTTTGATCATTTTATTGTCCTAAGATTCTCCTCCAGATGCTTATTCAATTCACAATCTTATTTGGATAGAAATTTTTATTCATTGCATTGAATTTAAAAACTAATTCAAGGATTTAAAAGTCTGAAATTTATTTATTTTGTTTAAGTCCTTTAAGACCATACTGACTTTGAGCTTTGTACCAGGAATCATGTTCGGATCAAAAGCGGAGATAGTTACAAGGAATTGAATAAAGGAAGATGGAAGACAAGTTCAAGCTCAAGACCTCGGATAACAATGAAAGAAGACTAAACTAAAGAAATCGAGTTCAAAGGACAACACTTCAAGATCATGCACTTCAAAGCTAGGACAAAGGAAAGAAAATTCAAGGATCAAGTTGAAGGAATTATCTCAAGATCAAGCCTTCATCAAGCAGGGGCATGGGACAAGTCTGGATTTAAAGGAGTCCATGGACAAGTTCAAGGATTCAATACAAGGACATTCATATGTCCCTATGCAAGGCAACTTTCCACTTGATTAGATACTTGAAGAATAAGGACTATCTTACAAGGAGATCAATTTGTTCCTATTCGCATCAATTTTCCATAAGGATCAAACAAGTCCACCAAGGAATGTTCGAGGATGATTCTAACACCAAAGTTAGCATTGGAACATTGACAAGGACCTAAGGACAAGTCTAAGGTCGAGAGCAAGAAAGAATTCAAGGACAAGATTCTCATCGAGGGAGTGATCCTAATGATGAAGTCATACAAGGAAATGAATTGAGGAAGATTTAATATGCCAAGGAAGATGTTAATGTGTTCAAGGGATTGCTCCAAGGATTAAGTTTGAAGATGAAGAAGACAAAGAAGAGTTCAGAACAATGAAGGTTGAAATATGAAAGGTTCAATGTATTACAAAGCCAAGACATCCATGGGAAGGAATTCCAAGAACAACGAAGAATTCCTAAGGATAAGGAAGTGGAATTAAGATAAAGATTGCAAGAGAAAAGAGGCATACATGTTCATAATGATGAGTAGTATGATCACTAGGCGGCTTCCTTGCTTCCTATTGGTCTTCAAGCCTTTGAATTTTCTCATTGGCTAATTTTGTGGTGCTCCATTTCTATTGGCTAATTTTGGTTGCTCTAATTAGGGTTTGTAATGGATTAATTTGGGCCCTTGATTTCAAATCAATCTTGGTCGTTCATTGTAATTGGGGCTCCTATATAAACCCCACCTCTCTCATTTGTAAAGCAAGACTTGTTGGAGAATTGATGCTAAGATAATGCTAAATTTTCTCTGATTTTCATTGTTGTGCCTTGCATGGTAAATTGTCGTGATCAAGTTTGCATTATTGCATGGTGATCCATATTTACTCACTTATTTTAGGATTTCATTTCATGTTGTTTAGTAGTTAGTTGAATGAATGAAATTGTGGATGTTTACTTGCTTGACTCGAACAAAACTAGGCCACTCCCCTCTTGTTGATGGTAAGAGTTGTTGATATTATGGCCTTTACAGCAAATATCTTATGCCTTGGATAATAATAATAAATATATAGAGTATATATTTATTATTATAATTCGATATATATAAATAATAATATTAAATATAAGGAAATATTTAATATTTATTGTTTATCAATAAATCAATTTTATATGCTTAATGGTTTAATTTAAATAATGATTAGAAAGGGCCCAAGTCGGCCACTTGGGCAAGTATATTTATTATTTAAATTACCTAAGTCGACCTCTTGAGGAGGCACTCCATTTGCATATAAATAGAGACCGATTCTTGGAGATGCATCAAAAACATAACATACTTGCTTCCTTCACGAATCGAATGGCATGGATTATGATCGAATTGTGTTCATCATGTGGAACTATGAGAACTTCACCAGATTATTCAGGGGGCAGCGAATTAAAGCTTTGATGGTGAATGGAGTGTATAATGTCCCCTTTTGGGTACATTATATTGTGCTAGGTTGTTAGCCTTTTCACCTTGGCTTAGAGGGCTAATCGTGGCGTGGCAGTGTTCCAAGGGATGATCGACCTAGGTGGTTTTAGTTCCAGGCCATTCGGTACAGTTTCTGCAGGTTTCCAAGGCACTTACTATTTATAGTAAGTCAACAAGGGGTTCAGAATTCTCGGCTTTTCAGTAGTGGACTTGGAGCGTCTCGTCGAGAGCTTTCCCGCAAGCTATCGCATGACGGCATCCGAGCTCGTTTGGGCTTCCATTTTAATGCCGGATGATTTCCTCACTTTATTAATTAATTCGCTTTATTACTCAACGGTCAAATTATTCAAAAAGTGACTTAAAGTGAAATTATAAAGAGATGAACTTGGGAATATGAAGAGTCACAGTGGGGAAATTGAAGAGTCACAGCTGCAGCCATAAGAGGAGGTTGAGAGTCTCATTTCAGCATGCTTCAGTTGATGAATATTATTTTCTCTTTGAGAATTCGAGCAGCTTCAGCTATCGAATCAAAAATCTGAGGACGGAAACCTTCAGCTCTTAGTGGATTGGACGGAAACCCGATTCATCCCAGTGCAGATTCATTCAAAGTTCGCCATTGCTTTTATCAAGTTCTTTTCATCCAGTCTTACTGTTCTTTACTGTATTTCGGATTGGATATTGCATTTCGTGGTTATTGTATTGCTGATGTATAATACAAACCCGATTTTCTGAGTTATTTCATAAGATTGTACTTGCTGGTTTTATGAATAAATCTGCTCGTTATTCGAGAATATCTTCTAGTTATTTGCATGTTACTGTTTATTATAAATCTGTTTAAGATTTATTGGTCGGAATCAATAAATGGCCGGTTAGGGTCATTTTAGTGGTATTAGAGCCCAACTTTCTGCCAGCCTGTGGGGTTTTTCCTTAGAATCAGATTTTCAGAAAAAAATTATTTCAGATAGATTCTACAAGTGTTTTATCATTTCAAATAGCAGCCTTTCTTATTGGGAGATATCAGAGCTGGTCTACCTGCCAGCCTTTGAGTTACCTTCAGTAACAACTTTACAGAACGCAGCGATGAAGTTTCCTATAGCATCGTAAGTTGCAGAGGTTTTATTTGAGATAAGCTTAAGAAATTTGCCTTTTCGATTACAGCTTTAAGTTACAACCTAAAATTACAGCGACAATCACACCTTGAAAGGACATAACTTCTGGAAGGTCTCGTTGGCACCAGTATTCTGGAATTGGTTATCGTGACTAACTGTATTATCATCAAAGATAACAGAGTGTTTCTCTATTCTTCTATGCTGGCGAACTCTGGTAAGATTACCATTTGTTGGTAATAAAATAGCGATTTCTGGAATGAAACTACAAGAAATTTATTTACGGTGGCATTCGGAATAACTAGACGGCTGCAAGGAAATATTTAATGGTTTGGAAATATTAGTTCGTGGAGATTTACGGGAGAACTGGGGTGTTTGATGCAGACTGAAATTTTGAATAAAAATTTTATCGGGACCTTGAGAAGCATTATTATCAATAGCGGAAACACAAGGAGAATACGGGTGAAAGAAGTCACAAGCGCATTTGACTATAAATGTTCATCGCCCATACATCACATACGGGTGACTCCAGCTATCTGCTAGCAGTATCGCGTCCCAGTCTTGGGCAGTGCGGTTAGAAGAAAACTGCTTAAGCACACGAGAAAGTAACTGAGAAGTCACAGTGCGGGAGCTTCTTCATTGGATAGTACGAGCATCCAAGGCTTGGACGGTAGTCTCCAACACTCTCAGCTACATGCAGATAGGGACCCCGTCACTCCCCACCATTCGCGCATCACCAACAAGAAGACACGAGGGTTGAGTTTCACACCGTGAATGGCCGCTCAATACATTCACTCACGCTATAGACGGGAGAATATACATACAGTCCGGCATTGTTAGAAGACGTGCTTAGCATGTAGAGTATTCTGACTCAAGCTCCCCACTCACAAGGTAGCTGCTAGACCCGCACCTGTTGTAGACGCCACCTCACACGCAAGTGATTGCCTGGATTGAGGACACGACCAGACTTGGAGTCTAAACACAGGAGGCACCAGTTTGTATCTTAGCCTCTCAAATAGCCATTTCCATGCGACCAGTCTTGTGTTTGGGTCCCGGTATGTGTGACAGAGAAGTCGGGCAGGAACAGACAGTAACGTGAGCAATTTTGGGAGGCCTACAAGCCGAGTTTGAGCATCAGTTATTCAGTTGGTATCTGTTTTCACATTCCGCAGTGTATTTGTTGTTTATAGCATCGAATGAACATCTAATAAACCTGATCTTTTCCGTTAATTGTGAAAATATTCTTGCTTGAGTTATCTATTGCTCTGGTTGGAGCCACATCTATAGTAAATTGGTGATTGTGTAAGAACTTGTGCCCAAGCATCTAAATACATAATGGGACAACATTAGATTTAGTGTCAGCAGAGACTTGTGCAGGTGGCCAAGCTGCAAGCCAGCACCTATCCACGAGATGACTCGTTAATACCTATGCAAGGTATCGACTCTTGGTGTCCATAGAGCTGTGACTTCAGAATGTTTAGTAAATGAATGCACTGTTGGGTGGTAATCTTTATGATATCTACAGCAAGGTATTTGGAACAGTGAATCAAAAACATACATTGATATCTTCAGATGCACTAGCGAACCTGTTATTTCTGTAGTTGGTCTCCAGAATCAAATTTACTGTCTTTAATGCTCAAGTATCTGGTATATTGAAGCTTGGACAGATAAATACAATAACTTCAGAAACAGCAGTGTTTTAGGAAGTTTTAAGACTCTCAGTGCCAACAGTTCAACTATATTCATGCATAATTTTCGAAACATCACAATCAGTCCAGAATTTCAATGCAAAGACATTCACTTGATACATCACTGAATAGCTGAGAATAGTAGTCGGAATATTGCAGTTGAAATTAAGCAAGCAGCACCAAAATATATATATAGAGAGAGAGAGGATACCGCAGATAGTGATAGTCGGGTAATGAACCCTATGAGAGACCAAGCACGGGATTTACACATTTTTTCGAGAGAAGAAATTACAGTGCTTGAACTGTGTTGGTAAATCAGAATTATTATTGCAGGGCAGCATCCTTAGTTTCAGAAGAAACTCAGTCTTTGGCACGAACTTGGTGAAAATTTAAATCATGGAGGCTTTGGAAAGTCCGATTTTCTCTAAGGAGTTCAATGGCACATTCTACGGTGTGCAGCTCAGGGATATCTGGAAGGAAATGGAAATCGGGAATGAATTGTGTTGCCTTGGATGGCAACTGGAGGAGCAGAAAATTGCAAGCCGCATGTTGGCCAAGCTCAATGAAATAAATTCATATTTATCCAGGATTGATTAGGCTGATTGCAGGCTATTTAATTGGATCATGCATCCCACGATGGTTGCCTTAGTGCAATGCAGGTTTATGAGTCATCCACTTCGAGATGTGAGGCTTGCAGTTGCCTTAGGTCTCAATGAGATCGCTCGAATTACAGCACCTATTGTTCCTTACACCGAGCACATTTGGAGACAGGTGTTACAGCTGATTGTAAGCAGCGTAGACGGACTGAAATATGACAAAGACTCCACTTTTGGTACACAGGTAAAAATCTTGGAGTTAGTGAACAGCACTAGAGTTTTCGGTCATATGCTAAATCTCGGTTATGGTGAAATGATTCAGCAATTATTTCAGTGTCTCCTAGACAATTACAGGGAGCGTCATTTAGATGAGGTGAAGACATGCATTATGACTATCTTATCCTCGATCTTAGATGAGGACTGCGACATATGCAAACAATTGCGGTCTGAATTGTTGGCATTATGGAGAGGAGGGATAAGGAGAGCATCCATGACATATGAACTCTCAGCTGAATTAATTAAGCTTCAGGCTGAAAGATTCATGAGTTCGATATCTGAAAACGAACGAGCATCATTAGGCTTATAGGTTGCAGAATCTCCGGTGATAGGCCAGGATTCAGTGATGGCAGGGCAATTTTGTTTCCTATGCCAGGAGAGTTGGTCACAGGGGCATGTATGCACGATTGACCAAGGGAGAGATAAATTGCAGCCTAGTGATAGAGGTGTTACAGTTGAGTATTCCCTACTTTCAGGACTCGGTGGTGAGTGTTCAACACTCTACTTTGGTGATTTGGTGACAGAGTTCGATAACTCCAGGATTATGGGTTGTGATGACCAGTGGGAGACTTTCAGTGATTCCAATAATGAGGAGTCATGTGACTTCTTTAGCACCACTTCACTTTTGCATCACACGGATATGGATGATCCACTTCGCAATGCATCTCGGGGTAACACTAATGAGAAGTGTACCTTCAAGAGTCAGCTGAAAGTTAGCGATGATGCTATTATTGCAGCATTAGTTCACCATGATAGCGCTCACCAGATCATTGATGATCTCTACAGGACAGCTCAAAGAGATCAAGGGCAGGGCAGCAGAGGGATTGGATCCTATACTGCAGGTTTACAGGGAGTCAGGACAGCTTTTGAGGATTGGAAGTCGGAATATTTGAGACTTCTTACAAACTGTGACCACCTATTGCAGGTTGCCCGGAACTATGTTGAGCAGTTGAGGAATAAGGAGGTTGAGATCGATAAGCTCAATAGGGAGCTTAGTGCTACTCAGGGCACTTTGGAGCATACTCGTATAGCTCTATAGGAGGCGAGGAATCAGATTGTGGTCTCTAGCCAGTACAGGGAGCAGGATGACAGGGAGAGGTTTGAATTCTATCAGGAGGTGGTTCAGGAGCTTGATAGCATACAGCAAACCTATGACTTGGACAGTTGTCCAAGAATATCTTTGGGTCATCAGGAGTTTCGTAATGAGTTAGACCACTTTTAGAAGATGGATAACTCCATGTTTGATATGGGTGCGGAGTTGACTATTGATAATCCCCTCTTTGAGTTAGATGAGGGAGATACTTCCTATTCCCAGGATGAGGACGTGATTGGTTGCAGGGTGTGGGACCCCGGGGCAGTTATCGAAGATGAGCCTTGGCCATCAAGTTGGAGTAGTGGGATGAGCTCAGTTGATGAGCAGTGTGGTTTATGTACCCGCAGTACAAGAGTGGTAGTTATGTCTGGTGGCATGAGGGGCGATATGTCTTTTCTTACACTACCACTCGGTGATGATATTGGTCAGGTAGGACTTATCCAGTACGGGGTCATCGAGTTTGGTATGCTGGTTATGCGGGCTGGTGTGAGTTTTTCACACAATGATATACATTGTATGACTCCGAGCATTGAGAGACAGTTATGAAGTCCTTATGCTGATTTGGGGTTTCCAACAAAGATAGTCAGTGCATCGCAGGTGGAAGTTTTCTCCGGTGGTTTTGACAGTTTGCCTCTTCAGCGCAGTTACTGATTCAGGTTACAGATTAGAGGGGCAGCTTTACGACAGATGGGTATTTCCGATATGTCCCTCAGTATGGACAGTGAGCACCGAGTTTTTTTAGCCAGCTAGGGAGATGTATGGCACTTTTGCTTGTGGGATCCAGGAGGGGCATATTCACTGTTGATTCTCTATTTTGGGGTCGATCGACAAGAGGTTTGGTTTTATCCAGCACATGACAGTAGAGGCGCGGGAGATCCCAATTCGAGTGAGGTTCTCAATTGGGTTGAGTCCTTACTCACAGATGAAAGCAGCACAGAGCAGATGGGCACGATTGATCTTCCAGTGAGTTGGGAGTCGGGCATTGGTTTGGCTGCTGTTTGGTTATGTAGAAAGTGGCTTCACAGATCGAAGCCTAATGACTATGTCAGCTACACACGACAGGTTAGTGGAGCAGCTTCCCTGAGATTAGTTTGGGATCCAGGTATTTGATTGCAGCATACAAATACCGATTGCTTGAGGGCAAGCAATCTCCAGGAAGGGATGATTGTAATGTCCCCTTTTGGGTACATTATATTGTGCCAGGTTGTTAGCCTTTTCACCTTGGCTCAGAGGGCTAACCGTGGCGTGGCAGTGTTCCAGGGGATGATCGGCCTAGGTGGTTTCAGTTCCAGGCCATTCGGTGCAGTTTCTGCAGGTTTCCAGGGCACTTACTATTTATAGTAAGTCAATAGGGGGTTCAAAATTCTCGGCTTTTCAGTAGTGGACTTGGAGCATCGCGTCGAGAGCTTTCCCGCAAGTTATCGCATGACGGCATCCGAGCTCGATTGGGCTTCCGTTTTAATGCCGGATGATTTCCTCACTTTATTAATTAATTCACTTTATTACTCAACGGTCAAATTATTCAAAAAGTGACTTAAAGTGAAATTATAAAGAGACGAACTTGGGAATATGAAGAGTCACAGTGGGTAAACTGAAGAGTCACAGCTGCAGCCATAAGAGGAGGTTGAGAGTCTCATTTTAGCATGCTTCAGTTGATGAATATTATTTTCTCTTTGAGAATTCGAGCAGCTTCTGCTATCGAATCAGAAATCTGAGGACGGAAACCTTCAGCATTTCTTGGTGGATTGGACGAAAACCCGATTCATCCCAGTGCGGATTCATTCAAAGTTCGCCATTGCTTTTATCAGGTTCTTTTCATCTAGTCTTACTGTTCTTTACTATATTTCGGATTGGATATTGTATTTTGTGGTTATTGTATTGCTGATGTATAATACAAACCCGATTTTCTGAGTTATTTCATAAGATTGTACTTTCTGGTTTTATGAATAAATCTGCTGGTTATTCGAGAATATCTTCTGGTTATTTGCATGTTATTGTTTATTATAAATCTGTTTAAGATTTATTGGTCGGAATTAGTAAATGGCCGGTTAGGGTCATTTTAGAGTGCTCACTGTGATAGTGCCCAAGCACACTCATTCCGACCGTCTGCCTAAGTTGTATCTACCTGAGAATGCGAAGGTGGGTGAGGCGATTGTTGTGTGTAATAATTGAACAATGAAAATAAATACGAGCAGCAGATCGAATATATATAAAAGTGCAGCAGATCATTTGGTTGTAGCTGTTTTGTATTACATATCTATATTGTAGACCTACGGATCTGATCTATATATTACGAGTCAATTATAGATTGGTGACAACTTGGAGAAGAACTAAGAGAAGCCCTAGGTGGGCTAACACGGGTCATATTTAGAAGGATTTGAAGGATCAGATTTAAAGACTCCAAGGACGGATTTCAAAGTTACAATCCGGGTACTATCTCTCCTTTGTTATTATTTTCTTCTTATCATGTGCTTAGTCTTGAAAGATCTCTATAGATTGATATATTCCTTGCTAGAATCTGAAATATACGAACAAGAGTGCCTTGTGTGGTGAGATAGTGAGAGTGCTTAACTTCAATTGATGTCCAATCTTTAGTTTGTATCCATTGATGGGATTGAAGAGGGTAAATATTGATTTGAAAACCATTCGAGTATATCCTTAGAAGCTTGCACTAGGTGGGTGGAGTCACAGATAAAGCTACATATAGTAGAGTCCAAGTTCATCCATACTTCCGTCCATCCTGAGTTAGAACTAGAAGTAGCTATAGAAGTTAAGTTTAAGTTTGAGTTGAAGTGGAAGTTGGAAAATCCAAACTGTATTTTCATTGCACATTGTGAAGCCAAATCTTTAGAAGTTCAATAGTTGATATCCATTGATTGAACAACCGTAAGTCCCCTTAGTGATCCAGCAAATCACATCATTTCAACAGAGGAAGTATCCACAATAGAGAGAACCTTGAAGTCATTTCATGATCTTACTTTGCAAGCTTAGCATGAGAGATGACCTTATATCAAGAGACGATTGAATGTTTGGTGTTTCACTCCGAAACATTAAGTGTTTGAATATGTATGTTGTAGTGGAATAAAACTCACATCAACAGGTAGAAAGTGGAAGAAAATCAGTCGTGTGGCAGATAACAAAAGCCTTAATAGATTCTTCAGAGGGAGTGAATCCCCTGTTAAAATGCGTGGTGGTTTTGAAAGGGAACAGTTGTCGCCACCCTAGAGTTAGGTATATCTTATGTTCATGAAATATTTCACCTTGGAAAGCCGGTTTAAAGTGTATTATTTTTACCATATGCCACTATTGAACTACTTTAGGAATCGTGACCTTATTTCCTTCCCATTTTTCCTATTAAACTCCGTAAAGAGCTCAATTAGGGAAGTTGTGGATGCACCAAAAAACTCAAGGTAAGAAACTCATCCTGTTACACCAGGGCCTAATTTATAGGCTATATACATTTCCCTTGGCCTTGTGTCCATTTAAACCTATTGTTGCCCAAGAAGCCCCTAATTCAAGCTCACCGCCACTTGTCAACATCATTGACACTCAAAGACCAAGCAAAAAGAAGTGTATATGTTATTTAGGTGCTTCAAAATTGGCTTCTCAATCTGGGACACATGAAGCCCCTACACCCTCTAGGGTTGCTATGGAACTTTGTATTTTGAAAAGCAAAGCTACCATCCCCTTGATAAAATAAGAGGAAAGGTAGAAAACCCTCCCCTTCTACCCAAAAACCTAAATTCTCCATCCAAGAAGTGATTAATGAGGACGAAGAAGAGGTCGAGGACGAGAATAGCAAAAATGAGAGCAACCACCGAAGATCCCACAAGCTGGCAACCCACTTCCGTGGATAAAGGTAAAAAAGGGCCCAGTTGGTCAATTATGAGTTCAAGGAAGAGGAAGAGAATCAAGGGAATGGTAAACCTATGGGGAAGGGAGGGAAGGAGGAAAATGTTAAAGGTGAAGGGGGTGAAACAGAAACAATTGAAAGATCAAAGAAATATGCAAACAATAGCTCCACTTGTATCTCTGACAGCATGAAAATGGAGTGGGTAGACTTAATAGAAAATGTAATGCTGAAGGAAGAGGATGTGAACATTACCACTGTTAAAAGAAATTGCATTGAATGCCAAACTATGGCTAGAGAGATGGTGAAACTGAAGACTGAACCGGGAACTTTGAGGAGCAAGATTCCAGACGTAGAAAGGAAGATGGGAAGCGTCTCAAGGTTTAGCCTCTGCGTGATGCACAGTTCTGCTACATCCTTGTGCCTCATGCAAAGAAAGGTGTTGGGAAAAGATGCAAGGATAAAGGAAACTACAAGGAACTGTTCAAGTTCCTAACAAAGGATCGGAGTCGTGTGCTCCATCAAGCTGGATGTGACATCAAGCCTGCTGGTCATATGTAGCTTCCTATGGGTTTTTATTGTTAATACTATTAGTTGCCCTCAGGAGCACTATGTCAGAACTCTTTTTATTTCAGCTGATATACAGGACTATGGTCCCAGGATGAACATTTTAGTAGCTTATAATTTGTTGTTAATTATAGCCACTGGTATACTGGACTATGGTTCTATTGAGACCTTTTAACACATCACCCCACTGCAAATGGGGAACCCCTACAGTTTTTCCCACTTGGTCTTTTGCTTTGAGTTTCTAATAGTTCTAGCGTAGTTTCCCAAAGTTCCTAGTCTTTTGAATTGGGGTTGATGATTCATGCGAAGTTTGGAATTAAGAGTCATTCGCCTTTGGTATACAACGGGTTTTTGTTCAAGTGAGGATAGAGTGTCCTTTGGCACTTTATTTTATGCTGGTTTGGTCATAAAACACTCATCAACAGGTTTCAGGGTGAACATTTTAGTAGTTTATAAGTTGTTACTTGTAGCTATTGATATATTGTTGGACTCTATTTTAGTTGTTTATAGTTTGCTGTTAGATATAGCTTACAGTCTGCTGCTGGACTCTCGTAGTTTTGATGTTGATATGCTGTTAGTGTGGTGTTGATCTAGTTGTTAGTTTTTACGCCTTTGAGTTGTGGTTGTGTAAGGGACAGTACCCTTGTTTTGATGCTATTTAATATCAAAAACAAGGAAGAGACACGTCACTTGATAAAGGCTATAATGCTAGTGAAAAGTTAGGACATTCCCCCACTAAAATGAAGATATAGAAAGGAGAAACATTTCATTGTAGAGGGCATCAAAAGATCTGATCCAAAAAATGCAAATCGGCAATTAGGAAACAGCAGACTGATGATCTAGTAGGAAATAAGGAATAATCAGGTCTGAGTATTAATATATTACAGAAGAAACTAGTCTATAATATTTATCAAGCCGTTCAATCAATCAAGGAAAATAATTCAAATCAGCAATCAGTGCTCAGGAAAAGCAGGTAAGTTCAGAAGATATCAGCGATCAGGCAATGGAGGAGATCAAGTAATCAAACCATCAACCAGTCATCTCAAGAAACATCGATCCTTGTACAAGGAGCAGCCATTCAGATCATATATAAGGAACTATCAAGGGAGAGAAAGACAAGTCAATATTAAATCAGTAATGACATAGCAGAAAACCAAGACAAGTTCTCTTTTCAGAATTATTCATAGAATGATTAAGTTGAATACTATGATAAAATTTCACCATTTTAAGGAAATTTATATTTATGATATAATGCAGTTATCACTCTGACTTGGAATTACTGTTTTAAGGCAAAATAAAAAATGTCCCAAAATGGGAGCATTACATTTAGGGAATGACTACAAAGGGGAACTCACTAGTATGTGCATAGAAGGCACAACTAAATGCAAACTTGCAGAGAGTTGGGAGGCAGTGCATTTGAGTCGGCAGTAGGCAATTTTTTGTCTCAAAACTGCTGCAAATATATTTTATAACCGCACGCCATATAAATAGATTGACACAAAATTCAACTTGGTGGTACCCTAAATTTTGAGAGTCCAAATCCATTATCAATAAGAAAGTTTCTCCATACTAAAAAAATCAAAGAAAGCTTTATGACACAAATAAATAGAACTAACTAATCGAAGCCTTCAGAAAATGCTGGAACTTCGACCTGCTGCAAAGATAATGCTGACAAAGCCCGAAGATGGCCGCATTTTAAAAATCTAAAAACGACCCAATTCGGGAAATCCAATTTCCTATTTCCAATAAAAATCTTAACTTTCCACGAGGGGCTTTTGGTTTTCGACCAAACCCAAATCCAAAAGTTAGGTAGTTATTTTTTAGTTAGTTTATTGTTTTTCAAAATAATTTGTAATAAGGGTTGTCTTTTCACCCTAAAGAGGTGTGAAAGCCACTCAAACACATATATATACATAATGTAAAATGTAGAGAGAGGGACATATTTGAATAAGCAATTAGAAGAAGAATATTTGTAAGGGAAGATGTAAATATTAAAGCATGACTTTAATATAAATTTCAATATTATATTTTAATAATAAATAAAAGGTCCCTTTTTCAACGCAAAGAGATTGCAATTAAAATGTGGATTCGTCCTTTGTGATCAATAAATAGATTATTGAATTATTCTGATAGAGTTTTATTTTTGCATTGGATATTTTCTTGCATTATTTGTTCGACAATCAGGATAGTGTGAAATATATATGTGTTTCCTTATCTCTATCTAATCGGACTTCCAGCCGGAGAAGTTAAATTCCTTTTGGACAAACAGAGAATTGCATATAAGATTTGTCTTTTGCAGAGCTTAGGAGTAATTGATGATATTTTTATAAATATTGTCTCATAAAGTTGTATGTAATAATCCTTGTTATAGTTGACTCTATCGCCCGGATAAACAAAGGCACTAGTCATTTAAAATCATTGGAATATAATTATTGGAGTTATTAATTGAAGTCCTAAATCTATATAATTCCCTCTTGCAAGTATCTAATCAATTATTGATAAACCTTACACAAACATTCAAATCATTTCAAGTATTCACATAACTTTATATTGATCGGGTTTGAGAATTTTTGCCAACCGGAGAACTCATAAGCTTAAATTCACTATAGAAAAGCCTTGAATAAAGTGATCAAGTTCGAGGTGAAGGTTTACCCGCCTAGGTTTAGCGAAGCCTAAAGTGCAGGGGAATTTGGATTATTCTCATTCGTTGGCCAGAACTAATTTGGAATCCTATTGGATAATTGGCAGGCTCTTGGATTTCCAATCTGTGGTTTTGGGAACCAACACAACCAGCACATACAAATAGATGAATAATCTGTTCAATAAAGTTTTCAATGTGCACATCATAGGGATCTTCTAATTTAAATTGATAAGATTAAAAATGTTAAATCTGTTTTATTTTGGTTGGGCTTTCATCCAAAGAGATAGTATTTTACTATTACATTTCATCGCATTGTTCATACTTCATATTTTGTGTCTAGTTTATCATGGTTTAATTTTATCTATATTCAAATGCTAGGATTTTTTTCAATACCATCAATACCCTATCACACGTTATTTAATTGTGTCTACTTCCTAAGTACATCGAATGTCCTCATCATTCTTGATTTTCTGCACAAATTAATTGTTATTGTGAAGATTGGTTAGCTATTTGGTCCAAACAACATTTGATGGTCTATCTTTTTCTACAATGCAAGCATTGTAAATAAGTTCTATGGAAAGAAATAATCCATATTCCTAGCTAAATGGCTTGAATTTAAAGTTAATTTAGGCTCTATCATATAATTACTTTGCTTGACAAATATGACAATGCTATAGTTTCATTTTTTTTACCCAGTCTCATTACTAGAAGTAAAGAGGTAATGTAATGTGTAGGTCATCTTTTTCTTCATAATATTTTATCCTTCTCTCAAGTTGTACAAATTCCCTCAACTACATTAAAACATCACCCTAATGTTTATATGTAACCCAATAATGCACTAAAATGTCCAATATTTATGACATTAAAATCTTGGTCATTCTGATTTTGTATGCTTATTTTGATATTACGAATATCTATCACAGAATCTATTTTGTGTCTATATTCTACATCCACTTTTTAAGAGTCGATACTTTGACTAAATTTGAAGGTTTGATTTAGTAGCAAAGCATTTGAATGTGACTTGGTTTTGTATCTTGAACCTTTGAAAATGTATAATTCATGTTGTTGACTCTACCTATTATGAGAAATGGTTTCTCTTTTATCCATTGAGTATTTTTTTATTGGGATGATATATACTTTGAACTTTTGAAGTTTCCTACTTGAAACTTTCTTTGTGATAAGATGTTTTTTTTCTTTTATTCTACTAAGATGCAAACATTTTTTATTGAAGTTGTTTTGGAGTCCTAAATTTTGGAAAGTTTTTGAGTTTGTTATAATAGAGTAATCTATATGATTAAACATTCTTTTAGTATATATAATAGTTTGGAATGCAATGTTGTTAGTAGTATTTTACCATCCATTGATATCTAAGTTACCCTGGTTCGCCCCTAGACCCCTCTAGACCAGCCTAGGTACGAACTGGTACCTGGTCCTAGTCCAGTCCGCCTGTGGGTCTGAGTAGGGTTCGAATTTTGGGACCCAGTTCGAACTTTTGCCACGAACGAACGGACCCGGGCAGACCAGCATGCCAAAAAGCAAACCCACGACGAACTTCGGCGAATTGAGACCCGCAGACG
This sequence comes from Chamaecyparis obtusa, assembly GCA_027943335.1. Taxonomy (NCBI): domain Eukaryota; kingdom Viridiplantae; phylum Streptophyta; class Pinopsida; order Cupressales; family Cupressaceae; genus Chamaecyparis; species Chamaecyparis obtusa. The sequence goes on along the minus strand of BSBK01002123.1, from coordinate 677,239 downwards.
TCACTTAAGTGACATTTTTTTGCAAATTTTATAAAATTTTGACATCCAGAACCCTAAAAGGTGCATATGAAAGGCTAATGTTTGCTTCTCATTCTCATTGGTGGTGTGCAAGTAGGTTATTTTGACTTGAGCAAGAGCAAAAGAGCAAGTTCTTGGTTGTGCAAGGAGGAGTTGGAAGATTGGTTTGTGAGCTTTCTTCAAGTGTTTGTGCCTCATTCGTACACCTTTGCAAGCTTACAATGAGTAGAGGTAAGTTCTTGTTCCATTTGTTTTTTGTTTTTGTTTAATTTTTATTTTTTTTCATTTCTCTTTCATTCTCCATAAGATCTTAGCCATTTATTCTATAATTTTTCATTCTCTTGCTTTTAAGTTTTATATTGAATATGTATACAATTTGAAATTTATTGCCATAGGAAAAGGAACTACAATGGCATCTACCTCTTCTTCAGTAGGCAATACTGAGCAAAGAACAGAACCCCACTCTAATTCTCCTTTGTGGAAGCATGTTGATATTATAAGACCCCTTCCAGGAGGTGGTGCATGTCGTTGGAAATGTCGGGGTTGTGATGGAGAAAGAAATAGTTCATTTTTCGTGTGGTAGGCCATTTGTGTGGATACCCTGGTAGAGGAGTCAAGAAATGCCCTGGAAAAAAAGGTTCACCTATACCAAATGCAATTGTACTAAAATATATTGAAGAGCATGAGGCAACAGAAGAGAGAGAAGAACGTAGGCAAAATTCAACCGATGGCATTGGCAATAAAACTAAAAGTAAAAAAAAGCAAAGGTAACGCAACCCCCCACAGATGTTGTGATAGAAGACCACCCTTTTTTAACTACCTCAACTAGCCGTGAGTTAAAAAAAGAACCCCTTGGCCTTACACACAAAAGAAAGGGACCACTAGAATCTGCATTTCAAAATCAAAGTTGGAAAATTGCCGACATTGATGTGGCAAGATGCTTGTATGAAAATGGGTTGTCTTTTAATGTTGTTCGCTCTCCATATTGGAGATAGATGTTGAAAAGTGTCAATGAAGCTCCAAGAGGGTATAAGGGCCCCAATTTTGAGAGAGTGCGAATCACCTTGTGGGATCAAGAGGTCAAGTCGATTAATGATCAATTAAAACCCATAAAGGATTCATGGATTGCGACAAGGGTATCAATTGCTTCAGATGGGTGGAAAGATGCTAAAAATCGTCCCTTAATCAATGTCCTAGCGGTGTCCCCTAAAGAGGCAATGTTTTTGAAAGCGGTGGATTGTGAGGGGCAAGTAAAAAATGGGTCATTTATTGCTAATATTCTCATCTCTGCCATTGAACAAGTGGGTGCTAGTAACGTTGTCCAAGTCATAACGGACAATGCAAAGAATTGTAGAGTTGTTGGCTTGTTGGTTGAAGAGCGATATCAGCATATCTTTTGGACACCTTGTGCAGTCCATTCACTCAATCTTATGCTACAAAAAATTGGGAACACAATTGAGTGGATCAGGAGGTGTATGCAGAGGCTGAGGACATCCAGATGTTCATCACAAACCATCACATGACTCAAGGAATATTCAGAATGTTCTCACATTTGGAGTTACTGAAGGTAAGTGAACTTGAACTAAAGTTAGTAATTTTATTTTATTTTTTTAAAATCAGTATCTTACAATTTCTGATTTTCATTTTTTTTACTGTGTAATGTGTATTCTTTTATAAAGTATGTATTTAATAGTTGTATTTTTTTGCTCTAATTTATGTTTGAGGTTGTTGAAACTCGTTTTGCATCAAATTTAATCAACTTGAGACGACTTGTGCAAGTGAAAGAGGCACTTTGCAATATGGTAATCAGCAACAATTGGGCTATATGGAAGCAAAACAACAGTGAGAGGGCAGCCAAATAAAGAAAAGGATATTGGATGACTTATGGTGGAAACGTGTAGAATATCTCATTAAGTTCACCGAGCTCATTATCAGCATGCTTAGGTACGCTAACATGGATAGGCCTTTCCTTGGAGAGATCTATGATGGCATAGACTCAACGCTTGAAAAGATCAAGCAAATTGTAAATGAAAAAGAGCAATATCCCGAAGAGACCCTCTTCAAACAATTGCAAGCAATTATTGTAGAACGATGGAACAAATGACCACTCATCTACATTTGCTTGCCTATGTGTTGACACCCAAATATTATAGCAACCAATTTTTTGATCTACCAAGAAGGCTACCACCCTATAGAGATTTAGAAGTGTCTGATGGATACAAGGCAACATTTGAAAAACTCTTTCCTGATGATGATATGAGAGATTTGATTACGGATGAGTTCATAGAGTTTGTGAATGCAAGAGGTCTAAGTAATGATGCTCTTCATCATCGGTTTAGGAAGGATGCTCATAGCTGGTGGTACCTCCATGGCCAAAGATTCCAAACATTGCAGCCCCTTGCAATAAAAATTATATCACAAGTTTTATTTTAAAAAAAAATTAGCTTACTTTATCTTCAAGACTAGCAAGTAATTTTAATAATTTTATTTTGTAAGATTAATAATTTTATTTTAATTGTTTACCTTGTCTTGTCTTCATAGGTTGCTAGTTCATCCGCATCAGAAAGAAATTGGAGACATATTCTTTCGTCCACTCAGTAAAGCGTAATAGATTGCAATCAAAAAGAGCGGAGAATTTGGTATTTGTGCATTACAACTTGCGTCTTCTCTCACACAAGACTAAAGAATACAAAGAAGGGGACATGAAGAGGTGGGATGTAAATGCAAAGCTTGCGGACTTGGATGCTTCCACTTCTCGGCTTGCACTTGATGAATTTGAAGATTTTGACGTCAATACTATTGTTGTTGCTACTGATCCCATTGGCCTTAGCTCTATTGTTGAGTCAACTAATGCTAAAGATGAAGATGAAGATGAAGATGAAGAAGAAGAAGAATATTAATACATTTTTAATTCATTAGTTGAACTTGAAACAATGATACTTGAACTTGATGTTATGATTTAGTTTAACTTTTAACGTTTTGAATCTTTGATGTTGAACTTGAAGTATATGATGGTATGATCACGATTCATGATGCTATGATTACAAGTTTATGGTGTTTTTGTTGTTTAAATGTTTTTATGATACTATGTGACATTCTAATTTTGAACTCATGCTTCTAGGCTTCATAAATATGTATATATATATAAAATTTTAAAAATTTTACATGTTTCTTGGAACCCGAACCCAAACCCCTTTTCAAAATTTTGTAAAACTTGCAAACCAATTCTTCATACCCGAACTTAGAACCGAACTCAAACTGGTAACTTAGATTGATATCATATAACTAGACCGGAGGTTTACTCACATATCATTCAATGAAATATTTTATCATTAACTTATCAAGAACTTTATCAACTTCATACAAAACTTACCAAAGAAACATTTACTAGCAAAGCTTACATGCTACACTGCATTTTGAGTTTGTTATGATAGTGCAATATCTATGGTACAATCTCTATGATTAAACATTCTTTTAGTATTAATAGAAGTTTGGAATGCAATGTTGGTAATAGCATTTTACCATCCTTTGACATCATACAACTAGACCAGAGGTTTACTCACATATCATTCAATGAAATATTTTATCATTAACTTATCAAAAACTTTATCAACTTCATACAAAACTTACCAAAGAAAGATTTACTAGCAAAGCTTACATGCTACATTGCATTATTCTATTTTGGACAAACTTTTCATTTCAAAAATTAATGAGGTAAACAAGATATTTTAGACAAGTCATGGGTTAAACTCTATTTTATTTGTTATCTATATCTCTATGCTATGGAAATGCCTTTAAATTTCAAAAACAAGTGGTTTTGTCTCTATTTCTGTATTTTTTGCAGTTTTTTTAAACCTATTTTTTTCCTATTTAAATCCCAATTTTTAATTAAAAAGTTTCTTTTAATTTGCCGATTTTTCCCCAAAAGATTTTTTTTGATGTGCATCAAAAATGAACTGATTGAAGTCATGTACATTAAATTCAGTAATAATATGCTTGCAAATTCAGAAAAAGGGAGACATGAACCACATAAAAAATATTTTAAGTAAAAAAGGACAAAGTCAAGTCAAAAAGTTGAATCCTTCTATCTAGATAAATTTGCCAACTAGATCACAAATTATCTTAAAAAACATTACAAAGGACCTTGTGAGCTTACAAAATAAAATGAGGATAAAAGTGAAGAGCAAGCATAAACATTAAAAATGAGTTTTTTCCTTATGAAAGCTAACAATGAATCTTTAAGTTATAAAAGACTTCAATAAAAAATCATGTGTTCATTTAAATATTACACATGAAAATCATGTGTTCCTCTTAATATTACACATGCCTGTCTGGAAGGATGATAAGTTCTTTTAATCAAAATAATACCCCAAAAATGTATGTACACTTGCTAATTTCTCTATAAATTTGATAAAATCAAATTTGGCATGCAAAATTTGAGTAAATTGGGAGTGTACACTGTCAACACTAAGAACTATGCTATTAAAAAGGAAAAGGGAAATGATAAGCAAGAGTACCATATTTTTCAACTAAGTACTTCATAATATCATCAGATTCATACATTGATATACCCGTGTTAGGATCCACCTGCACAGTAAAAAATTAATTTTCTGTTATTTTTTAGCTACAAATATGATCAGTTGCCAAAACAAAAAAAAAATCTTAAAGAATACATCTCTGTCAAACAAGGATTGGTACAAGTAAAAATCGTATTGAAATGCCTATGGAATTCATAGTTGGAAGGTAGAGTTGTGCAAGAGAACTCTATAAACTGTGCTCCATGGGAACGTGTCCCCTATGATTTTTGGCTTGTTCTCATACTGGAGACGGAATGGGGACGCGAGGATGGTTTTTTGCCGTTCCCAAACAGGCCAAATCGGGGACCGTCCCCGAAACAACAATTCTGAGACCAGTCGAAACAGGGGAATGGGAATCAGTACCAGGGACGGCGTTGTCATCCCTTGTCTATCCCCGGGACTGATTCACGTCCCCCTTTTCCCATCCGGCACGTGGGCAGCGATTAAGAAAAAAAAAAATTAAATTGTCTTTGACCGTGCAGGCCCCACATGGCTTCTAACTTATAATAAAATAATCTAAACCCTATTTTGACCATTCAAACACTATAAGTGTAAGTCTTCTTCTCATTTGTAGTTTTATCAAAGTTGCTAAGAGGAAGAGGAAAACATAGAGCGGCAACAGCAATGAGGAAAGATTGCATTTTGGAGTTGCGAGAGGAGGTCTTGCCTTCATAACTCCTCCATTCCAGATATGTATTTCATTTTCTTTTTGTTTGTTTCAAACTTTGTTGCCATTTGTTTCCATTTTTCATTTTTTTCATCACATAGAGAGGGCATTTTGTATGAAACATTATATCTTTTTTTTAATAACTTGCAGCACTATATTACATTGCAAAATCTGAAAACATGAGCAGCAATGAGAGTGACTATGAGGAAAGTAGTGATAGCATGGATGTTGATATGCAAGAAACTCAAATGTCACAAAGAAAAAGACCTAGTTCTAGGGCAGCCATGTCTTCAATTAATGTGGATGCTCATAGAGAAGATGCAGCAGCCTCTAATCCATTTGAGTGCCCTTCCCAAATTCTCAAACAATATGCCAAAGGCCCATTCAACCCTAGTAAACCTCTCCTACAATTTGCCTCAAGAGTAGACAAGAATAAGGAAAAAAATTCAGGGGGTAGTAGGGAATGGGAGTGCCATATATGTAAGAAAAATTATTTTGGGAGCTACACTAGAGTGTATTGCCATCTTTTATAGATAGGTGGGCAAGGAGTCAAAGCATGCAAAATGATTACACGAGAGGAAAAACTTGAGGCCACTAGATTGCACATGGAGGGGGAGGGATTGAAAATGAGGAGTCCAATAGAGAATGTGCACGCCAATATGCCTATGACTAGCAAAACAACACCCACAACCACTACCACTCCCACTACAAGTAGAGGAAAGGGAAAGAAGACCAAAAGAGAAACAAATGTTGCTGATTTGTTTAATATACAAGCAAAAGAGAAGGTTGAAGAATCTATTGGTAGGTTTCCTTTTTCTCATGTTATAACATTCCTTGTGTCGCATTCCTCATTTGATAAGCAAATGTGCAAAGATATATATGTTGTTGGTCCCTCGTTTGTACCACTTGGACAGACAAAGCTACACACCACTGTCCTTGATAAAGAGTATTCAAAAGTAAGCATTTTGATGGAGGATATGAGATAGACATGGATGAGTAATGGATGCTCTATCATCATGGATGGGTGGACCAATATCAAACATCGGCCACTCATCAATCTTATTGTCACTAGCATAACAGGCTCTTATTTTCTTAGAGTTGTTGATTGTTTAGGGAAAAGGAAGGATGCATCTTTCTAATTTCAGATTTTGAAGGATGCTATAGAAGAGGTTGGACCTTCAAATGTTGTCCAAGAAGTCACTAATTCAGCCCAGGTGTGTAAGTCAGTTCGCTTGATGGTGAAGAGTACTTATAGACACATTTTTTGGACCCCATGTTGTGTACATGCATTGAATAACACCCTGAAGGACATTGGAAAAATTGATTGGATAAAGACTATGGTGTCTAAGGCTAGAGATGTGCAAATGTTTATTTGCAATCATCACACATCTCTTGCATTATCTAGGACATTTTCCAAGAAAGAATTTCTCAAGCCCATGGAGACTAGATATGCTAGCTACTTCATTTTGTTGGAGAGGATGCTTGAGGTCCAAGGGGCCTTACAATCCACGGTGGTCAATGCAGAGTGGAATAGATGGCATGAATCAAGCACCCCAAATGGAAGAAGTGTGAAACAAAAAATCTTGGATGATAATTGGTGGACCGCAATGAGATAAGAAACTTAAATAATTGTTATTGCTGATTTAATAAAATTATTTCTGATTTTAGCATTTGCTGATTTTATTATTTAAGAATTAACAATTGTAAAATTTATAATTTTTCTCACTTGTAACTTGCTTGCATTCGCAAATACATTTGCTCCTTCATTGACCCTATTGTGCAGGTCATTAGATATGCTGATTCTGAGTCTCCTAGCCTTGGACAGATTTATGAGACCTTTGATAGCATGCTTGGGCAGATCAAGCAGGTTATTCTTGCCAAGGACCCTAATTTGGGGTTTTATGAGGAGCATCTTAAACCCATTGTGATGCGACGGTGGAACATTATGAACAACCCACTTCACATGGCAGCTTATGCTATCAATCATAAGTGGTATGCACCAAGACCTGGGAGAGTGGCTCCATCTAGGGATGGGGAGGTGAGCCTCAAATCTAAAATCTCAAGTTTTACTTTTCAATTTAAATGTGAAATAGCAAGCTGCAAAGTAGATCTCTTCAATCTTCAATGTTCATTAATCATTATTTGACATTTGTTAATTTAATATGTTTTTTATTTGTTCAACTCAGGTGAAGGAGGGCTTCTTCAAGGCCGTTGCAAAAATGTACAATGAAAAAGATGTTGGTACTCTTCGGGAGCAATGGCTTGACTTTGTCAATCTTCGTGGTCCAACCTTTAGTAGATCAGAGGCGAAGACAGATAGTGCTACATTAGCTCAAAGGGGCCGTATTGGATGGTGGACGTGGCATGGTAGAGATACGTCTGAGCTGAAAATTCTTGCCATTTGTCTTCTTTCACAGGTTTCGAGTTCCTCTACTGCAAAGAGGAATTGGTCCACATATAGCTTCATCCAATCAGTGAAGAGGAACAACCTTACCTCTAGACGATCGGAGAAGTTAGTGGCTCTGTAATGTCCCCTTCTCCGTAGTAGGCCATTATGGCGCCTGATTAGTCTATCTCCCCATCCAGATAGGCTAATGGCTTCTTTCAGAGGACGTCAGCCAGTCACAGGCTTCAGTGGGTGAATATTTGTATTTTTGGGCTCCTTTTCTAAAGTTAAATCACTTTATTTTATAAAGTGATATTATAAAGTCACTTTATGACTTAAAGTTACTTTATTTTTAAAGGTAACTTAAGTGAGCACTTTTATCCCACATTGCTTGGTTTTCAGTGTTTTCTCTCACTTCGAGGTTATAAAATAAAAAGGTATGCCTTGGGAAAAGCACCATGAAATTTATAAACAAAGATAAAAAAAAATATGGTTGCTCACGTGACTGATTTTATTTCCAAGGACGCAAACCATTTGGAAATCGTGAGAGGTTGGACGTAGCCCCAGCACCTCATTTATGGTGAGATCATACAGATTTCACATTGGAATTCAATGAAGAGCTAGAAGGTCAGTTTTCTACTCCAGTATTTTGGTTTCCTATTCAGCATTTAAAGATCCCATACCACTCCAAAAATTGGTAAGAGAAGAAATCTCTCCTTTGCATTCTCAACAGCTACGATTTACTTGCACTTGGATTTAAAGTAAGACTGGCATTTACAGCAATAAGAGGGAAGAGTACAGAAGAACATGGATTGCGTTTGGGTCTTCTTAGTGACCAAGCGCTAAGTGGTAGAGCTCCCAGCATGCAATCAGTGGCTCCAGGCAAGACAGTATCTCCATTTCATAGCGGGAGGCCCTCACAGATTGGTATTCCCCACACCACATTAGAATGGAAGCCACAAATACTAAGGGTCACGTTCTTCTTGTTTGCAATACACCAGACCAGAGACAATAGCAGTTACGGCAAGGAAGATGTCACCTGCAATGCGGAAGGGATATACCCGTATGTAACCAGGCAGTCGTGCCTCAGCACGACATACCAATAAACATGACAAGGAAAGGTGTTATCTGCAATGGCACAGGGAAGAACCTCGCACAGCGATACACAAATTGATGCAAGAGAAAAACGCGAACACCTTCGGTCACTATATTGTTCACACAGTACCATCAACCTCCCTACACCATCACACGTGAGTGTCCAAGTTAATAGTGTGTAGGTAGTGGGAGTGTTTATTGGCTCCAACCACCGAGTGAAACTCGGCTTGAGTAATAGTGGAAGAGGCGGTTGAGGTTACCACTCTCGGTCCACATATTGCACTGCCCTCCGTCTTAAACACCAAGTCGGCTAATATACACCATTCTCTTGGCTCTATATTATATGTTGGCCTTTGCTTATTGAAAATCTGAAGTTAAAAATCTCTGCAATTCATTTGGTATTTGAACGTTATTTATACTTAAGCTATGTGATTTTTATCCACTATTCGGTTGGTTGAAGTATCTTTGTTTGTATGCAATCTATCATTTCTTATGCGGAGATATAAATTGAATATTTGTTTGAGAGATCAATTTCCCAAAGAAAAAAAAAACATTTAAACACGTAGCAGCCTCGTAAATAACTTGTGTCGAAATTTCAACAAGAAAGCTAGTTAAGGATATTACAGGCTCTTCACAGTGTATTGCAGCTACAAGATCGGCACAATGTTCAGTATCGTCAAACTCCAGCATTACGTTGGGATGTTAATCCCGAGGATGCTATGCAAGTTGAGGAGGATGACACACCTCCAGGATTGCTTAGGGTTCCATTGGATGAGTACCCTCTACCTGCCCCTACCAGTGACTCAGAGGCTGACTCTAATTTTGATTTTGATTCGGATTCCTAGAGGACAGCCATATATTTGGCATATACTATTTGCATATACATTATTGATTTTGATTATTATGGACATCTGATTATAGAGCTGAACTTCTATGTTATTGTTTTCTGTTTACTTTTAGTATTTTAGTTAGACTTCTCTTTATGTCATTTTGATTTCATGCATGAAACTTGGAGACTTTGGGCATTTTTAATATATGTACACCATATTTTTACAATGAAAGTATTTAGTATTTGAATTTTGTTAATTTGCTATGTATTGAGCTTCTAAAATGTCTATGATGAATGGTTTATCAATTTTATGATATGCATATTTGAATTCTCCCTCTATATATAAAAAATCCCCTATTTTTTAATCGTCGTCCCCTGAGGTCCCGTCCCCTAAATTTTAGCTCTGACCCGTGCCCATACCGGAAACACGTCCCTGTCCCCTAAAACATCCCCATCCCCGAAACTCTGTGGAGCATAGCTATAAAATTACAAAAATGAAACAATGAACCATTGGTGTTACAATCCAGAGTTTGTGCATAAAATAAAATATTAAATGAATAATATTTGCATATACATTTGAATAATAGAATTAAAAGTAGGGTAAGAAGCCAACATTCATCAAGCATTAAAGATGATTGAGATGCTAAAAATTCATTAAGGAGGCCCAATTGATAGCAAAAAGAAATAAAAGTGGCTTGATTTTTGAAAAGTAAAGGTTGAGATCCTTCTATACATGTATAATATTCACATATTTAGAGACACAAAGAAAAAGCTGCAGCAAAAGTTTCACTGCTGGTCCATCAAGCCTCTTTGGTACCAAATGACTTTGGCAAGAGATGACCTATATTGGCAGCTGGTATAAATAATAAATGTAACATTCTACCAGTCATTTTACCATGATTGCAAGATCGACAATCTTCCATACCCTTATTAGTTTGCAATTTCCTTATTCTATTTGGAAGACAAATTCCAAAGGGTTCTAATTTTAAGGATAGTCACATTTCTAACTATCAAACACTACTACAGCTTGATGAAATCCAAGCTCTGTTTTGACTTAGATCAAGTCCACAAGGCCATAACAAACTTAAGAAAACAAAGTTCATTGATGGGTACAAAACATCAATTCCCCTTATAAAAAATTAGAGTTAAAAAATTTATGTAGAGAACCATTTTGCTAAACATACAAAAACTGGGGGAATAACACAAAATTCACATCCATCCACTATTTTCACTTGTGACAAAGCACATCAAAATCAGCAGTTTTTTCTATCTTTCTACAAGTTGATTGAGCCTTTTACATTCCATTCCACCAGTAACTGGAAATTTAGATCTTTGTCTTTCCATTCCTTGTCCTCAAAAAAGTTGGCACCCTCCCAATATCCTATAATCATCCTTGGACTCTGTGGGTAAATCATCTTCCTGATCAGAATTTACATAGATTTTATTGAATCTTATAGAAGAGACCTACTTACCACAAACCCTTCTTTGGACGATATTCAAAGATAAGTTCCATTTATTCATGACAAGCAAAAGTTTCTTTCTACTTGTATACATCATTTTAAGTAATTTAGCAATGCTACATGGTTATACATGTATCTTCCATGAAATATTTTGCACATACAGCCCCATTAAAATAGAAAAAAATGATCTTATTCACCATTAGTGACAGAAATAATGAAACAAATATAATGGAACAAGCACCATGGGCGATACTGAATTTACAAAAGCAAAAAAGTCCAAGGAGTTTTACAAAAAAAGTAAATTAAAAGAGAAAGAACTAATAGATTGTGTTTTTCTATCTGCTTCACACTTTAGATCTTTATCATTGGGAAAGAAGAAAAAGAGAAAAGCATGGTGATAGAGAGGCACCATGTATGGAAATTGCTGCTTTCCACCCATTTGAACAACTTTGGGACGAAAATTAGGTCCATTCTTAGGGCATGGATAGTACAGCACGTCCAAATCCAATATTGATACAAGTTCTCTAACCTGTCTTATTCCACAAAAATAACAATTTAGCAATCTATAATAAATGTATTAAAATCAATGACCCCATCAAGCATGTTTAAAATTGAATCACTACTACAACATTTAGATTTTTGGAAATATTTCCTCAAATTTTCATTCTCAAACCTGTCTCTAAACCATTGTATTCTATCAAGTTTTATTTACTCTAGTATTGCTATATCATTCAAGACATTGCATTTGTATTGTTCTTAATAACATAGGGCACATTGCACATGATCCACTTCGATTGGTGATTCCCCCAAGAAATTGGTCAAAAGGTGTGAAGAATTCACATTTTCACCAAAACTTATAATGGTTCAAATCTCAATAGTATAACTATGACATCCAACTATATCTACTAAGCCCATGACCTATTCATCCTACAAGCAACAAGAAGTTCAAATCTAAATCTACTCAAGCCGTCCTTTTTGTAATCTTAACTTTTAAGGTAGCATAAGATAGTCAAGTTCTCAATGCAAGCTAAATTGAAAACTACAATTGTAAAACCTAGTTTGCTACTAGAGAGAAAACTAGAAAGAAAAGGGAACCTACTAAAGCCAATTACAAGATAGATGCAATATAGATATGTAACATCATTCATGTCAAGGGTTTTATTAATTATTTGAAAAGTTATCGACAACAAGAAGCCCAACAAAACTAAAAACTTCGGAAAACAAACAGAAGCATGCAATCTCCCTATAACAAATCAAATAAAAAATAAACTGGACATGTGAAGCAATTTGTAACCAATTATTTTCACTCCCATTATGTAGCAAGAGAGGATTTGACTAATAGAAGATGACCATTGCAGTTAATAGTCTTGCAAAGATTAGCCAATATTATTGGGAAGCATTGAAGATCAATATGTAAAATGTATAATTTGTTACTGAGATATCCCGATATATGAGAAAATAGGTAGCAACAATCGATAAAACCAAGATAACAGAAAACCCAGATACAGAGCAACCAGTATGCTTAATTACGCAAAGAATTCAAATATTGCAAAAGATTACACAGCAATTCTTCAGAAAATTGTTTTTAAATACTTACATGCAAGCAGATGTAATGTCCCCTTCTCAAGAGTGAGTGTTTAGTGAAGACCCTTGGTCTATTTAATTAACATAGCCTGTAGGATGATTGGGAATTCGGTAAGGGAGTATTTAGTTGATTTAATTAAGTTGTCTTAATCTAGTGAGAGATCCATAATCCATTAGCCCTCTACACTAGACCCAAGAGCTGATTATTATCCCTCTTGGCCTCATATGGCTCTTTGCCATCAAGATGAGGGGGTGTATCTAGTGAGGTATCCTTAGGAGATTAAATGAATAAATTAAGAGCCTAAGCACACATGTCATGCATACTGCCATTGAACAAGAATGATATTGCCTGCAATAGATAGAAATTCCTGGTTTGATCTGTCAATTATTATCCCTCTTGGCCTCATGTGGCCCTTTGTCATCCAAATGAGGGGGTGTATCTAGTGAGGTCTTCTTAGGGGAATAAATTAAGAATCTAAGAACACATCTCATGCATAACACCATTGAATAAGAATGATATTGCCTGCAATAGATAGAAATCTCTGATTTGATCTGTCTATGTGCCTGATTGCTGATATCTGATGAACTGATATGCATCTTATGAGTCCCTACGCTAATAGGATTGATTCTCTTCCTTGATGCTCTCTCCCATTGTGGTCCTCCACCACACGTATTAATATTACCGTGAAGAGAAGTGACCCTTAGGGAGTTGCTGCTCCCTCAGCAAGGATTGTGCCTCTTCATCCTTCCTTCATTTCTGGATTACAGAAATTAACTATCTGTTAGCAAACGAATTGGTCACTGTGCTTTCTTCACAAATTTGCCCAATGGACAGTGACAAATCCTTGCAACATTTGGGTAAATCATTATGGAAAGAATGATTTTCCTCTGCTTAAAAAGGGGCAGCTCCCTCAAATGTTATATTTTTAATATTTGAGATAATTCTTCCCCTACATTAAATAAACATTTGCAACCAAGGTAAGGTATTATTGATTACTAATAGAACATAATCTATTAATAATTTCAGCAGAAATAATAGAATAGTGATATAGATTCTTGCAAATAAAAGTTTAAGGGTATATTTAGCACGCGGGCTATGTATATTCTTCCAAGTCTGTAGATAGATAAGAAATATTGAAAGGACAAAGACTGACAATACCCTTAAAACCTACGAATAAATAATTCCAAAAATATTGATGACACACAGACCACCAATATCCCACTAAAATAGTGACACACAGATCACTTTCATTCCAATAGCACACAGACTGACAGAATGAAATAAATTTAGGAGAAGGAAATGTTTTTCAAAACTATCTATTTCACCAATTCTTTACTGTAAATGAGAATCTTGGAATTTTGGTTACAAATTTTCCCGTAGAGGAGGGAAGCCCCTTTACAATAAAATAATTCCCCTTTTAAAGAACTCAAACCAAAGTAGTTGATAACTACCTGTAACTTCTTTTCACCAGCTTTCTTTTTCAAAATCTTTCCCAAATTAATTTTTCCACTTATGCCTTTTCCATTTCACTGGCATTTTACATATTGTGTGAAATAATGTTTTCACATCACAATCAAAATTAATTCTTGAAAGAATTAATTTATGTGAAAGACAGAATTTTGTAACTCAACTTCACCCCACACACATTTTAATATTTAATTATTTCGCACATTATGATAAATATTTAATTCTTTTAAAGAACTAAATATTATATAAATGCAAAATAATTTATAAAGATTTTGGATGCTACTTTTTCCAAGCTCTTTTATTATCCACTGTGAGGGAATTTCAAAACATGGGGTAACACTATCACTGCTGTAATAATGATCGCTGTTTAGTATATGTTTGTCTCCATTGATCGCTGTTCTCATTGAATGATTGGTTGTCTCGTATATTCTTCCATCAGGCTGGAGAGTTATGTCTTTCCTTAAGGTTGTGACCCTTTGGGATGATAAGTGTCGTTTCTCAATCTAATTGCTGCCTTTCCAAACTAATCGATGATTCTCATAAGACATGTGTCCTTTTGGATGGATCAATGCTACTGCTTGATTGATCTATTCCTCTGTTTATCTGATTAATCCTCTTCCTATATCCCACTGTTGATTGAATGCCTTCTCTCTTTTATATCTTCCAATGTGAGGGAGGGCCACACTTCTTCATCATGTCTGCCCCTTTGCAATGGTCACAACCTTTCATAATTACCAACATTCGAAAGAGTCACAACCCTTCATCATTTCTGCCCTTCAAGAGAGTCACAACCTCTCATTATTACTACCCTTTAGAAGAGTTACAACCCTTCATCATTGCTACCCTTTGAAAGAATCACTCCCTTACTTTCTTCCCATTCCTTTCTTCTTCCATTAATCCTTCTTTAATTCATATGCTCCCCTTTTTCTTACTTCCTCCATATCCCCTTTCAAATGAACTCCCCTCCCTTTTATATCTTAAGTTGAGGGAGTCACAACTCTTCATTGCAAATCTCTTGACCTTTCATTAAACTTAATTAACTTGTAATTATATCATTTATTTATTTATTTATTTCTTTTATATTTTATATTTTAATTTTACAATTATTATTTATTATTAAATCCCATTTCAGGAAGGGGACATTATAGTCGGAGTTTATAGGTGGCATTGCCACTAAACAAGTCTGCCTTAATTAGCTTGAAACCCCTATCATTATCACTGGTTCTTTTAACTTATGGATCTACCATGTTTCTAACATCCAAGGAGTTTTAGATGGGTTAAACACATGAATAACTATGCCTTTTTGCCACATTTTGAATGTTTGGAGAAATTTTACATTAGATTTTCCCACACAAAAGTGCACCCAGCTCCAATTGCTTTTGTAGGCAGAGCTTACATGATTTATTGCCCATGTTCTTACAGAATACACTAAGTTCTTAACTCTGCTTTGTGTTGCATGGTGGAATTTTGGGATGGCAAAACCACCTTAAAGTACACCTAGGGTTTATGACTGATTTCTGCCTCCCAAAAGCACCGACCTCCTGATTTTATCTCCTCTTGAACAATGACGGAAATACTCTTGAGGCTTCTGCTCTATTCTTTGTCTTACATGCCGCTGATCTGTTCCAACATCATCATTGTTCACTCTTTATTAAGACTGAAGCAAAAAAAATTTACCCTATAAAAGTTGTTAGTAGAAAAGATCATGACAAGACAAACTTTTTGCACCCTAACAGGAAGGACAACAATTGACTTGCTTAGAACACAAATGGAAGCAAGAAAATTGAGTCCATTGGAGTACCAAGATATAATATAACATTTGGTGAGACCATAATTACAAGACTCAGACTTGGCAAGCTGATTTTTGAACCAATCTCAGACTCAACCAAGACTTAGTAAACCCTCAACAAATTGAAAATAAAACATGAAATATAGACATTTTTAAGGATTTAAAAATTTTATCATGCACCCTTTATAAATAAAATTTAAAGCCAAAATAATCTAAATAAATACAAGCTACTTTAATCACATACACAAGTATACAATGATCAGGAGTATAAAAGCAGATTTTAACTGAAGGAGAAAAATGGTTCAAACTAATGCATGGGGAGATACCTCAACTCCAAATGTATCTTCTTAAGATATAATGATTCCTTATTTTGATGTAACTGACAAAAGAAGTAAATTTTTGGTACTCAAGTTAAAGATGTAATATGCAGTTCCTACATGCAGTATCTTTATGTGGCTTTATTCTTAAAGCCACTATGGTTGGAAATAAATTGAATTAGAGTGTTAGCTCCAACATACTACTACTCAATTGATATTTTGACATCCATCTGATCAATTTCTGATTATATCCTACATGTTACTTGAATTGAGAGAACAAATGCATTTGCTTTGACTCTAGTGTGAATATGACTACATACAATGAAGCAAGTTGTCATTTCTACAAATATAAAAGAAAAAAATTCAATATAAGAAATGATCACAAAGGGAAAAAATAACTTAGAAAGCAAGTGGAAGAAAGAGAGGTTGCTGAAGAATGACTAACCTTACGACAAAAGGGACAACTGCAGGATCCCCATTACATAGCCATTATGCAAATAAAAGATAAAAAGGTTAGCACTACTCTAGATTTGAAATAAGGCAATACACATACTCTAAAATTTTCCAATCAAAATAAGAGAGCAAAAGTAGTTCAAAGATATTAGGTAAGCAGGTATGACCTTTCAAACTCATATATCTCAATGGGTTTATCTGGACGAGGACCCAAGTTCGAAGTCTCAACAAGCTTGTGACCTACCAATATCATGAAGTAATTAACAAATTTAAACAAAAATTAGTTCTTCATATTCTATCCAATATTCAGTTTGGACTAAGATATTAGGAGAACTCTTAATTTCCATTTACAAAATATTTTTTGAAAAGATATCACAAAAGTGGCTTTCAATAGAAAATTCAGTCTTTTACTTCTTAGAAAATGTTCACTAATCAAATATTACACCTGAAACATTTCCAACATTGCATGCAACCAAAAATAAAATTGCTTGACAATATTTTCAATGCAAACAAGAAAAAAGTTCGCCACTCCAATTCTATGGAAAAACTAAGGAATTATGAGCACTCGTGCTTTACATTTCCAAAACATTTTCCAATATAAAAGTCTACATGCTTAAATAAGATAGTACAAAAGTGAATTTCAACTACCAAAATAGGTTCCTTCATTCTCTATTTCAATGATTCGTTCAAGAATCAAGCATAGCATATTCATTATTTCTAAATGTATTCAAATGATTATAGTTGATAACAATCCCAATGCAAACAGCCAAAATAACCATCATTCTAATTCTATGCACAAACTAGAAAAAATAAGAGTGAAAGGAAACACAAACACTAGTCATGCTCCATCACACATACATGTCAACAATTGCTACAAAACTAATTCCTAGTTTATTAATATATAGTTGTAAAGTGTACTCATAGTCATAACTACAATAACAAAAGGGCTAGTACTACTAATTCCTACATGCTTAAATAAGATAGTAGAAAAGTGACTTTCAACTACCAAAATAGGTCCCTTCATTCTCCATTTCAACGATTTGTTCAAGATTCAAGAATCAAGCATAGCATATTCATTATTTCTAAATGTATTCAAATGATTATAGTTGATAACATTCCCAATGCAAACAGCCAAAATAACCATCATTCTAATTCTATCCACAAACTAGAAAAATAAAAAAGAGTGAAAGGAAATGCAAACACTAGTTGTGCTCCATCACCCATACATGTTGAAAATTGCTACAAAACTAATTCCTAGTTTATTAATATATAGTTGTAAAGTGTACTCATAGCCATAACTAAATAACAAAAGGGTTAACTATGTTTTAGCTAGTACTACTAATTCCTACAAGCCCAAAAATTAACTTTAAAAGCCTAGGCAAATATGATCTATAAATAGATTACAAAAGCTGCAAAATGTGAAATTTTCATTAAATTGTCTTGCTTAAAATTAATCTCATGTAATAAAGAAAATATGAAACAATAGCAAAAAGCAAATCACAGAGTAACGTTCAAAAAAATTATTTAGATTTAAAAATATAATTGAAATATGCCATATAGCTAAGCAAATAAGATAAAATGGATGAAATGAAGCAGTTAACACAAATCTCAAGGCTACCTTGAATGGATGAAGAAAATCCAACAACTAGCTAATGTTTTGAAAAGTAAAATGCAACTATTAGACAATGAAATTTTTAGAGGCTATGAGTATGTGATTACTACACAAATTGAAATGAAGGAGGGTAGTCCTGTGCAAAACTTACTCCACTTGATCTACAGCCTTTGTAACTAATAATTTAAATTCAATAAATAATTCCTAGACTCCTAGAATGTCAATTTAATGTTTATATCCTAAGTCACAAGGTTCGAGCTCGAGTTCAAGTTCGAAATCAATAAAATTCGGATGACGTTCGGCTTGGGTAAAAAATTCGACATTAAATTCGCCTTATATAAATATAATTTTAAAAAATATATAAATAATAATTTCATTAAACTTTAAAAATAGTTTAACTATGCTAAATAGATCTGAAACTAAATTATATTCTTAAATAAAATAGTTAAATTTATTATTTATTAAAAAAGTAATATTATAATAAATTTAAAACTAATATAAATATTTACACATTAAATTAAAAATTATTAAAAATAAAAACAATATTACTAAATTTAAATATATTATAATAAATCTTAAAATACTATAATATAAATATAGTTAAAAGTTTTAATTTTAATTTTAATTTATTAATTATATAAATAATAAATATGTTGAATTTTATGTATTAAATGATAAATTTATAAATCCAATGTAAATATTTTAAAATACTATAGGTGCACATTGCAATCCATTTTCTTACGTTACAGTAGAGGCATAGTCGGTGACTAAAATCCATTTTAAAATATGCTCAACGTCATTTTTTCAAAATACGCTCGAGCTTCTGTCCTCTTCGACAAAAATACAAACGCTACAATATAATTTTTCTTGCCCTCTTCAACAGGCTTTACCATCGCGAATACTGAGTCGGAAGAAATTCATTGTGCCCTAGTCGCGAGTAACGAAAGATCAGTTTTCAACAAAAAAGCACCGCTGCACCATGATAAGCACTAATAAAAATGCAGGATTCATGAGACCATCGAGCTGACGAATATCAACATGATGAAGGATTCACATTGATATTGATATGCAAATTTTCAAGTCACGAGTGACGAAAAATCCCTAATAAGCACTTTCAAAATTATTTTTTAAATAGAACCAAAGTAGTCATCCTTCCATACGAATTTTCTGCCGAATTTTATCGAATTTCATATGTTTTTTACAAGTTCGCCGAATTTCGAACTTGATGCCGAAAATTCAGCGAATCCTGTGACACAGTTTATATCAAGTCTCCTCTCCTTTCAATCCCAAATTTTCCCTAAAAGTGTTGTTCATAACATAGATTAAAAGCTTGCAAAAAACTAGCCCAATTTGTGAGTCCTTGTGAGACAACTACTCCCAAGTCACTTGACAATAACTTGGGGACATTTTTTTTGCAAAACAACGGTGAGTTACTAAGTGTTGTTCATAACATAGATTAAAAGCTTGCAAAAAACTAGCCCAATTTGTGAGTCCTTGTGAGACAACTACTCCCAAGTCACTTGACAATAACTTGGGGACATTTTTTTTGCAAAACAACGGTGAGTTACTAAAAGTGTTGTTCATAACATAGATTAAAAGCTTGCAAAAAAACTAGCCCAATTTGTGAGTCCTTGTGAGACAACTACTCCCAAGTCACTTGACAATAACTTGGGGACGTTTTTTATGCAAAACAACGGTGAGTTACTAAAAGTGTTTTTCATAACATAGATTAAAAGCTCGAGAAAAACTAGCCCAATTTGTGACTCCTTGTGAGACAACTACTCCCAAGTCAGTTGACAATAACTTGGGGACATTTTATTTCCAAAACAACTGTGAGTTAATTGCCAAAAATACAAGACATGACAAAACTTTATTAAAAAACTCACCCAAAGCCATCAATACATTGCAGGAACCACATCTTCAACTATACATGCCAAATGCCCAAAAAATACAATCTCATGGGCACATTTTCCAATTGTACCCCATTTAGGGCACATCCTCAAACCAAAGGCACACCATCTAATCATAAGCTGATGTTTAAAATCTATTGTTTGTCTATGCACAAGAGGGCATCAAGCATTTCTAATCAGAACTGTGCAATTTACAGTCACTTTCCAAGCTTTGGCAAGCTTTTGTAGAGTTTCTGCATCTAAGTCAAATATGGATCAGCTGAGTTTTGTTGAGCCACGAGTTTTAAACTGTTTTTAATGAAGAGTATATCTCTAATATGACTACTAGTTCCCTTTAAGTATATTGAAAAGGTAATTTCCTCTGTTTGATCTTTTTAAATGACCTTAATCAACTGATTTTTTTCATCCATTCAAGATTGCATAGAATTCCAAGACAATTTGTTGTAATGTCCCCGTTTTTCAGGCTCTTGGGATTAGCCTATCATGTGACCCTCGTAGGCTAATGAGGATGGACAAAGGGTCTCTTTCAGTGGGCATCTACTTCAGCATTCAGTATGCTTTGGTTTGGCTTTCGCTTGGCATTATTTGGACTTCATCTGATATAGTTTTGCCACATTTACTATTTATAGTAAGCCTGATGTTGTTCAAGAAGGACCCTTTCTATTTTTGGAAAGTGCATTTGGTCATGTGGGGAATTAATAAGTGTGATACCTGTTTCAAACGACATTAAAATGATAAGTATTTTGGGAGTTATTCTTATTTCGGTGGCCAAATTATTATTAAATCATTAAATGGCTTATTATAAAGTTATAATTTAACTTTATAATTTCACTTATGTTGAGAGTTGAGTCATCATGGGAAGCGGCCATTTATTTAATTAATTCATGGAAGCCTAAACCAATGTATTATTTAAAAGTATTGGAGTAAATGAATTATTAAAAAGAAAAGTATATTTATTTATCCCACATTGGTAAGGATTGTGTTTGAGCTCTCACAAGAAAGAATAAAAAGGGACTTAAGAGCTCATTCTCAAATACCGGATGTCATTTGTTGAATTTGTGAATTTGTTCTTGGAGAAAGAAATCGATTTTCTTTGGA
Source organism: Chamaecyparis obtusa (assembly GCA_027943335.1). Lineage (NCBI taxonomy): Eukaryota > Viridiplantae > Streptophyta > Pinopsida > Cupressales > Cupressaceae > Chamaecyparis > Chamaecyparis obtusa. The sequence goes on along the minus strand of BSBK01002123.1, from coordinate 655,976 downwards.
GAGCTAGGGTTTTGGAACTTGGTCTTCATTCTTGGAGAGAGTTCTTCAGCAAATACAAGTGTTTGGTCTTCAATTTCTGGAGAGAACTCTTGGTATTTACATGTGCATTGAATCGGGTTATTGATCATAGAATTTGTGAGCTGCAAAATTGTATTTGAAAACAATTCTGGGACTGCCGTACAGTTGTTGCAAGCGTTGTACAGATTTGAGAGAATTTGCTTGAGTTTGAGGAAGCAACTGAAAGATCCCAAAAGGATCCTTTCACTGAACTTCTGTAAATTTTAATTAAAATAATACTTTTTCCTATACTTTCTTTGTGGTCTTAGAGAATTAGACAGAAGTTGCAAAAGGATTGTTTCTTTTTTTTTGTATTTTCCAAATATAAGTAAAACAATAAATAACAACAGCAAATATGAAATAGGCTGGAAACAAAGTGCAATAATATAATATTCAATCAACCAGAATAGCTACAAATCGTACCAGGCAAGATATGCAATCAGTATGCTAGCAAGGGTGTTTACAAACAACGAATGATGACGCCAGCTGAAAGGCAGCCGTATGGCTTCTATAGTCACGCCAAGGCAACAAGAAGATCCCAACGTGCCTAACAAGACCCCCAACGTGCAATGCACAAGCACTCCCAAATGTTGAACTTAACAATCTTTGTCAACTACTGAAACAATACTGTAGAATGCTGTTGAAACCATCTATTGTGGTTTGTGTCCCAATAGCCAGGCTCTGGGGTTTGCGTCCCAGTCCTCTAGAATCGCTCCTCAGAGCAAAATTGCAAATACCAAGAATGAAGATGTAAAAGATGATCAAAGAATGAGCCAACATCTCCTTTTATCTCCCTCTCAAAGCCAATCGAACCCTAAAGGGAGAATATGCCTTTCCCTTTATTATAAAATGGCATCTTCTCAATTAAAAGGCCTTTATGTATAGGAAAAACACCCCTTTCCTCAAATAACATAACTCAAGGTGCCAGAAGGTCTCTGGATGATGAAAATAAGTTATAATAATTCAAGACCTTTCCAACGAGCTATAACACATAGGCCAATTGCGAATTGCCTAAATCTTCTCCTCATGCACTTTCACTCCCTCTACACTGATCACGTGACCCAAGTATAAAATCTCTCTGAGTCCAAATTCACATTTGTACAACTTAGCAAATAGAGACTGACTCTCCGTGATGCTAAGCACCTCCTCAATGTGTTTGAGATGATCCTCCCATGTCCGGCTATAAATCAATATGTCATCAAAAAACACAGAACCAATTTCCTCAACTGCTTGTTGAAGACGTGGTTTATACAGAACTGGAAGGTGGCAGGTGCATTAGTGAGGCCAAAAGGCATCACCAAAAACTCATAGTGCCCATAGTGACAATAGAAAGCAGTCTTGTGCATGTCCTCATCCCGCAGACGAATATGATAATAGCCTGAACAGAGATCAATCTTCGAGAAGTAGATAGCTCCATCTAGCTCATCTAACAACTCATCAATGCGTGGAATGGGGTACCTATTCTTGATTGTCTTTTTGTTCAAGGTTTTGTAATCAATACACATCCGCAAAGTCCCATCCTTCTTCTTAACAAGCACCATAGAAGAAGCAAAAGGGCTAGAGCTAAGGCACAAGCACCATAGGAATCCCATATCCAGTAACTCATGGATGGTCCTCTCAATCTCATCCTTGTATGCTCTAGGATGACGATATGGGGTAGTAATCACGGGCTTGGCCCCATCCTCCATCTCCATCCCATGCTTGAAACCTCTATCAGGAGGTACACCAAGAGGTATGTCACCAAAGACATGACCATGTCGGTCCATCACTGACTGTATGTCTACATGAAAGGCCCTACCATCCTGAGGTGTAGGTATTTTGGACTTTACAAAACAACGTGTAGCCCAAAGTATGTCATCATGACGAACGATAGTCTCCATCCTGCGGGAAGTTACCTCCTTAGGACCACCGCCTGAAGCTGCCCTCAAGATAGTCTTCTTCCCTCTAGAAAGAAACTCCAACTACATGCGGTGGTGGTCAATGATGTATCGCCAAATACCCTGTAACCACTGCATGCCCAAAACTACATCATAATCCTCTAGCGGTAGCACATAAAAATCATCTGTCAAAGTATAGTCCCTCATCTGGATGCTAAGCTGAGGAATCCTCTGAGTACAGCTCAAAACGGCATCATCTGCAACCTTCACTCCAAAACCAACAAACTCCTCGGGCTGGAACCCACGCCTGTCAACTAGCTTCTAGTCAATAAAGTTGTGTGTGGCACCTGTGTCTACTAAGCTCATAACCCGCCGGCCTCTCAACGTACCTTTCAAACGAAAGGCATGAAATCTGGGATAACTAGAGAGAGTAGCCATAGTCACTTTAGCTGACGCCAAAGGCTCCGGAGTGTCTAGCTCTAACTGTGGGTGTCCTTGCTCAACCTCCACCAGACTATCCTCGGTATCAGTATCAGGTATCTCCTCATCGCCTATCTCAGATGTCACCTCTATCAAATGAACCCTGCCTTTACCAAGGCAACGATGTCCAGGCTCCCATGGCTCCTTATAGGAGAAGCATAATTTCTTCCTCCTCAGCTCATTCCTCGACTCCTGGTCCATCCTGGGTGGTCTAGAAGGTGGTCCCCCTCTGTCCTGGGAAGTGTTGACCTTTTGGGGAGGCCGAGAATCCCTGAAAGGTTTCTTATTTGCCTGATAAGAAGTAGGAGGGGTGTCCAGTCTAAATGTAACATCAATGGCCTCCTTGAGGGTGGCTAGCCTGAATGCTCGTACCAGTCCCTTCAGCCTGTCCTACAAACCCTCTATGAACAGCATCACACAACAACTCTGAGACATGTCAGGAACCATGACTGCAATACGCTGGAACTCATTCACAAAAGACTCCACGTTGCCTGTCTGCCTAATCTGTGCCAACTCTTGGTAGTAAAGCTCTGTGCCTTTACGATCAAACCTAGCAATGAGTCGCTCAATGAATTCAGCATAGGAGTGAACCAAGGCGTGATCCTGGGTGACCAATCCATGGTGCCACCAATCATAGGCAATCTCATCTAAATGCAAAACCGCAAACTGTATAGCCTCCCTCTCAGGCATAGGTCTCAATGATAAATAGATATCCAGTTTGTGCACCCAAGCTCGTACACTCGTATCACCCATGCCATCATAGGTAACCAGTGTGATCTTCCCAATGGCTCTACTGAGGTCATTGTTCTGTTGTGGTCTGTAGCCCTTGTCTCCTCTGAATCTAGTGTTATCCCTACGTTGTGCACAATATTGTGGAAAAGGAAAAACATCCCTAACCTCTGGGGGTAGGGCTCTCCACTCAACTGTAGCTGCCATGACTGAATCCTGGAATCCAACCTCCGATGGCTCCACCTGTGTCGGCTGCTCAACTTGCCCAAACTGAGGCAATAATGGTCTATCCAGAGCAAGAATATGTGGACGTTCCTACATATGGGAATGAAGGGAGCTCCCTGTTGAGACATGGGATCGATGACTGCGCTGGCTTCCTGCAACAGAAACCGCCCTGCTCCTTCCATGTCTTTCCTGTCTACCTCCACGCCTATCCAATTCCATCCATTCCAGGGTATCCTGTAATCTGTCAAGTGTCTGGACTATCCTGGGTTGCGTAACAATCAGAGTTCTCATGAACTCTCTCCTCTGTCTCTGTAGGCATGCCATCACCAGCAACACCCTGTGCCTCACCCATAGCCGGTGTCTCTGCGTCTCTGGCGGCCTCTATTTGCCACTAGTTTCTCCTGCGCTCGTAGAACCTGTGTATTTCTCCACCAGGATCCATAGAAAATATATAAAAATAGATGCCAAATGCTGAAATGAATTATCAAACCCTTTTTTGTAACCTGTTGTGATAAATTCACTTAAACCCCACAGGCTGGCAGGATTTAGGCTCTGATACCACTGAAAGACCCCAAAGGATCCTTTCACTGAACTTCTGTAAATTTTAATTAAATAATAGTTTTTCCTATACTTTCTTTGTGGTCTTAGAGAATTAGACAAAAGTTGCAAAAGGATTGTTTCCTTTTTCTTTGTATTTTCCAAATATAAGTAAAACAATAAATAACAACAACAGCAAATATGAAATAGGCTGGAAACAGTGTGCAATAATATAATATTCAATCAACCAGAATAGCTACAAATCGTACTAGGCAAGATATGCAATCAGTATGCCAGCAAAGGTGTTTACAAACAACGAATGATGACGCCAGCTGCAAAAATGAATCAACCATGCACCCAAGGGTAGAGATGGCTGACGTAAGCCAACCAGCAAACTACATGCCAGTTGAAAGGCAGTCGTACGACTGCTATAGTCACGCCAAGGCAGCAAAGAATATCCCAACGTGCCAAACAAGACCCCCAACGTGCAATGCACAAGCGCTCCCAAATGCTGAACTTAACAATCTTTGTCAACTGCTGAACCAATACCATAGAATGTTGTTGAAACCATCTATTGGGGTTTGCGTCCCAATAGCCAGGCTCTGGGGTTTGCGTCCCAGTCCTCTAGAATCGCTCCTCAGAGCAAAATTGCAAATACCAAGAATGAAGATGTAAAAGATGATCAAAGAATGAGCCAACATCTCATTTTATCTCCCTCTCAAAACCAATCGAACCCTAAAGGGAGAATATGCCTTTCCCTTTATTATAAAATGGCATCTTCTCAATTAAAAAACCTTTATGTATAGGAAAAACACCCCTTTCCTCAAATAACATAACTCAAGGTGCCAGAAGGTCTCCGGATGATGAAAATAAATTATAATAATTCAAGACCTTTCCAACGACCTATAACACATAGGCCTGCCTGACCAGATGAAGCCAAAATCCCCTTATTACTCCAATTAGCTATATAAATAGCTTTATTTTAATTTATTTAAACACAAACTTAGGAAATATTAAAAATATTTCCTTTTATTCAACTGGAAAGCCTAACCAACCAAATAATCAGTGAACTTGTCCTATCACCTGTCTGTGACTCATGTCGGGCAATGTGAGCCAACTGGCAGTCCCATCCCTAAAAACTAGGGATGCTCCTAGAAACTAGGGATTATACCCTGTCACCCTGAAACTGAAACCGTATACTAGTCTTGAGGAGCTTCAAATCTAGTCATTGCCACAACCTCCTAAATTTTAGGAAAATACCTAAAATTAATGAATTGCCCTAACTGGCTCTCAAATTGACTGTAGAACCAACTCCAGTCACTGAGTATCCAATATGAGTCTCTATCCACCACTGCTAGCCTATGAGACTCCAATAATAGGCCAACTCTCATGACTCTTCTAGTCAAACTAGAGAGGGGACATGAGGACATGATAGCAACGTACTTTGTATACAGTTGCGTTTGAAATTGAGCGACTGTTGGGGCTGCGTTTGCAGGACTTTGTTGATTGTTATTTGCTGGTGCCAAATCCCATAGGCTGTGTTTCCTTCTACAGCAGTCCTGTTTAGAATATAAGGTGTTGTTTCCTTATTTTCACGCAATAATTTAAATGTTGGTTAAGCATGTAATGGATTTGATTCATGAATAATTGAACCACAAGTATTTGATGTTGTTTAATTGAAAAAATCTGAAAAGAATCATTGAATTTCATATTTGTTGTTCATAAACTTCTATATATTCTGAAAGCAATTTAAAAGTGCAATTTAATTTGACAAAAGAGCTAGTTTGTAAATGAGAGCCAGCAGGGCTCTTCACAGTGGTATCAGAGCCTTGATCTTGCCATCTTGAAGAGTATGAGTATTTAGCAATGGCAGATACATTTGTACCGGGAGTGCACTATACCCGTAGGGGTAGAAATTCACCACCTCCTGAAGGTAATGAACAAGGCCCACAAATTGAACAAGCAGGAGACAGGAACCAGAATAATATTGGGAATGATATTGATAGGAAGGCCAAAGATGCCTTCCAGAATATTGCAGATGGTCAGCATCATGTTGTAGATGTATTGCAACAACTTTCGGACACTCTTCAGCGTATCACATTACCAGGTGATCCTACTAGAGACAAAAGTGCACGGAGTGTTTCAGTCAAGATCACACAAGTCACGTGCAAATAACAGGCGTGATTATAAAGCTGACCATTCTAGTACTTATGACAAGCCTCTTCATCCTACTTTCTTGAGGCCTGAGCGGGATATAGTTAGTGTAGAGATAGAGCCGACACCATTCGTTTAATGACATGGTGGCACACTTTGCAAAGTGGGATGCTCTTCCAAAAGCAATTAAGAGGAATTTGAATTTTGACAGGTACCTGACACAGAAGAGAGAGCATTCCAGGGGCTCTTCTCAGGAGCATGAGGCTATGACAGACTTGCTTGAGAACAGTTGCATTGAGTCTCATCATTTCCATGAGACAGGGGCTCATGATCATGAAAATGTTGATGGCATAATAGCCACCATTGATGGCAGCCGTACATCAACTGGTTGCAATGAAATTACTAACGATACAGGTTCTGATTTTTATGACAGAAGTCCTATGTTCGAGCCTGTTGATGTCGTGGATGACAGGGCAAGTGTACAGGATGTTGTGGATATCACTATGGGTTTTGACTCACATGATGAGTGTTAGTTTTCAAAATTGCATGCTAAATGCGAGTTCTTATAATTCAGATTTCTATGATAGCAGCGAGTCACGTTGGCAGCGGAATGTGATATTAGAGGTTTTATAGGTTGGTGATATTGGCATTGATAATGTGGACACTACTGATGTTATCTATGAGGATGATTCATGCTACAACGAGTCTGGTATATCATATCAGATATTGGATGATGACTTAGAGTGGTTATTGGATGATGATAGGTCCCACGATCATAGTTTACAGGGACTTATTGCACATAGTGAGGATTCTCAGAGACATGAGTCCATTCAAGTAGAGCAGATTTCACATCATGTCTCTCACAGTTCGCAGTTTTTTAGCTCAGATCAGCAAAAAGGAATAAGTTCACTTTGTGAACAATCCCTTATTTGATTTGGATGTCGTTATGACTTATGACAATCCGCTATTTGAGCTCAATGATGATCCCTTTCAGGAGTTATACGATGATGATGATGTTGGGGATCCTATTAGTACACCTGGTTATCAGGTAGACTTTATTGTAATGTCCCTATTTTTTAGGCTGTTCGGATTAGCCTATCATGTGACCCTCGTAGGCTAATGAGGATAGACAGAGGGTCTCTTTCAGTGGGCATCTACTTCAGGATTCAATATGCTTTGGGTTTGGCTTTCATTTGGCATCATTCGGACTTCATTTGCTATAGTTTTGTCACGTTTACTATCTATAGTAACCCTGATGTTGTTCGAGAAGGACCCTTTCAATTTTTGGAAAGTGCATTTGGTCACATAGGGAAATAATAGGTGTGACTCCTGTTTCAGAGGACATATTAAGAGGATAAGTATTTTGGGACTTATTATTATTTTGGTGGCCAAATTATTATTAAATCATTAAATGGCTTATTATAAAGTTATAATTTTACTTTATAATTTCACTTAAGTTGAGGGTTGAGTCATCGTGGGAAGGGGCCATTTATTTAATTAATTCATGGAAGCCTAAGCCAAGGTATTAATTTAAAGTATTGGAGTAAATGAATTATTAAAAGGAAAAGTATACCTATTTATCCCACATTGGTAAGAATTGTGTTTGAGCTCTCACAAGAAAGAATAAAAAGCGACTTGAGAGCTCATTCTCAAATATCTTTTGATCATTTGATAAAATTTGGTTGTGAAGAGGATGGCTAGGGTTTGAGGACTGATACCTCTCTTTTGGCAATTTGAATCATCACTGATTGATGGTGAATTTTGCAAATTGAATTTTGAAAATTTATTCCGAGTCTGGAGATACAATTTGGTGTTGTTGCATACCGAATTGTGAAGAGCTATTTAATTACAGTTGATTCATAAATTTTCTTCATTGTGGTTCGTTTTTCATTCAAAGGCTTGAATAATAATCTAGAAGGCTGTTGTATCTTCCCAATTGGTTGCGTAATTCTTATGTGAAGGCTGCAGTTGTTATTGAAGGCTGTGTAACGTCTTAAGAAGGCTGCAAAACATTAATGCAGGCTGTGTAACATCTAAAGGAGGCTGTGAATCATTTAATGAAGGCTGCAATATTTATTAGGAGGCTGCGTATGTTGTGTTGGGGGCTGCATCAGCTTATGGGAAGCTGCGTGTGATACGTTGGAGGCTGCCATTGTCATTGGAAGGCGTAACATCTCTCCCAATTAGCAGAGCTCACTCTTTAGCGGGTGCATTTATCCCTGGCAGGCCACGTCTCATTGTCATTCAAACATTGTCAAATTACTGAATTTGAATATTTGATGAGTTTCAAAATTGGAAATAATTAGTGCTCATTGTTATTTATAATTTTTTAACTTATAAATCAAAACAAAAAAACTTCAACAATTCAAAAGAAACATTACTTTCAGCTAAGAGCCAACAAGACTCTTTACAGTGGTATCAGAGTAGTTTCCTACCATCCTGTGGGGTATGAAATTCATTTTTATTCTGATGTTATATTAAGAGTGACCAGCACTCTCGCTTTTCTAACTATGGACAAATACAGGAGGCCTAGTTTTGAGAGTCGGCGTAGCAATGTGGGAAAAAGACAGGAAAAAAATGCCTTGATGGAAAGTATGGAGAAACTTAAGCTTCATCAACAAAGGTTGGCAAAGAGCTTGTCGGATCCAGAGACAGTTGAGAGGGCAGCAAGGTATATGGTTTCTGCCTTTAGAAGGCTGACATTGAGACTGCAGGGAAGAAAGCTTGAGTTTTCCCCGACAAGTGCCCATGATGCAGATGTACCTATATTTAGTACGACACATGTTAGTCCTATCCGCAGTGCTGATGATGGACTTATTTCACAGGGACATGTGGATATATCAGTACCATTGGTGGACAACAGCACTGAGCTTCAACAGGTTGAGGCTCCTAGAGTAGTCGCTACAATTAGTTCAGAGGCAGTTGATGCTATAGTTGTCATTGAGAGTTCAAACTCTTCCGAGGAGGGAGTTGTTATTGGAGACTTTTATGTCAGCTATTGTAGTGTTGCTCCAGTGCACGAGGCAGCTGCTTCCTCATATGGAATCGATGCATGTATGGAGTCAACTAGCTGTGATGTTGATGATCTAGGCAATAAAACGGAGTCAGTAAATGGTGGTTCATGCTCCAACATTATTGGTGTACAGCCTAACATTGAGTCTTGTGTGCAGAGTCAGGTGTAAGCAGTTGAGGCTTTAACAGGAGATGTGGATGCAGATAGTATGGACACATCTAATGATACTTTCGATGATGCTATGAGCCGCACTGGGTATGACACCTCTTGTGAGATATTGGGTGATGACTCCGAGGAGGTTTTGGTTGAGTCCCAGGATCAGGATTCATTGGGGCTCTCTAATATTAGCGATACTATGCGGGCTTCCATTTCTTCGGATGAGGAGTTGGTTCAGGTACATAGTAGTTGTATCTCGGATGCAAATTATGCGGGGACAATAGCTCATGTATGAACAATCTTGTGGTGAGTAGTTCTGATCCAGCTTCCTATCACAGTGCAATTAGTGGGACAGAGACCTTGCATAGGAGGCAAGGCTTACATAGGCATCATGTGTCTAGTCAACTGAAGGTGAATGACAAAGACATCTCTTCAGCTATTGAGCATTATGATGCTATTCGTCAAATGTTGGTTGTATCTAGTTGGGGTGCTCCTATGTCAGATGAGCACGGTGATAGTAGTTTTTCCCTAGCAGAGGTTCATGAGCTTCGAGAGGCTGTTAGGGTCTTGAAGCATAATTATTCACAGTTAGTCGCTAACAGGGATTACCTTCTGGAGTGGGGGAGTACCTGTTATGAGGCATTGTTAGGGAAAGAGGAGGTAGTTCAGCGCACCCATGAGTTAGAGGTGACTGTGGACTCACTACAGTGTACCCAGTTGGCTTTCCAGGGGTCACAGTCATGATTAGAGGAGGTGACCGTGGAGTTGGAGCATGTTCGGTCCACACCAGCCCCAAACCCTGTTCGGTTGCACATTGAGGTGGTTGGTGGTGAGTTTGCTTCTACGGTTGGGGATGAGGGACGTGATGATGTGGCAGACACATCCATCTTGGATATGGGTGCAGTAGGTACAAAGGAGGTGAGAGCATCAGTGGGGACGAGCTCTCATGCTGATTTGCTTCCTTTTGCTGGAAGTGAATCTATTTCTACATTTCTTACAGCTGATAGCATTAGGCAGTTGGCAATGCCACATTTTTCGAGGGTTCAGTTGTGGGTTGTGGGGGAGCAAGTTGACGCTTCCACATATAATTTCTACTGCACCGAGTCATTCATGGAGTATTTACTTGAGAGTGCAGATTTGTGGGAGGATTCATACAAAGTATCTGAGGGTACTCTAGTTTGCGGCTCTTGCGCTATACGACGTTTGGTGGGGAAGATTGTAGAAACTTTGTCTACAATGCTTCCAACCAGGGATTTTGTGATTGGATTTGCTGAGAGCGTTGCCCAGGATCCTACCTAGCCTACAGTTATGCAGAATCAAAGATTGGAGCCATCTCCTAATTCCCAGTTTGGTAATGATGAGCCTTTGACAAAGATTGGGGCTCTCTACCGGCATTATACAGTGGGGTATGCTCATCATTTTTCTTTTGACCCACGGGTAGAGGATTTGGTCTCACGCAGGTGTGGACTGGCTCCAGTTTCTTACCATCCATTATGGGATGGGTTAGTACCATCTTTTGCAGATGGAATTGGCAATTGCAAGTTAGGCCACTTGCAATGACTCGGGTACCTATGCTTGTTATCATATCCACAGTGCAGTTGGGTGTGAATGTCAGTTAGATAGGGACTCGAGTATTGACAAAGTTGTTGTTTAAGTTGGGTTGAATTCTAGTGAGTTGTTTCCTCCATCGGCACCTACAGTTGGTCTTCACATGATGTTGTTAATGATGTCAGTTGTTTGGGTGTTGAGTGCAGTTTCTCAATTATTGATGTTTGTACTGTTGATGCTGATGATTTCTTCACAGGAGTATGGTGAGGATCGGGACATTACTCATGACCATCCTTGGGATCCGAGTGGGCTGTGATGTTGCTTGTTTTCCTTGATTGCTTGAGGACAAGATATCTTGGGAAGGGAGGGAGGACTGCAATGTCCAAATTTTTCAGGCTCTTGGGATTAGCCTATCATGTGACCCTCGTAGGCTAATGAGGATGGATAGAGGGTCTCTTTCAGTGGGCATCTACTTCAAGATTCAGTATGCTTTGGGTTTGGCTTCCGTTTGGCGTCATTCGGACTTCATTTGCTATAGTTTTGTCACGTTTACTATTTATAGTAAGCCTGATGTTGTTCAAGAAGAACCCTTTCTATTTTTGGACACTGCATTTGGTCACATGGGGAAATAATAGGTGTGCCTCCTATTTCAGACGACATATTAAAAGGATAAGTATTTTGGGAGTTATTATTATTTTGGAGGCCAAATTATTATTAAATCATTAAATGGCTTATTATAAAGTTATAATTTCACTTGAGTTGAGGGTTGAGTCATCATGGAAAGGGGCCATTTATTTAATTAATTCATGGAAACCTAACCCAAGGTATTAATTTAAAGTATTGGAGTAAATGAATTATTAAAAGGAAAAGTATATCTATTTATCCCACATTGTTAAGAATTGTGTTTGAGCTCTCACAAGAAAGAATAAAAAGGGACTTGAGAGCTCATTCTCAAATATCTTTTGATCATTTGATAAAATTTGGTTGTGAAAAGGATGGCTAGGGTTTCAGGACTGATTCCTCTCTTTTGGCAATTTGAATCATCACTGATTGATGGTGAATTTTGCAAACTGAATTCTGGAAATTTATGTTGATTCTGTGTAATGTCTCTGTTTTTCAAACTTTTGGGATTAGCTTGGTTTGGCGACACTCGCAAGCTAATCAGGTGATCAAAGTGGGTTAGTTGGCGTAGCCAGTGTTGTGATTCCATTCTTGAGGTTCAGATTATCAGGTTTGCTCTTCGTTCGAGTCAATTTGGTCAACTTACTATTTTTAGTAAGTGGTATTTTTGGGTATGGCCAGATTTAGCAGGGCATCTACACAAGGTGTCAGATGTTTCAAGACCGAGTTTCAAGGAATCTCCAGTTTGAGGGACTTACTATTTATAGTAAGTCTATATTTGGCAGTTGGTTATTTCTGGCAAGGCAGTTGAAGTTTGAAGCTCTAATGTCATAAATGAGTTTGTTGTAGTCAGTGGGCTTCAGTGGCTTTTTATTTTAAAGTTATCGTTATTAAATTAAATTATTTTAATTTAATAACTTTATTATTTTATAACTTTAATGTTATAAAATGAAGTTGTGATTAAAAAGCCTTTAAGTGTAAAAAGTGAAATTGAAGCTTTTTCCAAAAAAGCTATATATTCAATTCGAAAAACCACTGTCATTATTCATTGTTGATTTGATAAAATTTATGAAGCTTCTTGGCTGTGAGAAATGGCTATGGTTTGAGGACTGATTCCTCTCTGTGGCAATTTGAATCATCACTGATTGATGATGAATTTTGCAAACTGAATTCTGAAATCTCCTTCTAAATCTATGGACATCATTCTTGGTGCTGAAGTATACCAAGTGTGTGAAGATTTAAGGAATTACATTTGGCTGTAAGTTATCATATATTCTGGAGATTGAAATTTCTTTTACTTAATCTTTAGAGGCTGTCGTACAATACTGAAGGAGGGTCGTACGGATTAGTGTTCGGGTTGTAACTTATCTAAGGGCTGCGGATTTATCTCTGAGGGCTGTGTCATGGTTAATAGTAGCTAATGTTCTCTATGTGCTGCGTCTTCAACTGCTGGTCTTTTTTGTTGGCTGTGAATACATTTGGAAGGCTGCGTGAGGAGTCAAGGAAGATTGCATTTGGCATTACCTCCACCCTTGCTACGTGAGGGTCTATTTTCAAAGTCAAACAAGGATGACGTCAACATTTCCAGGCTGAAGATTCATTGGTATGCTGCAATTTACATCTACAGTCGGCCACGCTTCTATAAAGTTCATATTTTCTGCATTGTATTCTTGTTTTTGGTTAATGTCAAATGTATACGTAGGGTATGTAGTTATGAAGAACAATTCAGTGGATATCCAGAAGTTAATTAAATTGTTATTATCTGCTCATGAAAAGGAAATACTATGGAACTTTATCTATGATTATTAAATTGGAAATTGCATATAAATTATAAATCTTTGGATCTCTGTATAATTGCAATTAAATTGAAGTTAGAAGTCAGATTATTTTTTAAAGCCAGGCAGGCTCTTTACAGTGGTATCAGAGCATTTTTCCTGCCATCCTGTGGGGTTTGGATTTATTTATATTCTGAAGTTTTAAAAGTGATCAGCACTTCCACTTTCCCTAGCTATGGATAAATATAGGAGGCCCAGTTCTGGAAGTCGCCGAAGCAGTGTGGGAAAAAGACAGGAATTAAATGCTTTAGTAGAAAGTATGGAGAGGCTTAGATTGCATCAACAGAGATTGGCAGAGAGTCTGTCGGATCCAGTGACAGTAGACAGGGCAGCGAGGTATATGGTCTCTGCCTTTAGAAGGCCGACATCGAGTTTGCAGGGGAGAAGGCTGGAGTTTTCTCCGACAGGAATCCATGATGCTGATGTTCCTATATCTAGTACAGCACATGCTATTCCTATCCGTAGTGCTGATGATGGATTTATTTCACAGGAACCAGTGAATGTTTCAGTACCATTGGTCGATAGCAGCGCTGAGCATCAACAGGTTGAGGCTCCCAGAGCAGTCACTACAAATTGTACAGAGGCAGCTAATGCTGTAGTTATCACTGAGTGTTCAAATTCTTCCGTGGAGGGAGTAGTTATTGGAGATTTTTATGTCAGCTGTAGTAGTGTTGCTTCAGTTCAGGAGGTAGTTGCTTCCTCAGATGGGACTGATGCATGTATGGAGTCTCCCAGTGGTGATGTTGGTGATTTGGGTACCACAGCAGAGTCAGTTGATGACAGTTCGTGCTCCAGCATTATTGATGCATAGCCTGACGTTGAGTCATGTGTGCAAAGTCAGGGGTTAGCAGTTGAGATTTCAACAGGAGATGTGGGAGCTGATAGTATAGACGTATCTCATGACACTTTTGAGGATGCTGTGAGCTGCATTGGAGATGACACCCCCTGTGAGATGTTGGGTGATGACTGCGAGGAGCATATGAGCTCTGACAGCTCGGAGGTTTATGATAGTAGTTGCAGTGTGGGACCAGTACAGGAGTGATTTTTTCCTGTGTTGAGGATGTGAGCATGGAGCTTTCTAGTGATGACACTCAGGATGGGAGTGTTGCAGTTGATTTGGGCGACGTAGTTTCATGCCACAGTATAGTTGATTCACATGACGACATTGAGTCGTGTATGCAGCTAGAGTTAGTGGAGGAGTTGCGGATAGATGATATCAACACTAGCATCACAGACATTGCCGATGTTGAGAGCGAGGATAATGAGTGCTATAGTGTTTTTGGTTTCCTATATCTGACTTTGGGTGTGGACTCAACATTGTCATATGGTGGTGGTGGGTTCTAGGAGTCTTCGTTACAAAGACTCACAAATGAGGAGGGGGAAGCATATGAGTGGCAAGAGTTTGTTACAGCCAGGGCTTCCACTTCTAGAGAGGGGGTTACTTCGTCAGTGACTCATGAGGCTGATTCTTCCTGCAGCAAGACATGTTTGACTTATCAGACCTTGGGGGAGGACTCTGAGTTGTTAGTGACTGAGGATGGATCCCAAGATCTGGATTGTCAGGCGGCTGCAAAGGACGAGGTAGCTAGAGATGGTGTTGAGTTGCATTCAGTAGCAACTTCCTCAAGGTTAGATGAGGATGAGTCTGATGCCAGTACTCAGTTTGTAGATGTCTACTCGGATGTGAGTACACAGAGATATGGTGATCTTGAGGGGAGCTTGTTGGATACAACTTCCTCTCATAGTGTGGACAGTATAATTGAGGTTGTTCATAGGAGGCCCGTTGTGCAAAGTTATCATGTGACTAGCCAATTGCAAGTTGATGAGAGAGATATTACTTCTATTCTCGAGCATTTCGATGCCACTCATCAGTTGTTGGCTGTTAATGGTTGGGGTGCTCCTATGACAAATGAGCACATTGGTGGTTACCTTTCCTTGACAGAGATTCATTCCTTGCGAGAGGCTGTCAGGATTTTGAGACAGAACTATTTACAGTTGGTTGCCGACCGAGATCACCTGGTTGAGTGGGGAAGTACAGCATATGAGGCTCTGATGGACAGAGAGGAGGTGAGTGAGCTTACTCTGGAGCTCACAGCGTCTACTAAGACTTTAGAGTACACTTAGCAAGCTCTTCAAGAGTCGCAGATCCAATTAGAGGAGGTGACCATGGAGTTGGAGCATTTATGGTCCACACCAGCCCCAAACCCAGTTCGATTGCACATTGAGGTGGTTGGTGGTGAGTTTGCTTCTACGGTTGGTGATGAGGAACATGATGATGTGGCAGACACATCTGTTCAGGATATGGGAGCACTTGGTACGGATGAGGTAGGAGTACCAGTGGAATCAAGCTCTCAGGTTGATTTGCTTCCTTTTGCTGGAAGTGATCTATTTCATCATCTCACATAGCTGATAGCATGGGACAGTTGGTTGTGCCACATTTTCAGAGGGATCAATTGTGGGTTGCAAGGGAGCAAGTTGACGCTACCACGTATAATTTTTATTGCACCGAGTCATTTATGGAGTATTTACTTGAGAGTGCAGATGTACTTGAGGATTCTTATAGAGTGTCTGAGGGTACTCTCATCCGGGGTTCTTGTGCTATTCGGGGGTTGGTAGGGAAGATTGTGGAGATTCTATCTACTATGCTTCCCCATAGGGATTTCGAGGTTGGGTTTGCTAACAGGCTTGCTCAGGATCCTACCCAGCCTGCAGTTAGGCGGAGTCAGAGATTGGAGCCATCTCATGATTCCCAATTTAGTAATAATGATCTATTGACAGAGATTGGGGCTTCCTATTGGCATTATACGGTGGGCTATGCTCCTCATTTTTCTTTCGACCCACGGGTAGAAGGTTTGATCTCACACAAGGGTAGATCGGCTCCAGTTTCTTACCATCCATTATGGGACGGATTGGCACCATCTTTTGCAGATGGATTTGGCATTTGCAAGTTAGACCACTTGCAGTATCCACACACCCACAACAGTTTACCAGGGGTTAGAGTTGGTAACAGTGATTCAGGCACATTTAGTCATTGTCGTCTTCCCAGTGCAGTTGGGTGTGATTGTCAGATAGACAAGGACTCGGGTTTTGACAAAGTTGGTGTTTTAGCAGGGTTGAGTTCCGCTGGGTTGTTTTTTAATCAGCATCTACAGTTGGTCTTCGGATGATGTTTCCAGTGATGTCAGTTATTTGGGTGTTGAGTGCAATTTCTAAATTGCTAGTGTCTGTACTGTTGATGTTGTTGGCTTCTTTACAAGAATATAAGGTTGATCAGGACATTACTCATGACCATCCTTGGGATCCGGGTGGTTTGTGATGTTGCTTGTTTTTCCTGATTGCTTGAAGACAAGCAATCTTAGGAAGGGAGGACTATAATGTCCTCGTTTTTCAGACTTATGGGATTAACTTGGTTTGGCGACCCTCGCAGGCTAATCAGGTGATTAGAGGGGGTCAGTTGGCAGAGCCAGTGTTGGGATTCCATTCTGGAGGTTCAGATTATCAGATTTACTCTTCGTTCGGGTCAATTTGGTCAACTTACTATTTTTAGTAAGTGGTATTTTTGGGTATGGCCAGATTTAGCAGGGCATCTGCACAGGGTGTCAGATGTTTCAAGACCGAGTTTCAGGGAATCTCCAGTTTGAGGGACTTACTATTTATAGTAAATCTATTTTTGGCAATTGGCTATTTTTGGCAGTTGGTTATTTCTGGCAAGGCAGTTGGTTATTTCTGGCAAGGCAGTTGAAGTTTGAGGCTCTGATGTCAGAAATGAGTTTGTTGCAGTCAGTGGACTTCAATGGCTTTTTATTTTTAAAGTTATCATTATTAAATTAAATTATTTTAATTTAATAATTTTATTATTTTATAACTTTAATGTTATAAAATGAAGTTGTGATTAAAAAGTCTTTTAAGTGTAAAAAGTGAAATTGAAGCTTTTTCCAAAAAAGCTATATATTCAATTCGAAAAAGCACTTTCATTATTCATTGTTGATTTGATAAAATTTATGAAGCTTCTTGGCTCTGAGAAATGGCTAGGGTTTGAGGACTAATTCCTCTCTGTGGCAATTTGAATCATCACTGATTGATGATGAATTTTGCAAACTGAATTCTGAAATCTCATTCTAAATCTATGGACATCATTCTTGGTGTTGAAGTATACCAAGTGTGTGAAGATTTAAGGAATTACTTTTGGCTGTAAGTTATCATGTATTCTGGAGATTGAAATTTCTTTTACTTAATCTTTAGAGGTTGTCATACAACACTGAAGGAGGGCCGTACGGATTAGTGTTGGGGTTGTAACTTGTCTAAGGGCTGCGGATTTATGTCTGAGGGCTGCGTCATGGTTAATAGCAGCTAATGTTCTCTATGTGTTGCGTCTTCAACTGCTGGTGTTTCTTGTTGGTTGTGAATACATTTGGAAGGTTGTCTGAGGAATCAAGGAAGATTGCATTTGGCATTACCTCCACCCTTGCTATGTGAGTGTCTATTTTCAAAGTCAAACAAGGCTGACGTCAACATTTCCAGGCTGAAGATTCATTGGTATGCTGCAATTTACATCTACAGCCAGCCACATTTTTATCAAGTTCATATTTTTTGCATTGTATTCTTGTTTTTGGTTAATGTCAAATGTATACGTAGGGTATGTAGTTATGAAGAACAATTCAGTGGATATCTAGAAGTTAATTAAATTGTTATTATCTGCTCATGAAGTGGAAATAATATGGAACTTTATCTATGATTATTAAATTGGAAATTGCATATAAATTATAAATCTCTGGATCTCTGTATAAATGCAATTAAATTGGGGTTAGAAGTCAGATTATTTTTAAGAGCCAGGCAAGCTCTTTACATTCTAGAGATACAATTTGGTGTTGTTGTATACCGAATTGTGAAGAGCTATTTAATTACAGTTGATTTAGAGATTTTCTTCATTGCAGATCGCTTTTCATTCAGAGGTTTGAATAATAATCTGGAAGGCTGTTGTATCTTCCCAGTTGGTTGCATAATTCTTATGTGAAGGCTGCAGTTGTTATTGAAGGTTGTGTAACATCTTAAGGCTGCAAAACATTAATGCAGGCTGCGTAACATCTAAAGGAGGCTGTGAATCATTTAATGAAGGCTCCAATATTTATTAGGAGACTGCGTATGTTGTGTTGGGGTCTGCGTCAGCTTATGGGAAGCTGCATGTGATGCGGTGGAGGCTGCCATTGTCATTGGAAGGCATAACATCTCTCCCAATTAGTAGTGCTCACTCTTTAGTGGCTGCATTTATCCTTGGCTGGCCACTTCTCATTTAAAAAGGTGCTGCTTGTTTATTTTAATTCATGTAATGTCATTCAAACATTGTCAAATTACTGAATTTGAATATTTGACGAGTTTCAACATTGGAAATAATTAGTGCTCATTGTTATTTATAATTTTTTTAATTATAAATCAAAACAAAAAAACTCCAACAATTCAAAAGAAACATTACTTTTAGCTAAGAGCCAGCAAGGCTCTTTACATTTACAAGAGGGCAGTCAGGCCGAGCTGAGCAGTTTACAGGGGTGTACACAGTGAGGAGTGCTTACAGTTTTACATTTGATCCTCACGTGCAGGATATCTACCAGTTGCAGAGTTCTTCAGTGCATTCATTTGATGACTGATATGATGGTTTGGTTGGCATGAAGACTGGGGGCAAGTCCAGTCTGTTAGTTGAGTGACTCCCGTGTGAGTTACTCTCGGTTGAGTTTCTCCCACGTGGTGTTCCTGTTGCGGCATCTTTAGTTTAGGTGTTGAGTTCAATATCTCAGATGTTGTCATTGGTACTTTTGATGCTGATGATTTCTTTACAGGAGTTTGCTGATGATAGGGACATTACACATGACCATCCTTGGGATCCAGGTGGGCAGTGATGTTGCTTTGTTTTTCCTGATTGCTTGAGAACAAGCAATCTTGGGAAGGGAGGACTGTAATTTCCCCATTTTTCAGGCTCTTGGGATTAGCCTATAATGTGACCCTCTTAGGCTAATGAGGATGGACAGAGGGTCTCTTTCAGTGGGCATCTACTTCAGGATTCGGTATGCTTTGGTTTGGCTTTCGCTTGGCGTTATTTGGACTTCATTTGCTATAGTTTTGCCACATTTACTATTTATAGTAAGTCTGATGTTGTTCGAGAAGGACCCTTTCTATTTTTGGGAAGTGCATTTGGTCACGAGGGGAATTAATAAGTGTGACTCCTATTTCAGACGACATATTAAAATGATAAGTATTTTAGGAGTTATTATTATTTTGGTGGCCAAATTATTATTAAATCATTAAATGGCTTATTATAAAGTTATAATTTCACTTAAGTTGAGAGTTGAGTCATCATGGGAAGGGGTCATTTATTTAATTAATTCATGGAAGCCTAAACCAAGGTATTATTTAAAAGTATTGGAGTAAATGAATTATTAAAAAGAAAAGTATATCTATTTATCCCACATTGGTAAGGATTGTGTTTGAGCTCTCACAAGAAAGAATAAAAAGGGACTTAAGAGCTCATTCTCAAATACTGAATGTCATTTGTTGAATTTGTGAATTTGTTCTTGGAGAAAGAAATCGATTTTCTTTGGAGAGCTAGGGTTTTGGAACTTGGTCTTCATTCTTGGAGAGAGTTCTTCAACAAATACAAGTGTTTGGTCTTCAATTTCTAGAGAGAACTCTTGGTATTTACATGTGCATTGAGTCAGGTTGTTGATCATTGAATTTGTGGGCTGCAAAATTGTATTTGAAAACAATTCTGGGACTGCCGACAGTTGTTTCAAGGGTTGTACAGATTTGAGAGAATTTGCTTGAGTTTGAGGAAGCAACGTACTTTGCGTTTGAAATTGAGAGACTGCTGGGGCTTAGTTTGGAGGACTTTGTTGATTGTTATTTGCTGGTGCCAGATCTCATAGGCTGCGTTTCCTTCTACAGCAGTCCTGTTTATAATATAAGGTGTTGTTTCCTTATTTTCACGCAATAATTTAAATGCTGGTTAAGCATGTAATGGATTTGATTCATGAATAATTGGACCACAAGTATTTGTTGTTGTTGTTTAATTGAAAAAATCTGAAAAGAATCATTGAATTTCATATTTGTTGTTCATAAACTTCTATATATTCTGAAAGCAATTTAAAAGTGCAATTTAATTTGAGAAAAGAGCTAGTTTTTAAATGAGAGCCAGCTGGGCTCTTCACATTTGTCCTCTCCATACACCTCTAGCAGATCTATTTCTATGAAAATCCACCTTCAATATTCACACGTATCAAAGAGGTTATGAAAAGTAGGCAATCATAATCCATTTGTCTAACATGTACTAAGAATTAGTGCAGAGTAGAATCTCAGTAATAATTTTTTTTTGTAATTATGAGCAATTGCATGTTTATATAGTCATAGTAGTTCGTAAACAAGTTTCCTACTCAAGATCTCTTTAGCTTTTACATCAATATAGCCAGTAGATCATTTAGTTTTGTGTTTATATAGTGTTTATTTTAAGGAATTTAATATTTTATACATTCTTTGAGATTTTCTCAACGTTTATCTCATAACTAGGAGCTGGTTTATATATTAGATTCTAAAACCTAGAATGATGACACTGTGCGGTGGATTACAATGTCATATTATATATCTTAGATATGTGGCCATTCCATGCAAGCTCCAACTAGTTAGCTTGGCACTATCTCACCAAGTTGAAAAGATGGATCTTTGAAAAAAATAACCAAAATACAAGCAGCAACATGACAAATATCTGATTGTTGACAAATCCAAATTTAGAAGATTAAGATTGGTTGCACACTGAAGAAGCAAGATGACATTTTTAATGTCCCCAAATTGGGGTAAACCTGTTTGTTGCCCAAAGTAACAATAACACAACATAATTCGTTTACAAATAGTATTCTACAATTAAATCATATAATATCTATAGAACTTTTAAAGTAAATAAGCAATTAAATAGAATAGCAGCACATACGTAATCTACAACTTCATTTCCAATAAACAACCATAGTAGTGATTGGAGAGGAATGCAAGATAGGGCGACTGGAACATTTGCTGTAACTAAGCCCAAGAACATGATATAACACCCCTTGGCCTCAAGTGGTGGAAATCTCTTCTCCATCCAACATTGGGGTCGCCTACTTAGAGGTGGAACCTATATCTACTCTCCCAATCATGTCTCCTTACCAACCCAAACATGATTGCTTCTATTCTTTAGTTTCACTTCCAACACCCAACCATTGTAAGGGTTGGAGATGAACACACAATAGGGCGCTCAGAACATTCCCCGCGACTAAGCCCAAGGGCGTGGTATAACACCCATTGGCCCCAAGTGGTAGGAATCTCTTCTCCATGCAACATTGGGGTGGCCTACTGTCATTCCCACTCTTTAAGATGGACCTATTTTATTGCTATTAGCTCTTTTGGTCCCCCAAGAGCTAGTTAGCCATTCAAGTGGGCGCACTTGTGTGCCCCATGGTTTAAGTAAGACCAAAGTTTAAATTTGAATTTGTGTCGCCCATTGGGTTAGCCAACTCTTTTCTTTTTAGGAGTTAGAGTTTCATACTTAATAAAGTTTTGTGGAAGATCATTATCATCAATTCAACATTTCATCTCTTTGTGATTACAATTCCTATTTGGGAATTTGAATTGGAAGGCAGTTTCCGATGTGAGAGATCTTCCCTAATCTACTAATTTCTCCAATTAGGTGAAATCACTTCATGACCTAATTGAACTAATTGCAGCAATACCTTCCCTTTGCAGATCTGAGGTTCTATACTTGAATGACAGCAACATACTTTGAGAAATCCAATCTGAAGTCTATCATAGTGATTGCTTGGAGTACACGCAGTGAATTAAGGGAATTCTATGATTACTTGCAAAGCATACCAAACATCTACATTTAATTAACGGCAACTGTGCGAAGTATACAAAACAACTACATTCAAAGCATCTGCACCCAGCGATACTCCTTGGCAACAATATTATCGATTATCATTAACTAATATGAATATTCGACATTAGACACTGGTGACATCAACAACCATAGTTCAAAATATCATTATCGGCAACTTATCGCCAAGGGCAAAAAAAAAGATATCGGCAAATATCGGAGATAAGTTGGGAACTTCTCAAGAAAATATCGAGAAATTAAAAATAAAAAATGCATTTTTTTGCAAAATTCAATAAGGAGATGCATCTAATGAGTCAGTAAATGAGTAAGCAAACCAAACATGCTAATCTAGATATATAAATGCAAATAGGATACAAAATTGCATCCTCATGTGGAATGTTGATGGCTCATAGGCATAGTCTGATACTCTGAACTTCAAAGTAAGCTAAAAATAGCAAATTGTCTTTGTAAAACTATATGCAGATACAAGTGTCAAGTACAATATCAAAATAGTCTACATCTTCCTCTTCCCCTTCCGAGTGAGCTGGACGGATGACACCATCTCTTCTGATATATTATATAATACTCTACAATATCAAGATAGTTCAAATTATCGCAGATATATCATCGCTCTAGAAGGCTGCAAATGACCTTTCTCCTCCAAACCCTTTCTCTCCTCTCCAAATCTGCTCTTCCAAACAAAAAAATGATTTTTTCCCTTTTGTTGGGCCGTCATAGTCAAATACCTAGGAGCGAGCGATAAGTTTTTTATTTATCACGATAAATTCATGATTTATTGCAGATAAATTACACATTTCTCTGCGATATGTTGGCAACTTCTCTGCGATAAGTTGACATGTTTTATCGCCAAGCAGAACTTATCGCGATAAGTTCATTTATAGCAAATATATCTACGATAATTTGAACTATGTCAACAACAATCATAAATTGGCATCATTCAGAGCACTCGATATCAGACATCGGCAACATCAACAACAATCACAGATCGGCATCACTCAAAGAATTCGATATTAGACATCACCAACATCAACAGTGATCATAGATCGGCATCATTCATCGATCTGAGTGACATCATTGGTTACCATATATACAGTGTGGTTTGGTGACATAATTAGAAGTGACATCATTACAATGATCGGCAATCATAGAGGTCGGCATACTCATCTTGGAGTCGATTGGATTCATCACCTGCAAGAGCAACTTCTCTCCCACAATTTGGAAGCATCAATACCATTGAAAAATAAACTACTTGCACCATAGCATACTATACATATTGCATACAGGTTGCACCTTTCTACTATGCTTGCAGATTCATACCAGATCAACATTCATCATCAGCAAATGGATATCGAATGCACTACAATATCTGCAACTTTCAGATCTCTGCTTTGATGAAATTAATCATCATACAATCTACGACTACTAAAGTTGTATTTTGATCAATATCTGCGACTTCCAACACGGATACCAATCGCAGGCCAAGTCGCCAAGTTGTCAAGCATTTTCTGATTGTAATCACATTCTAATAATCAATTGATCTCTGATTCATAGCTAGGAATTTGTGTCAACTCCCTCTGTTTTTGTCAATTATCATTGCTTGGGACATTTCACCTGCGTAGAGGGGAACCTGTATCTGCTCTCCCAATTCTGTCTCCTTACTAACCCATACATGATTTGCTTGTAGGAGAATAAATTAATCAAATCAAAAATTTAAGAATCTAGATAGTTAAGTAATTCTCCTCGCTAACTATATCAAAATACATATGATAATTGGCATTAGTCTATTAGACATTAACATCACGTTGCATACCGCAATACTTGTTAGTTCACAAGTATGCTGTTTTCTGAATGTGGCATTCTTATATCAGATCAGATCCTCCTTGATTTCCATACATAAACTTACTAATTCAGGCTGATATTATTCAATCAGGTTCTGCTCTTATTTATCTTATATTCTGATTATCTGAACACTGCTCATTTCATTGATGTTTTATGATTAATTCCTTTTTCGGCTGTTAATTCCCAAATCAGACTTGCTTTCTTCCCTGCCTTCCCACAATCGGGTTCCCTCTATTTATAATCCCTATGGAAGGATGAAGAGTCACCAATTCATAACCATTCATTACAAAGGGACACCACTTATCTAAGAGACCCATCCCTTCTTATTGCTAATCGCTACATCATAATACTGTTTAAATAATCATCTTCAGTCGGCCACTTAAACTTAAGTTAGTTATTTTCTCTTGGCCTAGTTGGCCTCTCAAAACAAACTGTTAATAATTATTATTATTTACTGGGATTAGTCAAACCTCTTCAATAATAAATATTATTATTATTTAATTTTATAACTAGGAGACCCTATTTACTAATACCTAGATTAGCTGTTATTTTTGTGATCTAGAGTGATCAGTGGGGGCATTAGTGGACCCTACATGCAATGGCCAAATCTCATGGAGCCCTAATGCCTTTACAACTTCAAAAATCCCTGCTTCATAAGGATATTGATGTGCTCTGGAAGAAGTAGAATTTCCTAAGGGAGTTTAGGAACCAAAATGCAATGCAAACAGATAACCAATCAAAATGCTACTCAAATGGTTAAAGTAAACAATTCAAAGGAACTTAATTGATCAACTTAACTAATCAAAATGAAATTTGAATGAAACAACTTAAAAAAGATTACACTCTTGGTAACTCAAATGTCAAAGATCAAGGACATAAACTAATGACAATGTCTGGAAATTCTATGTCAGAAGAAATGAGTAATTAGTTTATGAACTGTATGAAAATACAATTCAATTTGGAAGTAATAGTGTAAGGATAGAACACTTTAACTAAAGAATGTGGGAATAATTAACAACAGAATATTCGTCTGTTTCTGTTGATGTTTTGTAGCTTCAGTCGAATAAACACTATGAGTCAATACTAGTGAAGATATGTTTATATATATTTAGTATATATGAGATGTATATATATACTTAAATATATATATATATATATATATAATGTAAATATTAAAGAAATTAATATAACACTCAAGAGATATTTTATACATATATATATGTATGTATATATATGTATATATATATAATAATAATTGTCATATTAATTACATATTAATGAATAGACATGTATCATGAAGGGACATGTCTCTTCTTGGCTCATTCTCAATATAAATGCAAGAGATTGTTGCATTTGGAAAACACATACAATGAGATAGTGCTATTACATTTGCAATGATCTTAAAACCTTAACATGGTATCAGAGCCAAGTTGCAAATGTAAGAGAGTAGTTTATTGATGGTGAATGTGTGACTGTCTCAGAAAATACAGTATCGGTACGAAGACCATATCTCACAAATGCACCGTTGGATTTTGCTAAATTTTGGATATGTTGGTGATAAACTAATTTACAAGAATCTCACCGGAGCGATTGAAGAGAAAATTCCATGTTCAAAAGTTATGACCGACTTTGTACAGGTCTATAAAATAAAACAAAAAAAAAATCTGAAAAAGAGCGAGGTTCCTTCTTTAAAAGCCTAACCACTTGAAGGGAGATCTAATAAGATTGAAGGTTGTGATAGTGTATAGAACCTTTGGATATTAGATATAGTTCATGTGAAGAGTTATAGTAATGTTTGAGAACAATGACATCATTCTGTGAATTTGCATGATATTTTCTATATATGGGCTCACCTTACAGAATAAAATACTTGAAATTTATAAAAGATAAGTATTTCATGTTTTATTAATGCACATAATTTTTGAGTTTTTTATTTCATGCTATACTATTGGTTATTAAAATCTTGCATGCTTCCATCATTGGTATTTCTGGTCGAGATAGTTTACTAATCTATTTGTAATCTCTCTCTGGCATACCTTCAGGACAGAAGCACAAGATAATTGCATTCAAGGGAGAAAGAACTTGATGCTTGCAAACGAATTGATGATTAAGACTAAAGGGAGACTGGAATTTCAAAAGAGGTCAAGAAGTTGATAAACTTGAGCTTTAGAGGGAGCAGATGGTTCGGTCAACTTGTGACAATCTTGATCATATTGATTGAGAGGGAGTTCACTATTGAAGGTGAAACACTTATGAGGTAAACTTGATAAAATTGATTATTATACTAATGAATCATGAATATTTTTGAACGGGCATGCCCCCTGTGTAAATCATGAGGAAGTGACGACTTCCAAATGATTATCACTTGTATTTTCAAAAGTTATTGGAAGGTGACGATCTTACAATAACTTAAATCATGATATACATTATTTATAATGTTGAAACAAATCATGATGAATTAATGCAACAACTAAGTGTTAGATGTCATTAAGTTGACGGCTATGAGTTGTTTGCATAAATATATCTTGCAAAGCAACAACTAAGTGTTAAATGTCATTAAATTGACGGTCTATAAGTTGCTTGTATAGATACATCTTGTAAAGCAACAACTAAGTGTTAGATGTCATTAAATTGACGGTCTATAAGTTGTTTGCATAGATATATCTTGTAAATCAACAACTAAGTGTTAGATGTCATTGACGGTCTATGAGTTGTTTGTATAGATATATGATAGGTATTTGGTGAATATCATGTGTTGATATTCTGCAAGCCAGTAACTTATTGAGTACTTGGTGAATATCATATGTTGATGTTCTGATAGGCCAATACTCAGAGTATTTGGTGAATGTCATGTGTTGACATTCTGATAGGCCAATACTCAAAAGTTTGTGGATAGAATCACCGATGGAGGCAATCCACATGAGAGCTTGTGGATAAAATCGCCGATTGAGGCAATCCACCCAAGAACTTCTGGATAGAATCATCGATACAAGAAATCCACACTAAAGCTCGTGAGTTTGTGGATAGAATTGCCGATGGAGGCAATCCACACGAGAGCTTGTGGATAGAATCGTCGATGGAGGCAATCCACATATTGAGACTATGTTTCTATTGATTACATCTTGAGGATGATGCCTTTATTTCTTACATCATATGATTGATGTTGTCAAGTGTCTTAAGTGTTGACATTAGATTGATTTATCCTCCCTCGCTAAAAGGGAGTGTTGATGTTTTGTAGCTTCAGTCGAATAAACACTATGAGTCAATACTAGTGAAGATATGTATATATATATTTAGTATATATTAAAGAAATTAATATAACACTCAAGAGATATTTTATACATATATATATGTATGTATATATATGAATATATATATAATAATAATTGTCATTATATTAATTACATATTAATGAATAGACATGTCTCATGAAGGGACATGTCTCTTCTTGGCTCCTTCTCAATATAAATGCAAGAGATTGCTACATTTGGAAAACACATACAATGAGATAGTGCTATTACATTTGCAATGATCTTAAAACCTTAACAATTTCAAAGCACTTAATAATCAATCCAACTCAGCAAATTAAGTATTTAAACAATCCATTCCAAAGGACAAATAAACCAAATTAAATAATAGATAAAAATTAAACAGGAATAAACAAATAAAGAGAAACTCAAGGTTTGGTTTGGCATTGTGTTGGGACTTCAAATTTTTGCAAGATTCAAAGTACCGTTCATAAAGAAAAAAGTGATTATACCATGCACAATATGTACATTTTGAGACCAAATTCGGAGGATCTGTTGGTTCCCCAAACCGCAGATTGGAAATCCAAAAGTTTTGCCAATTCTCCCATAGGATTGCTTCAATCAGTCTTGGCCAACGAACGGGAATAATCCAATTCCCCTACACTTTAGGCTTCGCTACACCTACACGGGTGAGCCTTTACTTCAAACCTAATCACTTGGTTCGAAGCTCTTCTATAGCGAATTTAAGCTTGTGAGTTCCTCAATCGGCAAAATCCTTGAACTCAATCAAAATAAAGTTGAATACTGAATGTTTGAATTGATTGAATGTTTGTGTAAGGTTTATCAATAATTGATTAGATACTTGCAAGAAGGAAGTATATAGATTTATGACTTCAATTAATAACTCCAACAATTATATTCCAATGATTTTAAATGACCAATGCCTTTGTTTATCCGAGCAATAGAGTCAACTATAACAAGGATTATTACATACAACTTTATGAGACAATATTTATAAAAATATTATCAATTACTCCTAAGCTCTGCAAAAGACAAATCTTATATGCAATTCTCCATTAGTCCAAAAGGAATTTAACTTCTTCAGCTCGAAGTCCGATTAGACAGAGATAAGGAAACACGTATATATTTCACACTATCCTGATTGTCGAACAAAGAATGCAGGAAAATATCCAATGCAAAAATAAAACTCTGTCAGAATAATTCAATAATCTATTTATTGATCACAAAGGATGAATCTACATTTTAATTGCAATCTCTTTGCCTTGAAAAAAGGACCTTTTATTTATTATTAAAATATAATATTGAAATTTATATGAAAGTCATGCTTTAATATTTACATCTTCCCTTACAAATATTCTTCTTCTTCTTGCTTATTCCAATATGTCCCTCTCTACATTTTACATTATGTATATATATGTGTTTGAGTGGCTTTCACACCTCTTTAGGGTGAAAAGACACAACCCTTGTTACAAATTATTTTGAAAAACAATAAACTAACTAAAACATAACTACCTAACTTTCGGAATTGGGTCTGGTCGAAAAACCAAAACACCTCGTGAAAAGCTAAGATTTTTACTGGAGATAGGAAATTTGATTTCCCGAACTGGGTCATTTTTAGATTTTTTAAATGCGGCCATCTTCAGGCTTTGTCGACATCATCTTTGCAACAAGTTGAAATTCCAGCATTTTTTGAAGGCTTTGATTAGTTAGTTCTATTTATTTGTGTCATAAAGCTTCCTTCCTTTGATTTTTTTAGTATGCAGAAACTTGCTTATTGATAATGGATTTGGACTCTCAAAATTTAGGGTACCACCAGTGGCTCTTTCTGGGGACATATGCTCTCTGTGTGCATAGCGAGATTCCAGCTATCTCTGGAGAAGCAGACCAAGTATTCATACTTAATCTGATGCAAAGTAAAATTGGGTTGCCCCAAGCCCCCCAAAAGTGAACATTGATTCTTTCCTCTATCAAACACCTGATTTTGATCACATAACACCTTTAATCTTGTTGCATTGCACACGTCATCCCTATGGACAATTCTCATTGCTTCATCAATGCGATCTTTGACATCCAATATATGTTCAACCCTTGAGAAGTCATCAGATCCACTATAATCCTTGCTGAATAGAAGATTTTGTTTAGTCATACAAACCTCTAGATTAGTCTTCTTTGTTTGGATACCTTCTTGTTCACAATCTGCCCCATCTCTACATTCTGGATATTTCTCCTCACAGAAAGGTTTTGATAATAGCTTATCTTCAAGAAGTACAAATTCTGTCTCACCAAGAGTTTGATCAGCTGGGTCATTTCGAAAATTTTCAGAACTATGCTTCAACACATTCTTTTCATCATGTCTGGTTGATTCCATCTCATATTCACATTTTTGATGTACTCCTGGATCATAGGATGAACTGAAAAATGTCGCACCTTCTGAATGCACATCATGAGTTTCATCAACTTCAAAATTAGGACTGCTATCTTCATTATGATGCTAATGGATTCCATTGCATAAAGGATCCTCTTCAAACAACGAATTCGAGAACATAGAGAACTCAAACATATCTTCATCTGCTTCCTCTTCAAACAACGGATTCAAGAACATAGAGAATTTAGGCATGGTTTCCTCAGAGCTTTCATTTGGATCATCAAGTGTTTCATCAACAAGACTAATATCTTCATTGACATTATTTCCTAAAACTTCCTCATGTTCATGTAGTTCTATTTCATCTCCACAATTTGATCCTTGGGAATTATCATCTCCTTCATCTAGTATCTCTTGAATATGTGTTAATCCGTCAACCTCCTTACCATGGTGGATTGAGAAAAAATTTGGACCATTCTTCTCAACGTATCTTTGGTATTCTATGTCTAATAAGGCTGAAATCCCTTCCACACTGAGAAGATCATCTTCTTCATTTTCACATTCACTGATGTTTGATACCATACAAGTATCATCATGGAAAAAATCTTTCCTCGGACTATCCAAAAAAGTCTTCTCCATTCAAATCTGAAACCTCACTTGACTCATATGTTATTTCAGTTCTGCACTCATTCTCCTCTACAACCAATTCATTATTCATAAGTTTGAGAAAAGTAAGAAACTGATGATCATATAAGAGACCTAGTTCTCGCATTTTGTCAAAAATATCAGAGGATGGAGGTCTGCATTCTGAAGGTATTTCTTGACAGACATTAAACATCCTCATGAAGAATTGTATTGTAGATTCCTCTTCTTGTTTCTCTAAGTTCAAAAATGCGTCCAAAGGGGATATGTAACTTGGATCTTCTTCATCATCATTGAGATTGCCATCAAGCACAAGGCTTTGTTCCATCTTATCATAATCCTCCTCTTCTCTGTCTTCACCATCTTCTTCTAATATCTTAAAAAGAAGCTTCAAATCAGGGTCATCTAGCGAGATTCCCAAGTTTTTAACCTTTCTCATTAATTCTTTTCATGAAGGCATAATTGCTACAGGTATCCTCTGATATATATTCACCATCCTCAAGAATAAGTGTGCAAAAGACTTCCCTTCAAATCTCTCCAAACTAAAAAATGCATCAAGTAGAGACATACTATGATCATCTTCCATGCTGCAGCTTTGGTCTTCCTATTGTTCATAATACAAGTCATCCTCCTCAATTACATCATGAAATTCATATAAGAACCATTGTTCAAATTCCTTCCAAGATGAGATACTTTGTGTAGGTAGTGATTCATAAGCTTGCCTCGCATTGTCTTTTAGTGTCCTGACAAATAGCTTCATTACCTGATCCTCTGCACAAATTTCATAATCCTCTATAAATGTATAAAACTCATCCAAATGCCGAAGTGTTGATTCATCCTATTCTCCATGGAACTTTGATACAAGTTTTGAAAATTGTGAGGATAACTTTCTAGGTTCATAATCAAATTCAAATGATCGATACATTTGAAAAAGCTATCTACCATTTCCTTTTGAGTCTTCTCCCTCAGTAGAGTTACCAAGTGAAATCTTATTGAATAGAGTCGCCACCTTCTTCATAAGAAGGAAAAAATCATACAACTTATTCCAAGTTTTGTCTCCAATAGAGTCTAACTCTGTGATCACCAGAAATTCAGAATAATGTTGTCACAACAAGTCCCCAGCAAAGTCGCCAATCTGTTGGTTCCCAAAACTGCAGATTGGAAATCCAAGAGTTTTGCCAATTCTCCTATAGGATTGCTTCAATCAGTCTTGGCCAATGAACGGGAATAATCCAATTCCCCTACACTTTAGGCTTTGCTACACCTAGGCGGGTGAACCTTTACTTCAAACCTGATCACCTGATTTGAAGCTCTTCTATAGCAAATTTAAGCTTGTGAGTTCCTCGGTCAGCAAAATCCTTGAACTCGATCAAAATAAAGTTGAATGTTGAATGTTTGAATTGATTGAATGTTTGTGTAAGGTTTATCAATAATTGATTAGATACTTGCAAGAAGGAAGTATATAGATTTATGACTTCAACTAATAACTCCAATAATTATATTCCAATGATTTTAAATGATCAGTTGTTTAATCGGGCGATAGTGTCAACTATAACAAGGATTATTACGTACAACTTTATGAGACAATATTTATAAAAATATCATCAATTACTCCTAAGCTCTGCAAAAGACAAATCTTATATGCAATTCTCCATTAGTCCAAAATGAATTTAACTTCTTCGGCTGGAAGTCCGATTAGACAAAGATAAGGAAACACATATATTTCACACTATCCTGATTGTCGAACAAAGAATGCAGGAAAATATCCAATGCAAAAATAAAACTCTATCAAAATAATTCAATAATCTATTTATTGATCACAAAGGATGAATCCACATTTTAATTGCAATCTCTTTGCCTTGAAAAAAGGACCTTTTATTTATTATTAAAATATAATATTGAAATTTATATTAAAGTCATGCTTTAATATTTACATCTTCCCTTACAAATATTTTTCTTCTAATTGCTTATTCCAATATGTCACTCTCTCTACATTTTACATTATGTATATATATGTGTTTGAGTGGCTTTCACACCTCTTTAGGGTGAAAAGACACAACCCTTATTACAAATTATTTTGAAAAACAATAAACTAACTAAAAAATAACTACCTAACTTTCGGATTTGGGTCTGGTCAAAAAACTAAAACACCTTGTGAAAAGCTAAGATTTGTACTGGAGATAGGAAATTTGATTTACCAAACTGGGTCGTTTTTAGATTTTTAAAATCTGACCATCTTCAGGCGCTTTCGACATCATCTTTGCAGCAAGTTGAAATTCCAGCATTTTCTGAAGGCTTCGATTAGTTAGTTCTATTTATTTGTGTCATAAAGCTTCCTTCCTTTGATTTTTTTAGTATGGAGAAACTTTCTTATTGATAACGGATTTGGACTCTCAAAATTTAGGGTACCACCAGGATCAACCCCTGCAAATGGCAAGGTGCACTAAAATAATTCACCCAAACACTGAGGATGCGAAATATGTTATAAGTGTTAAACATCTATAATTGGATTGAGTGTTGGTGTTGATCATAACAAATATCAAATCCGAATCCCATTGCCTCCTAAGATTGATCCTAGTGTTACCATGATGACGATTCTACAACCATTGTCAGTACCTTCTATGAAGGAAGCTTTGGAGCAACGGTATGAAGATCCATTAAAGCATGAAGGACTTTGTTAAATGAAAATGACCCTCGAGATGTGTATGCATGAAGGAACTACCAGACAACATACATGAGTGTGGAATTGCAGAAAATGGAAAACATCCATGTTGATAAGTGTGAGGTCCAAGTGATAGGGAGATACGGTTTTTTTTGGAGAAGCCAAATTACATTGAACAAGCACAGAGGAGTTTATCAGATGTTATGGTTGCAAACGTTCTGATAAGCGTGCAAGCAAAATGTCGAGGTACAGAATAAGGCGTGTATAATACAAAGAGATGTTGTCTCATGGAATAAAATGTTTGACAGTGAGTGTGCATAGAATAGATATGCATACAAGTTATTCAAATTGTTTAACAGTTTGCCTCAAACAAATACACACACATGGAATACGATGACTGAGCATGCAATTAAAATTTGGAATCAAGGGCAAAGTGCCCGAATTGATCGGCAAGAGAATCAAAAGGTCTTCCCGTTGTCAACAAGACCCTACCCATCGAGGAGAGATTTGAAAGTCCCCTCGAAACTACATGTCTCTCCAATGGACTAAAAGAAAGTTGTATGTAAACCCATCAGAAAGACTTAAAGGATCGGCCAGATTATTCAAACGCCTCCCCGACTCCCACGTTACTCCAGTGGATGAATGGGGAGATTGAGATAGTCATCGGCAAAGCATTAGTAGTCACCAAAACTTGTCAAAGAGTCTCTGAAGTATAAGGTCTTGCCGATAGAAGCCTTGGAACAAGGAATGAGCATTTTTCGAAGCATAGATGATGGGTGAATTCTGTCAAATGATTGCAACTGCCCTAGAAGTCATGCATGGAAAATATGAAATGATAGGCAATGCACTTAAAAGTATTTGACCAAATGCATCAGAGAAATGCAGCTTCATGGTTTACATTGATTGCAGATCAAATGTAATGCAAATGTATTGTTTGACAGCACCTTGGAGAGAGGTCTTCACGTAAAGTCCAATTATTGCAGAATATGCATATGCAAAATCTTCAAAAACATGACCTCCCCGTGGAATGTAATGGTGCCAATTTCAGCAGGGATTAAGAAAGTTCTAATAGAACATGTGCAAAATTCAAGGCATAAAGCAATGTAATGTCCCCATTCTGAGCAAGCATCTGAGTTATTGGATTTAGCCTATTACCGGGTCCTTGTAGGCTAATACTGGTATTAGAGGACCTTGTTGAGGGTTATGGCTCCGTTTGGTGGGACTTACTATTTATAGTAAGTCAAGGGATGGTTCCGATGAGCTCAAATGAGTTAGAGGAGTTGAATGATGCTCTCCGTTTATATTTTTGGCTTCTAGTTTGGGCTCCAAGAATCTTGGAGGGAGCGTCTATTTTTAGTAAGTCGCCTCATCAAGTTCATTCATCATCTTTCTTCATCAGGATCACACCTGTGCTGTCAGATTTCGATTCTGATGCTTCTTCAGTCATTTTCGCAAGATGGGTGAATTATGATTATTATTTAATTAAATTGGCTAAGGTTGTTACTTTTATTGGGATTGCATATAGGACACCTTGGTGTTATAGCTCATCAAAACCAGGTTGAGAAGTTTTAAATCTTGAGAACATAAAACAGGGACCCTATGTGTCAGAATATCATTATTTAATGAAAAGGTCATTTTTGGAGCAATGGGGGAGTTTAAATTAATAAAGTGACTTTATTATGTCATCTTTAAATTATAACATAAAGTTGCTTTATGAGAAATGAAATTAAAGTAAATTAAAGGAGATGAAGACAAATGAAAATTGAATATTATAAAAGGGGATTCAAATTTAGTTTCATTCATTCTATTGTGCATTTGATATTATTGATGTCTGTGAAGAGAAATTTGAAACAAGGGTTTCCGAATTTCAGACTTGGAGAATTGTGAATTCTTCAAGGTTTTTACTGTTGGTATTTTCACATTTTCACCAAGGAATATATTCAATCTAGAGATCTAACAAAACCAAGCATAGGGTATGAATAAATAAACAAGGAAGATAATACTCAGATTGTAACTCA
The DNA here is from genome assembly GCA_027943335.1 of Chamaecyparis obtusa. Taxonomy (NCBI): domain Eukaryota; kingdom Viridiplantae; phylum Streptophyta; class Pinopsida; order Cupressales; family Cupressaceae; genus Chamaecyparis; species Chamaecyparis obtusa. The sequence continues at coordinate 621,044 of BSBK01002123.1, read as the reverse complement.
GAAATCCGTCCTTGGGGTCTTTAAAATCTGATCCTTCAATCTTCTTGATCTGACCTAAATTCGCCCAATCTAGGGCTGCTTTTATTCGCCATGTAGCAGCCCCAATTCGCTGCCTAGGGTCTGCTGCAATTCACCATGTAGCAGCCCTAAATCGCTGCCTAGGGTCTGCCATAAATTCCCCAAACTTTGTTGCAAATTCGCCCTTTAATGTCTGCTGAAATTCACCCAACTGCTGCAACAATTCGCCCATCTAGGGCTGCATAAATTCGCCCTAGATCTCTGCCATATATCTGCCTCATAATTCGCCTATAAATCGCAGACTTGGAGAGAAGCACAAAGATAGACTTGAGGTCTTCATCTTTCTGAAAAATGCCTACGTTGTTGCATCCAATGCAACTCAAAGTCGGACATAGTTCTGATTATTATTTCTTGCTTCTATCATTCTCCAAGTCGTTCTTATATATGAGCAATTAACATAAAACCCTTGCCCTCCAAGTTGGCCAACTTGGGCCCATAATAAATAATAATCTTATATTTATTATTATCTTAATTACAACTTGGGCCCTCCAAGTATTAAGTCGATCTTCAAATAAATAATAACTCATTTATTTATTATTATATATTATTATTATAATGACAACTTGGGCCCTCCCAAGTATAGATTAATTAAATCATTATAGATAAACAATAGATAATAAATATCCCTTATTTATTATCATTATTTAAATCGTTTATAATAAATATATCTCCATATATTTATTATATATATATTTCCAATTATCCAATTGGTTGATCTTTGCCGTAAAGGCCAAAATATCAACATTTACAAGCATTTGAGGTGTTGAAATAAACATTGAGATTTGCTACAGTGTGGGCTTCATTCAAAAGTTCAAGTTGAGCTTCGAGGAGAAGAATCAATACAGAGTTTGGTCTTCAGATTTTGGAGAGAACTCTTCAAATTTTGATGAGCAATGAGTGGTATTTGATCAGTAATTTAATGTGTTGTTGGATTGCAATTGTTAGAATTTAATGTGGCTGTCGTAAATTTTCTAGCAAGGGTCGTACGGATTTCTTCCAAGGTCGTACATGGTGTACGGAATTGGGCTGAGATGTGTGGGGTGGTGTTAGATGCTAAAGTTATATACCGTGTTTGCCTTGATTGTAAGAAATCCTAGTTGTTAGCTTTGTGGAAGGTTGTGACAAAGATTGGACGGCTGCGTTTTGGAATCATCATTGTAAAGTGAGGATATAAATTGATGGTTCCTATTCTTCAAGAGCTGCAGAGCAATATTCAACAGATTTACTTTGCAAATTAAGGTGCAAGTGTTTTCTTTTTAACATTAGTAATGTTTTGAAAGTAATAAGTTTCATTATTGATAATTGATGAACATACAAGGCAGATTGGATTGCTGTTATTAAATGATTATAATGAGAAATTCAGTCATTTTCTATCAATGATTTTAATTGGAAATTTGCAAAAATAGATTATAAGTTTTGGAACTTAGAAAAATTGCAATTGAAATTGAGATAAGAGCATAAATGCAATAGAGAGCCAATTGGGCTCATTACAGTGGTATCAGAGCTTTGATCTTGCCATCTTGAAGGGTATGAGAATTTAGCAATGGTAGATAGATTTGTACCGGGAGTGCACTATACCCGCAGGGCAGAAATCCATCACCTCCCGAAGGTAATGAACAGGGACCACAGATTGAACAGGCAAGAGACAAGGACCAGAATAATATTGGGAATGATATTGACAGGGAAGCCAAAGATGCCTTCAGGAATATTGCAAATGGAAAGCATCATGTTGCAAATTTATTACAACAGCTTTCAGACACTCTTCAACGTATCACATTACCAGGTGATCATACTAGAGACAGAGGTGCATTGAGTGTTTCAGTCAAATCACACAGGTCACGCACAAATAATAGGCGTGATTATAGAGCACGCCATACTGGTACTTATGACAGGCCTCTTCGTCCTACTTTCTTGAGGCCTGAGCAGGATACAGTTAGTGTAGAGATAGAGCCAACACCATTCGTTGATGACATGGTGGCACACTTTGCAGAGTGGGATGCTCTTCCAGAAGCAATTAAGAGGAATTTGAATTTTGACAGGTACCTGACACAGAAGAGAGAGCATTCCAGAGGCTCTTCTCAGGAGCTGTAAGAACCCCAAATTGGTCCTTAACTGTTGCAGATGTTTATCTCAATTTGTTGTTGAATGATGGTAAAATGGATTCACCACCATTCAAATGTAGAGGGGGAAATATGAGATCTATTCTCAAAACCCAAATTCCCCAAGGAAGAGATCTGATTTGATCAACCTAGAGGTTAATACACAATCGAATCAATTTGTGGATGAATATGGAAGAGAGAAAGTAAATCTAATATTTCCCTTGTGGATGGATATTATGTTTGGAATATAGAATAATTGAAATACAAGTACTAACCTCAAATTAGGGCAGATCTGGAAAATGTTGAATTCTGATGTCTATGTACACTTTCGGGAAAATTTGAAATCTGTCTTGGACTGGAAATGCCGAGACAGAGAAAACCCAGAAATCTTTCCTCAAGATGGCTCAGCTCGGGTTTGACCCTCATAAAAGGTCAAATACCACATTCTTTATTTGAAGTCCAATTTGAATTCTATTCGCAAATCCCGGAAGTTCGCCGAAAAGGGTATCCAAATTTGCTCTCAGATCCGAATTTCTGCACCTGTACATACAAGAAAAGAAAGATTTTTGTTGTTTGTTTGGAGGGGTTTGCCTTGGTCAAACCCCGGTTTGGAATCAACCTTAATATTGAAATTGAAATGGAGAATGCTAGCAAGTAGTAGAAAAGGATCTAACAATGAAGCTATGCAATTCAATAGATATGCAATTGTATTTGAAATGTAAACAAGTATATTGATATGAAAGCTTGGACACAACAATAAATGTAAATCAAACCTCCATGGTTGTATGCTTGAAATCCACCTTGAGAGAAGAATGAAATGGATCTTGAAGATGAACAAAGGATCTTGAAGGAAGATCACACCATCATGATGGCTAGATCTAGGGTTTGAATGATAAATCTTGAATGCTTGAACCAAATCCCTTCAATGGCTTGAATGCTTGAATCCTTGATCTTCAATGGAGAACTTGGATGGAGAAGAAGACTTGAATGCTTGAATGGATGCTTGCTTGATCACCTTGAGAGCTTGAGAGCTTGCACATGAAAACTTGAGATGAGATATGAAAACTTGATGTGAAAATGAGAGAGGAAGGCCTCCTTTTATAGTGATCTAAGTCACATTCCTCTAAATGGGCCACCTTGGAGAATTAAATCCCAATTAAGTCCTCACCTTTAGAAAATATACCTAGATTAAATGCAATTAAAAGATTTACCATCCCGGAACCCGAAATGGCCGACCCAGAGGCGGGAAAATAAATCTCTCGAAAGCCCGAGCCCGGAAATTGGAATTTTTGAGGAAGGGGTCAAAGTCGAGGTTGGACCTGACCTAGTCAAGGTCGAGCTCGACCCTAACCTAGTCAGATTTGAGCTCGACCTTGACCTAGTCAAGTTCTAACTCAACCCTGACCCTAGTCCCCGGTTGACTTAGAACCAAGTCAAGAGGTCCCGGGGATGCCCAGAAACCTAAAACTGATGCCAGAACAGGATAGAATGTCAGTGATAGACATAAAATCCTATGATTATCGTGATGAAGGCCAGGAGGATCCATTTCTAAATCCTACCTAGAAATAGAGCTATGAAAGAGGGAAATTCAGGAGAATCCTTAAGATCCTAACCCTAATTTCACGTAGAATGAAGCAGAAAAGAAGTGGAAAGCGGGGAGAAAGCCAGATCAAAGCAAAGATCAATTCAAGGCATCCAATATGACCCCAAACCACTTACTTAGAGGGCTAAACGCTCTTAACATGGAAGTGCTTCCATTTTAAAACGATACAGTTGTTTGAAAGTTTATGATTTTTTTGGATTTTCAAGGGTTTTAGAAATAAAAAAAACAAATATGCAATAATTTGAAATCTTGAAACTATTCAATTAACTGCTACAACTTCTATTTATTTTCCAAATGAAATACAAAAGGAAATCAAGACAATCCTTTATTAGAAAATGATTAACAAAGGAAACTACAAAATGCATAAAAAACCTAGGAGAAGACACCAGCTGCTGCAGGAACTTATTTATTTCAACTCTGCAATGTTGTGGTTGTAAATATGAAAGAGGATAATGGCTGCGACTTATTCCTCCATAAAGCTGCAATTAAATACTATCTTCTTCTTCCTGCTGCTGAAACTTATACTGCTGAAACACAAATAGAGTCTCTGGATGAAACTCTCTGAAATTCCAAATTCACTGGATATTTCACCAACTCAAATGGATACACACAAAAAAACTATGTTCTTCAATGGCAAATTTGAAACCCTTCTCAGAGCTTGAAATCACAATGATCAATTTGCGAAATAACAATGGATGCCTTCCTTCTTTCCCCAACAAGCATAAATAGGCTTTCCAACCCTAAATCGCAATTCTTTGAAAAGCTACGATTTCTTTCTTCAAGGCATTAAAAATATAATCATTAAATTTATTTAATGATTTAGACTTAGGAAAACATTCCAATAAATTAATACATTAATTTGACCCCTTCATGATATTAAGACCCATCACTTAAGTAAATTAATATAAAGTCAATTTACAACTTAATATTAAATCCTTTGCCATTTAATTAATATATAATCACTGAAAACTGAATAACTCCCTCAAAAATGAGAATCTGGCTTAACCATCTAGAACTGGAGTTGGCATAATAATTTCCCATGTGATCAAATAATATTTCTAAAAATAGCAAGGGTCCATCTCTATGACTATAAAAGTAGCTAAAAATAGCAAAACTCAAACAAATAGAGTCTGAAACCTCTCCATACCAAATCAAGGGTGCTGAGCTCTGCAAAAGTCGAACCATCAGATAAGCATATCTCCTCTGTGCACAAATTGACCCTCTATCCGTCTCTTCTAGCCTACGAGGGTCCAATGATAGGCTAATCAATAGCTTGAATGATGTCTCTAGCTAGAAGAGGACATCATAGTCCACCCTTCCTGAAATTGCTTGTCCTCAAGCAATCTTAACTCTGGATGTTGTAAAATTTCCTCTCTCTCCCAAGTGGCATCCTCAATCGGCATGTCCTTCCATTTCACCAAGTACTCCCCAATAGTGCGCCTCCTCAAGTTTCTCTCCCTAAACTCCAAAATAGCCTCAGGGACTAAAACCAACTTCCCCTCATCATCCAAGGGTGGAAGCACTGTAGAAGGAATAATCTGGTGTCCTAACGCCTTTTTGAGATGTGACACATGAAAAACATTATGGACTTTACTCTCTGCTAGCAAATCCAACTCATACGCCACCTCTCCAACTCTCTTCATCACCCTAAAAGGTCCATAGTATTGTGGCTTCGGTTTCTTGGCACCACTCCTTTTAAGAGTGGACTGGCGGTAAGGCTGTAACATCAAGTACACCATATCCCCTACCTCAAAAATCCGCTCAGTCCTCTTCTGATCCGCATACTGCTTTTGTTGATTATGTGCCTTAGTAATACTCTCCTTAAGAGCCTTTACAATGTCCTAGATCTCCTGTAACAAGTCTTCAACACTAGGCACTCTACTGTCGCTTAGCAAAAGATCCATGAAATTGGGTTCCTCATACCCATACAATGCCATGAAAGGTGACATCTGAATAGACATGTGATAAGTGGAATTGTGGCAATACTCACATAGGCAAATCCACTTAACCCAAGCCTTATGCTGCCCTGCTATGTAGTTCATGAGGTATCCGTCCACCCATTTGTTAACTATCTCAGTCTGTCCATCCATCTACGGGTGGTAGCTAGTACTCGGAGTGAGCTCTGTCCCGCACAATCTGAATAACTCCTACCAAAAGTGACTCATAAATCTATTGTCCCGGTCACTAACTATGCTCCGAGGTGTTGGTTCCCAAAACTGCAGATTGGAAATCCTAGAGCCTGCCAACTCTCCACTAGAATTCCAAATCAATTTTGGCCAACAAACGGGAATACTTCAAACTCCCCTACACTTTAGGCTTCGCTACACCTAGGCGGGTAAACCTTTACTTCAAACTTGATCACCTGGTTCGAAGCTCTTCTATAGCGAATTTAAGCTGGTGAGTTCCTCGGTTGGCAAAATCCTTGAACTCGATCAAAATAAAGTTGAATGCTGAATGTTTGAATTAAAATGTTGTGTAATGATTAATAAGGTTTGTAGGAAGGATTTGATAAATTTTCTGACTTCATATATAAACCCAATATTTCAATAATAATAAGACCAGTGCCTCTGCTTATTTGGGCAATAGAGTCAACTTTAATGAAGGTTTACGTACAACTTTATAATGTTCAACACATTTATACTGCTAATCAATTAAATAATCAAGATGCGACAAATCAAATATTTATGCAATCCTAAATTATTTCAGCATGAGTTTAGGATGCTATCTGACTGTATCCACTTATCTAATATTTAAATTGCACATAATATTCAAAATAATAATTATAAAGGACGGTTCATCAATAGTTTAATTCTCTGTGCCTTTAATAATAAACAAAAGATGTTTTATTTTATTCTTAAAATAAAATAAATTTATATTTATAAAATCATATTATTTCCCTTATCCCTCCATACAAAATATATAAAAATGCTTCTCTTCGAATCTGTCTCCTTCTTTCATATAAAGTATCCTTCATTTATACCTTATTCAATTAAAGGTGCGACTTTTCAGGGTATGGTTTCTTTTACATAATACGCATCCTTTCAATTAAGATAACAAAAATAATTACCACTAGTTATTATATTATATTTTATTAACACCGTATTCCTGTCGCTAGCAAGAGAGGATGATCTAACAACCAAATGAGTGGTTAATAACATTGCAGTCTCCACATAGAGTATTGACGTGGCAGTATTTTCGGGTAAAGACTGTTGTTTCTATTGACATCTCCCGTAACCGACCATCTCTCTGTGATACCGAAAGAGAATGACATCTCCTCATGAATTCCGGAATGATCCGCATCATACTTCAGCCTTTCTTACTATAAAATTGGTAACATGTTATCATGACTGATTCGCTGAAATACTAAGTCAATGATTTGGAGTAAATAGTAATATATCGTGAATCCAATGAACACTCCTTCATTCTTCCATTCATTTTGATCAATAGTGCAGAGGGCCCGCAGCAGGGTGCTCAGGTGAAAGATTGCTTGGTTCTCGGAGTCCTTTGCTAGCTTTCATCTACTCATAGTCGTTGAGTATCTATCCTTTATTACCGTTCACACCCCGTTTCTAAAACATGCTGACTGTATCATTGATTGATCCACGTGGCTTAGAGATTATCAAATGAGATTTTGTCTGTCCCGGTCTTCACAGTGTTATTTCTCTTTTGATGTATATGCAGACGGTACTAGTTTGGATGTTGATTTGTGAGTGTCGCACATCCCTGCCATACGCACAGATATCTACATGGTGGTCATCATAATCGTTGATCCTTTTATACCTTTAGTATTGATGTAGTCACTGCGGTTTATCTTCATGTTGCTCTGTTCTATATTTTTTATTGTACATTTGAGCTCACACACTCGTTCAACATTATAAATGGATGCCAAAAAATAAGGCTCCATCACGAGGTAAGCCATGCAACCTGAATACCTCACGAAAGAACAACTCTGCCACCTGCATAGTAGTGTATGTAGCTGTGATCGGAAAGAAGTGGGCAAACTTTGTGAGCCGATCAACAACATATATACAGTCTTTGCCTTGGGCTCTCGGCAGTCCAATGATGAAGTCCATGGACAAACACTCCCATTTCCTATCAGGAATCGAAAGCGACTGTAGTAAACCGACTGGTTAAGAGTGTTCTTGTTTATTATGCTGACAAGTAGGACACTCTCTAACATACTGTAACACCTCAGCTTTAAGCCCTTTCCAAGAAAAGCGCTCACAAATCTACCGGTAGGTTTTATAAAAACCTGGATGTCCTGCCATAGGTGAATCATGATATACTCTCAACACCATCCTCCTCACCTCTGACCCTGGCACCAAATAAATGCGCCCTTTGTAAATGATGAGCTCATTCGCAAGGGTGAAATCACTATCTTGAACCGATCTGTCTATAAATCCTGATGCCCATGTATCCTTTGCATACTCTGCAAGGATCAAATGTCTCCAGTCCTCTGATATATCCGTCATCAAGCTCAAGTGGGGTCTTCGTGACAAGGCATCTGCTACTACATTTTGTGTCCCCTTGAAATAGGCAATATCAAAGTCATATGCCTGTAATTTACTTACCCATTTTTGTTGCCTGTCATTAAGATCTCGCTGCCCCAGGAAATGTTTCAAACTATTGTGGTTTGTTTTTATGCTGAATTTGCTGCCCACTAAATACTATCTGAATTTGGCCAAAGCATGCATTATGGCCAACATTTCCTTATCATAAATGTTGAAGCTCCTCTCAGGTCCCTTGAGCTTCCTACTCTCATACAGAATCAGGTGCTTATCTTGCATAAGCACCACTCCAACGCCCTCACCAGATGCATCACAATGAAGCTCAAATGGCTTACTAAAATCTGGTAATGCTAGCACTAGACAAGAATTCATCAACTCCTTGAATTTATCAAAACACTCTTGTGCCTCAGGAGTCCACAAGAAAGCCCCCTTTCTCATTAAATTCGTCAAGGGTGCTACTTGCCTGGAGTATCCACTAACAAACCTCTTGTAGAACCCACACAACCCCAAAAACCCTCTCAACTGTGTCAGGTTTACTGGAGTAGGCCACTCGACAATAGCACGAATCTTTTCAGGATCCATGCATACTCCCTGTGCACTGATAATGTGACCCAGATATAACTCTAATAATCCGAAATCACATTTAGACTCCTTTGCATACAAGGATTCCCTGCTCAAAATGTTCAATACAGTGTCTAAGTGTCGCACATGCTCATCCCATGCCCTACTATACACCAGGATGTCATCAAAGAAGACTAACACAAATTTCCTCAACTGAGGCTGAAAGACCCTATTCAACATGCACTGAAAAGTGGCTGGAGCATTAGTTAGCCCAAATGGCATAACTACAAAATCAAAATGGCCACAATGACACTGAAATGTCGTCTTCTCTATATCCTGCTCTCTGACTCGGATCTGATGATACCCTGTCTCAAATCAATTTTGGAGAAGAAGCATGCTCTGTGTAACTCATCTAATAACTCATCAATCTGTGGTATGGAGTACCTGTTTTTGATAGTCTTCTTGTTCAGGACCCTGTAATCTATGCACATCCTAAGAGTACCATCCTTCTTCACCAAAACCACAAAAGAAACAAAAGGAGACTTACTTGGTCTAATGTGCCCCATAGCAAGTAGTTCCTTGATGGTTTTCTCAATCTCATCCTTCAATCTCTTTGGATGTCTGTAGGGTGTAATCATAACGGGTTTGGCACCCTCCTCCAACTCAATGATGTGCTCAATACCTCTATCAGGAGGACTACCTAGTGGAATGTCATTGAACACCTTACTATGCTTGATTCTCAGCGCTTGTATGTCTGGATGATACTCAAAATGTTGCTGCCCTTGTGCTGACATCAAAGTGCAACGGACTGCCCACTCAACCTGGTCATGTCTCAGCAAGCTCCCCATGCGTCTGCAGAACACCATCCTAAACTCACTGTCACGGATGGCCTTAAGTATATGTGTCTTTCCATCCGATTGGAACTTCATCTTGATGTCTCTCAAATCGAGAGTGAACAATCCAATGTCATGCAACCAAGTCATACCAAGTACTAGATCTGTGTCACCCATGTTACAACATTAAAATCAACTTTGAAGTCAAAGTTATTAATCCTCAAGGGTAGACCTGTAATCTTCCTATCACATTTGAGGACGTAGCCATCAACTACCCTCACTCTCAGACCCTCAAACTGCTCTGTCTGAATCCCACATCTCTCAACCAGCCTGGAATCAATAAAATTATGAGTGGCACTCGTATCGAGCAAGGTGATAACTCACTGCCTTGCCAATACTCCCCTCATCCTAAATGATCCCTCTTGTTGCACACTAGTGAGTCGGACCTTCTTAAGTCTACCCTCAATCTTTTCATCACCTGTAGCCATTTGGTTCATCTTTTCATCACCTGTGATTTCTTTTCTGTCAGTTGATTCCTCATTTTCAGATTGCTGGTCTGAATTTTCAGAATCGGAATCCTCATAATAACCCCACATAACCCTATTTGCCTTGCCCTTGGGTCTTAAAGGACAATCATGGTTCATGTCATAAGGTCCTTTACAATAGAAACACAATTTCTTCTTTCGCAAATCATTAAGTGTTTCCCTGTCAAGAGGTGCAAAAGATTTATCTCTATTTTCAAGTTTAAATTCAATCCTCTATGGTTTCTTAAAGAATGGCTTATTGTTCTGGCTGGAGGAAGCTGCCTTGGGCTGAAATTTATTTACTAGGGCTGCATGCTCCATGCTCCTCGCTTTCTTCATAGCATCATTCAATGTGGAAAGATCAAAAGCCTTTAACCAACCTCTGACTAGTTCGGCTAAGCCTTCAGTAAATAATACTATTAACCTCCTCTCTGATATGTCTGGCACCATAGCTGAGGACCGCTGAAACTCATTAATAAAATGCTCTAAGCTCCATGTCTGTTTGAGTTGTGTCAGGTCTCTAAAGTATACCTCTGGATCTTTCCTATCAAACCTTTCAACCAATCTGTCCATGAAGTCCTAGTAAGAAGTCACCTGGTTGTGCTGAAGAGTGATCAACCCATGATACCACCAGTTGTGTGCTATTCTCTCCAAATGTAAGGTGGCATATTTTATTGCCTCAATCTTTGTCATAGGCTTGAACGCTAAGAAGCTATCAAGCTTGTGGATCCAAGCTTGCGCTATCAATCTACCACTACCATCAAAAGTGGACAAGGAAAGCTTGCCTGTAGCACGCTTTAGTTCATTATTCTGCCCCCTGGGTCTCCTGTCCTGTCTGACTGCATGGTAGTGTTCTCTCCTTTGGTTCACAAACCTTTCAAAGGTCATCCTTTCTCGCACATGTGGGGCCAATAGTTCCCACTCATCATTTGCAGCCATAAGGATGTCTGCAAACATCTCATCCCCAGCTTCCTCTACTGGATCCTGCACCAGTTCCTCCCTAACAAAGGTAGGACGTGTGGGTATATCTGTTGTCCTAGAGTGTGTCCTCTGTGCCCGTGGAGAACCTATAGCACTCCTGTTATCCTCATGTTACCTATTCTGCTTGTCAGGTGGATTCATCTGCTCCATCATGGTAGTTAGTGCCTGTAATGCTTGGGCCACCTGCTGCTGCCCTGTTGCCATAGTTCTAAAAAACTCTCTGGTTTCCTGGTCTTCATCATTCCTATTTACCCTGGGTGGGCTACCGTCACGCCTGTCACCCATGATGACCGATTGTTCTAAAACCTGTTCGCCTTCAAATAAGGCTCTCCTGCGTGTATAATACCTGTGTGAACCAACCTGCTCTGGCTACATGTAATAACTAAACCCTTAGGATGGCAGTATTTAGCTCTGATACCACTGTAAGAACCCCAAATCGGTCCTTAACTGCTACAGATGTTTATCTCAATTTGTTGTTTGAAAGTTTATAATTTTTTTGGATTTTCAAGGGTTTTAGAAATAAAAAAAGAAAATATGCAATAATCTGAAATTCTAAAACTATTCAATTAACTGCTGCAACTTCTATTTATTTTCCAAATGAAATACAAAAGGAAATCAAGACAATCCTTTATTGGAAAATGATTAACAAAGGAAACTACAAAATGCATAAAAAACCTGAGAGAATACACCAGCTGCTGCAGGAACTTATTTATTTCAACTCTGCAATGTTGTGGCTGTAAATCTAAAAGAGGATAATGGCTGCGACTTATTCCTCCATAAAGCTGCAATTAAATACTATCTTCTTCTTCCTGCTATTGAAACTAATACTGTTGAAACACAAATAGAGTCTCTGGATGAAACTCTCTGAAATTCCAAATTCACTAGATATTTCACCAGCTCAAATGGATACACACAGAAGAACTACGTTCTTCAATGGCAAAGCTAAAACCCTTCTCAGAGCTTGAAATCACAATGATCAACTTATGAAATAACAATGGATACCTTCCTTCTTTCCCCAGCAAGCATAAATAAGCTTTCCAACCCTAAATCGCAATTCCTTGAAAAGCTGCGATTTCTCTCTTCAAGGCATTAAAAATATAATCATTAAATAAATTTAATGATTTAAACTTAAGAAAACATGCCAATAAATTAATACATTAATTTGGCCCCCTTCATGATATTAATACCCATCACTTAAGTGATTTAATATAAAGTCAATTTACAACTTAATATTAAATCCTTTGTCATTTAATTAATATATAATCACTGAAAATTGAATAACTCCCTAAAAATGAGAATCTGGCTTAACCGTCTGGAACTGGAGTTGGCATAATAATTTCCCATACGATCAAATAATATTTCTAAAAATAGCAAGGGTCCATCTCTATGACTCTAAAAGTTGCTAAAAATAGCAAAACTCAAACAAACAGAGTCTGAAACCTCTCCATACCAAATCAAGGGTGTTGAGCTCTGCAAAAGTCGAACCATCAGATAAGCATATCTCCTTTGTGCACAAATTGACCCTCTATCCGTCTCTTCTAGCCTACAAGGGTCCAATGATAGGTTAATCAATAGCTAGAATGATGTCTCTAGCTAGAAGGGGACATCACAAGAGCATGAGGCTATGACAGACTTGCTTGAGGACAATTGCATTGAGTCTCATTATTTCCATGAGACAGGAGCTCATGATCATGAGAATGTTGATGGCATGATAGCCACCATTGATGGCAGCCTACATCAACTGGTAGCAATAAAATTACTAACGATACAGGTTTTGATTTTTATGTTAGCAGTCTTATGTTTGAACTTATTGATGTCGATGATGATAGGGCAAGTGTAGAGGATGTTGTGGATATCACTATGGGTTTTGACTCACATGATGAGAGTGTTAATTTTCAAGATTGCATGCTAAATGCGAGTTCTTCTAATTCTGATTTCTATGACAGCAGTGAGTCACATTGGCAGCAGCATGTGATATCAAAGGTTTTACAGGTTGGTGATATTGACATTGATAATGTGGACACTACTGATGTTATCTATGAGGATGATTCATGTTGCAGCGAGTCTAGTATATCATACCAGATATTGGATGATGACTCAGAGTGATTATTGGATGATGAGGTCCCAGGATCATAGTTTACAGGGACTTATTGCACATAGTGAGGATTCTCAGAGACATGAGTCCATTCAGGTTGAGCAGATTTCACATCATGTCTATCACAGTTCGCATTTTTTAAGCTCAGATCATCAGATGGGATCAGTTCACTTTGTGAACAATCCCTTATTTGATGTGGATGTCGTTATGACTTATTACAATCCGTTGTTTGAGCTCAATGATGATCCCTTTCAAGAGTTGTACGATGATGATAATGTTGGGGATCCTATTAGTACACCTGGTTATCAAGCAGACTTTACAGGAGGCCAGTTAGGCCTAGTTGAGCATTTTACAGGGGTGTACATAGTGAGGAGTGCTTACAGTTTTACATTTGATCCTTGCGTGCAGGATATCTACCAGTTGTAAAGTTCTTCAGTGCATCCATTTGACGTCTGGTATGATGGTTTGGTTGGCATGAAGACTAGGGGCAAATCCAGACTGTTGGTTGAGTTACTCCCGTGTGAGTTACTCTCGGTTGAGTTTCTCCCACGTGGTGATCCTGTTGCAGCATCTTCAGTTTGGGTGTTGAGTGCAGTTTGTCAGATGTTAATGTTTGTACTGTTGATGTTGATGATTTCTTCACAGGAGTATAGTGATGATAGGGACATTACCCATAACCATCCTTGGGATCTAGGTGGACTTTTGTGTTTTGTTCTCTGAGATTGCTTGGGGACAAGCAATTTCAAGGAGGGAGGACTGTAATGTCCCCATTCTGAGCAAGCATGTGAGTTATAGGATTTAGCCTATTACAGTATCCTTGTAGGCTAATACTGGTGAGTAGAGGACCTCGTTGAGTGTTATGGCTCCGTTTGGTGGGACTTACTATTTATAGTAAGTCAAGGGATGGTTCCGATGAGCTCAAGTGAGTTAGAAGAGTTGAATGATGCTCTCCGTTTATATTTTTGGCTTCCGATTTGGGCTCCAAGAATCTTGGAGGGAGCGTCTATTTTTAGTAAGTCACCTCATCAAGTTCATTCATTGTCTTTCTTCATCAAGATCACGCCTGTGCTGTCAGATTTTGATTTTGATGCTTCTTTAGTCATTTTCGCAAGATGGGTGAATTATGATTATTATTCAATTAAATTGGCTAAGGTTGCTATTTTTATTGGGATTGCATATTGGACACCTTGGTGTTATAGCTCGTCGGAACAGGGTTGAGAAGTTTTAAATCTTGAGCACATAAAACAAGGACCCTATGTGTCAGAATATCATTATTTTAATGAAAGGGTCATTTTTGGAGCAATGGGGGAGTTTAGATTATGTCATCTTTAAATTATAACATAAAGTTGCTTTATGAGAAATGTAATTAAAGTAAATTAAAGGAGATGAAGACAAATGAAAATTGAATATTATAAAAGGGGATTCAGATTTCATTTCATTCATTTTATTGTGCATGTGATATTATTGATTTCTGTGAAGAGAAATTTGGAACAAGGGTTTCAGAATTTCAGACTTGGAGAATTGTGAATTCTTCAAAGTTTTTACAAGCATTTGAGGTGTTGAAATAAACATTGAGATTTGCTACACTGTGGGCTTCATTCAGAAATTCAATTTGAGCTTCGAGGAGAAGAATCAATACAGAGTTTGGTCTTCAGATTTTGGAGAGAACTCTTCAAATTTTGATGAGCAATGAGTGGTATTTGATCAGTAATTTAATGTGTTGTTGGATTGCAATTGTTAGAATTTAATGTGGCTGCCGTACATTTTCTAGCATGGGCCATACGGATTTCTTGCAGGGCCATACATGCTGTACGGAATTGGGCTGAGATGTGTGGGGTGGTGTTGGATGCTGAAGTTATATACCGTGTTTGCCTTGATTGTAAGAAATCCTAGTTGTTAACTTTGTGGAAGGTTGCGACAAAGATTGGAGGGCTGTGTTTTGGAATCATCATTGTAAAGTGAGGATATAAATTGCTGGTTCCTATTCTTCAAGAGCTGCAAATCAATATTCAACAGATTTACTTTGCAAATTAAGGTGCAAGTGTTTTCTTTTTAACATTTGTAATGTTTTGAAAGTAATAAGTTTCATTATTGATAATTGATGAACATACAAGGCAGATTGGATTGCTGTTATTAAATGATTATAATGAGAAATTCAGTCATTTTCTATCAATGATTTTAATTGGAAATATGCAAAAATAGATTATAAGTTTTGGAACTTAGAAAAATTGCAATTGAAATTGAGATAAGAGCATAAATGCAATAGAGAGCCAGTTGGGCTCATTACAAGGAAACATAGTCTTGGCACAGACAGGGCACAATAAATGTTTGAAATAAAATCCTGAAGAGAAGTGACATCTCAGCAAATTGAGTGCAACGGTCGCACAATGTAAAAACATACACTGTGCACAGTGACCATCTGACCAAATGCATCCAAGGGGTCTTTGCCATATATCCCAATTGCAAACGATGAAACATGTGTACAAAGATATGGAATCATAAGTACAGCATACAGATTTTTGACAGTCCTTTGAAGAAACATGGAGATTTTGTCGTCCTTTAGAGTTGTGTATCAGATGATAGAGGCATGGACATCTTATATTGACCATTTGATAGTGTGCCCTACAAAATGTGGAATCTACAATAGAGCATGTTAATTGTTTGATGAAATAATTACATGAAATATTGTTTCAATGAGTATAATGATTACGATATTGCAGGAAATTGAAAGGGCATTCAAAACCTTCAGATAAATGTTGATGCAAACAACTAAACAGATATTCCATAAAGAATCATTTGACAGAATATATTTTTCATATACAAAGTGGAGGCACAGACGTTGCATGTGAAATGTTTGACCAAATGACTCAGAGATGTCTTCTCAGAATCAAATGTAATGGATGACGAGATTGTCTCAACAGATAAATTGAACACAGAATGGGAAAAGCAAGATGGTATGCAAATTATTTCACTGAAGTCCCCAAGGATGCATGATTTCGTAGCATGATTGAAGGATTTGCAGTGAATAAATTTGTTGAGAAGGATTTAGGGACTCTTGAGCAATATAAATTGCAGGTGGTGTTGTCCTTGCTGATAGTCGATTTTGGAGTATTATACCTATTCTTCAAAGCATAAGTGAAAAAGTGGAGGCATTGTTAACATTGTTTATAAAAGTCTCATGACATACACACACACTAACAACATCTGCAGGGCCAATTACAAAACATATGTAATTTCAAAAGGGAAGGATTGTGTGCAATATCAAAGTTGAAGATATGAAGAGATGATTTTAGATCATTAGGGACAAGGCACTACACACAGATTGTATTCTTATTATACGAAGTGTTTTCACCAGAGATAAGAAAGGGAGTAGTTGTTTTGTTAAATGATAGATTTGTTTGTAGAAGACCAAGTGTTTTATTGTAAAATCATTAGTTTTGTATTTTAGTTTCTAAAAGGGCGATTGATTAGTTTGTTGGGGATGACTAATTAGTTGAACTGTCGTACCTTTTTGTAACCAAAATTTGTGACCAATCTGAAAGTTCCCTTGTGTTTATAAAAGGGAATTTGAAGATTGGATAAAAAGGAATCATCATCAACACATTGTAATATATCAGAACCAGAAAAATAATCAAGACTGTCATGTCCAAAGGGATACCAGAAAATGTATAATATACTCTGCCTATAAAATGTACTAAACTGTTCATTAATTTAATATAAAAGATCACTGTCTCTGTTTCTATCATCTATTCTTCTTATCATATGAATTGATATATCAAGTAATATAGTCAATTTTTCATTGCATTTTCAACACTCTTGTGAGTTCTTTCAATTTGATCTCTTCAAGTAGGGGTTAAAATTCATGTTGGAGGAATACAGTGATTAGGAGGGATAAGGTAGGTGAATACAATTCAGTGGCTACATACTTGCAGGTCTATACAAGCTATAGACATCTTCTAGTCTGTTTATGCAAGACATAAACAGGGGTCTGCTGACAGTTAGAATTTAATACATTAAGTGGACACGTGATTATTCAGACTCTGTGGCCTAATGGATAAGGCACTGATCAACTATCATTTATAACTATACATCAACACTTCATTTTTATTTTTCAGTTGCATACAAGTAGGAGTAGGAGTAAAAGTAGAAGATCACATCAATTCCAATTCTCATACCAAGTTGGGATTGGTCAAACAAGAGGTGACACAAGTTACAATCTGCCTAAACACTATTGATTGATTATAAGAGGATAAGAAGCATTGAGTTATTAGGTGCACCCGCCTTGGCTTGGCAGAGCCAAAGTGCAGGGAATTAAAACTATTTTGGTTTATTCCGTCAATTGGTCAAGATTGATTGCTTGACCTGATTATAAAGCTTGGCATGCTTTTAGGATTGAGAAAACCTGCAATTTTGGCAACCAACACAGTGGGTGGGCCCTTTCTCTCGAATAGAACTCTCGCTGCTCACATCCGTCAGCTGCTACACCTAGTTACTCAAGCATAACTCAACAACAATCACCAACAATGAGAAACATCTCATATAAATCAATATACTTAACTATATTATGATCAGACAGTTTATCTTACATAGCTATAAGGTTGTATTTATAAAAACCCTATACTATAATAGCATAAAAGATTTTTATCAATACCTTAAACCTAGGGAGAAAGTTTAACCAAATAAATATTCTTTTACAAAAAAAAGGGATCTGATTGCCTATTTAGTATATATCCCCCACAATAGATTATAAGATGACTCAATGATATGGTCCCAACTCGGCTAAGAACGTTGCCAACTATCAAGCTGAAGCCAAGCCTTATTTGTCACTGGTTGTCCAGACACTATACTACTTAAGGACACAAGCAATGGCTAACAAAGTCGACAGACACAGTGACTTAAGTACACAGCCTGGTGGTTTACAAAATGCAAAAACCAGTGCCTAATGATGTGCATAATCCAATAGCTAACAATGTGCGTATGCCAATGGCTACACAAGTGTGCCATAAACAACCAACTGATCAAAAAATGTTGTTGAAGTTCAATACATGTTCATCCAAAGCCTTTGCAATCCCTAAAACATTTTTGCATCAAAATTGGCTACTTAAGTGAAAAACAAAGCAAGGCATGTATCTTGTTCAAACTTACTCCAATCATGCATATTTCTTATTTACTTTCCTAAAAAACCAAAGAAATGCTAATCATTCTATTGCAAACAATACTAGGCAAAGATAGGGATTTTTTATGGGAATATAGGGAGGAAAAGTAGCAAAAACCAAGAGTGTGCTAAAACTATACAATATTGAGGCTCATCATACCCTGACTAGTGCTATTGAATATCCTCATGCAATCACAATCTTCTTATCCCCTTCTTTAGTAGTTTCTTGCTTGTCTTTCTCCTTTGTGGGATTTGGAAGTAGTGGTTGACTTGTCATGGCTGTGAGGTTGTAGGGATTCATATATGTGATGTTCATTTCTTCATGGTACACTCCTTTCCCTTGGTAGTTGTGCACTGCCTTCAAGATGCTTCTTCAGCTCTCTGATCAATAATTGGTGTTTAAAGCACCTCAAGCATCGGTCTCCAAATAAACAAGGGAAAAACCATCAAGCCTATCCAATCCATCCCGTGGGCTTTGATGAGGTTAGCAAATTGTTTGAGGCTTAACCCAGCAAACTGAAAATTATAATATCCAATGCAGTCTCTCTTCTTCAGTTCAAGTGACAACTCTTCCCACCTTTTCCTTGAGAATCTAAAAACACCTGAGTCACATTCACTTTCACTTTAAGCCACTGCAAGCATGCATTTATTCCTTCTTTTATCTTGTTCAAAATATGCTCATTGCTCATGAGCTGATCTAGCTTTACATGCACACTTTCTAGGTACTCAAATACTCCATTGATCACCTTGTTTCTTGACAAACAAATACTATGCCTTGCTTTATCCCTCTATTCTTCACTTTCTAAGTGTGGCATCGTAAATTATAAGCACCTTGCTAAGGTGTACAATTTATACTTATTTAACACCTATTTTAGCATGTGTTCATTCTTCCACGCATCATAGATCTTTGTTATGCATTTAATTAATAAATACTTAAATGTAAGTCGTCTCTTAATTATTTCATCCATTTAATTAATAATAAATTTAAATTATGAGTCTTTAATTAATTAAATATCATCAAATCTCTATGAGTGCCCTTAACTATGGGTGTGCCCCTTTAATTATTTCCCTTTTTCAATCATCATTTGTATGCATAGGCCCTATTAGCATGTGTGGCCTATTGCACACGTTTTTTGCTTATTAAACCCAATATCTCGATAGAATCTCAACATAAATTTGAGCCTGAAATTGTCAGTACAGGGCAAGGCTAACTAGTCCCATACCTAGAAACTCACCCCATACTCCATAGATTGAGGGTAAATTTGAATTGTGGTTTCCATCTGGGTTTTTAGCAGGATTTTTATTCCTTGTCGGCTCTCTTCAAGTTTCGAGCTCCAAATGGGCTAGGTGAGGTATAAATTAAAAGTTACCTCCCTCATTTTGAGATCCATCCACAATCAATCTATCAATTCATGCATCCAAGCAATCAAGCATTCATTCAAGTTCAAGAAGAATTCAAGCAACCAAGGCATTTCATCCTTCTTTTGTGGCAAGCATTCAACAATCATTACGCAAGCATGTCTTGTGTGATGTCCTTTTAGGTCATTGTGGAGTCATGTTATTGCATCAACACCTATGATCTCATTTCAAGAAGCATTTGCATCATCAAGGTATAAGACATTTTATCCTTCTTATCGAGCCTCTACTATTAACAACGCACTTTCTTTCCATTTCAAGAACTTTCAATTCAATTTCAAGGTTGATTCCTAAACAGGGGTTTGACCAAGGCAAACCCCTTTCCACAACCATTTTCCTTATTTTCTATGTGCAGGTGCAGGTGACAGGTGGCGCGGGTGCGAAGACAGTGATAGAAAAGTCGAGCAACGAGCTTCGGTCAACTAAAATTGCATTTGAGCTTGACTAGTCTAAGGTGAGTCAAACTCACCCCGAACGTGCTATCTAGAACTGCAATTCTAATCACTAATCAATGATTGTACTAGTTTTTCTGATCTATTAACGAAATCAAGTTTTCTGTTCAAATATGTTTGCATGCTTAATTATCTCATTTCTCTTTCCATCCTTGCATTCTTTTCATTCCTATTTTGCATGGTCATCTTTCAACTCAATAGTGAAGGAATCTATGCATCCCTTTAGCACTTGGAGCCTTTTCAAGCCTAGTGGATCAACCTTCCTACCAATGTAAGTAAGGATATAGATCTAAGCTTCCTAGTTTGTTTTTGTATTCTAGTTAACCCTATTTTCTACCTTACACTAAGTAGGACATTTATACCTTAAAAGTTAATTTACACTTCAACAAAGGGGTTTGGGTTCTATTGGTGTGTGTTTTATGACACAATCAACTCAGAATAAAATACCAGGGGTACTCTATCCTCTCTTGAACAAAATCTTCTATGTGCTAAATAGACAAACTGTGTGACGACAAAGACAACTACAAGACTCCAAATGCATGTGATTTTACTATTCAGGATAGACTCTCGTGGTAGGATGATTTGTTGAAAACCTCCAAGGGGACTTACATGGTATAATTTCAATGTCTTTGAATGATTTTGCCTTTGAGCTTCTAGATTCTACTTCTACTAAGACTTTTTAAAAAAAAGGAAAAGATTAAGGGTTGAGTAAGATTATTATAACTCTAAACTAGACCTA